>CM067889.1:4491972-4939472 GCA_034621355.1 Mycalesis mineus | reverse complement strand
AATTAATGCCGCATGTAAAATTTTGTAATGCGCGTAATTAATAATTAATAATTTATTCATATTGTATACATCAGTTTCGCTACGCCAACGATATGTTACTAATCTTTAGATCCTAAATTTAATCTTTAACTCCAGTCATTTGGTAGTTACGCCTTAAAAAAGTTCCGGAAGTTTTAAAAATTGCGCGCAACCGGAAATTCAAAATCAAAATCTATAAAATTATAAATTTTAAAACCTCCGAAAACTTTCCTACTAACCCTTTTTTTGACTACCGAATGACCCTGCAATCACCAAAGAATCGCAGTTTTGACGATGTTTTAAGTTAAAACTGCGATTCTTTGCAAAAATGTGAAATATTTACGGTTAGTTAACAGCTAGTTTTTTTCACAGCACTAAAACTAGATGACGTAAAGCCTCAATTAACGAAGCAAGAAGATACGAAACCAAGTCAAGCGGAAATAGCGGCAGTGGCGCAGCAGCAGCAGCAGCAACAGCAGCAACAACAGCAGCAACAACAGCAGCAGCACTCCCACCAGCAGCCGATCCAGGTCTGCCAGGTACCAGGACACAACTTTACGGTAAATCCCATTGACAAATCAATGCATGGGTGTTCAATAGAATCAATGTCTTCAGTTTTTTTTTATATTTCTATTTTAGCTGTTTCTGTGTTTCATTTTTAGTATTTATGATAGAAATACAAAAACCTTTTTTCTATGCTCATGCTTTTTTTACATTTGCGTATATTGTGGTTTTTGTTTATTTTAAATCAACTTGAAGTTTTCTTTAAATTTATTGATAATTTTCCTACCACTAATGATCTGAGTCGCAGTTTTGCATGAAGTTTGAATTGAGAGAAAGACTATAAACATGATCGAAGCTTTTATTTACTAATTTTACTTTTATTAGTTCGAGCTAGTGATATCCGAATAGTAATTGAAGTATATATAAAAGTCTTTGATCAGACTTTTGAAGAAGTTTACTCCTTTTCTTCCAAAGTTATCTCCTCTACGAAGTTTGACGATCAAAACGTTTATCCTAACATCCGTCTTATATTAATTTCGTAACACTCACGGAGATTTAAGCCAAAAGAAACGTCGACAGCCAGGTCATCTGCTTCCTTGGATCTTGTCTGTATCATTAACTAGAAGATCCAAGTCTGTTTTTGACGAATTACGTCTTTATTTTCTAGAATACAAACCTGGTTCACACGAGTGCAGCGAGCGCAGCAGTGGCAGCAGCGACTGCAGGCATGGTGGTGTCGTGGTCGTGCGAGCTGTGTGGGAGACTGTTCGCTACCAGGGACGAGTGGAGCGCGCACGCCAAGTCACACTTGCCAGACAACAAGCTCTTGCAGGACAAGATGCAACAGGCCACGCAACATCAGGTACATATAACCAGACAGATTTCTGGTATTTGATTAATAGATTGAATTTAAATAATCTCCTCTCCTATAAGAGAGAGAGGCCTGCCCCTAAATATGATGTAACTTAACTTTGATCTTAGGCAATAACCTCTTCCTTTTAAAGAGTTAATTTAAACGAATGTTAGCATTTCATTGTGAAACTGAAGTCGAGATAAAACAGCTATCAAGTATTTTAAATTATACGATTATATTTACTTATACTTGTATTGGTTGTCTATTTCGTCTGTACTTCGAGGTATACATATATACTAATCAATTTAAAATTTCCAGCAGGAAAAAGTCCACCTCACAAACCAGGAGAAGCTGCAACTACTACACCATCACAATCAGAACCAGCAGATACTAAACGGCCACGGCATAGCCACGGCGTCTGTCTCGACAGCCACCGTCGTCAACGAAGGAGGCGGCGCGTACTTCACCCACGGACATACGCACTACGCGCCCGAGAGACAACACACACACGCACACCATCTCTGCCTCATGTGCCGCCAGGAGTTCGCTGGCAAAGCAGAGTTCATGTTCCACGTCAGAGGGCACTTCGAAGGTAAAGTGAGTGATATAGCCGCCGCGGACGTGTTGGCCCGTTCCTTAGTGGACAATTCCGGACTGTGCACCTGAGCCACGCCTACGCCCATCGCATTCCAGGACACATGCGGGAAGGGCGCTTTGTTACATGACGACACCATCATGTTGAAGTTTTGAGACATAAGTGATATGTGATAAGCTCGCAAAACTGTTGGATAATAATTGACATTCAAAAGTACCTTAATTAAATGCAGCGAATTGATAAAATTAATGACATTAATGGAATCACAATTTGTTTTTAATAATTTCTAATTTGATTATCTTGTTTGATTGTCAAAATTCACTTAACGAATCTATGTGCGAGAAAAAGCATCAATATCAGCGATAGATCAACAATCGTATGTCTTTTCGATATGGTTTTTCGATAATGCGGGTAGAGACAATTGAATTGAAACATAAAGGTGAACTTTCGATTTCTACGCCTTGAACGATATCTTTAGCATCGCTGACGTCAGAATGTTTTGGTTACAACCACTGTCGCTTCAGACGATTGTTGATAGCGATTAGTTATTTATAAAATGCAATGACTTTATTTATTAAACAGACAATAGACACTCTGACCCCGCTTAATACTTTTAATTTGCTACAAGTATCATTTGATTAATGTAGTTGCTTGCCCATTGGCTGTAGGCTCCGTGGATTCGACCTCAACCTCATATTATCCTAACACTTCCTAATCTGTTATTTTACTAAAGTCGAAAAATGAAAAACCGAAGCTTTGAATGAGGTTACTTTAACTGAATTAAGCAACGAAAATAATTTATATTTTCAGTAAAAAAAATATTTATTGAAATCTTTTTTGAGAACTTTTCTCATTGCCCCATCAAGCAATCTCCTTAATAAATATGGCAATACTCTCGGAAAACACGCCACTGACTTCAAAAGTACCTACTTACTAGTAGGTCTAGCTAGTTAGTCTATTTCACTATTGTGAGAACAATCTTTAACGAAAGTCCACCTTTATACTTTCATTGATAGCTTCTCAAGTTCTCAAATTATTACTAAAAAATAATATTCAAGACGTAAAAGCTTCCAACTACTTAAGCTATAAACTATTTTTATAAAATTGTAACTTGTTTGTACATAGTTTTTATTATTTTCGAATGGTCCAATAATGTATATTATGTATTTTAATAGCTTCTAATATTCATTAACGTGTATTTATATGTAAGAATTTTAGAAGAATCGCTTTATTAAGTAGAATCTGTAGTTGTAAAAATAATTGCTATTTATTAAATCTCTCTTAGTCATCAACCAAATAATATCTATAAACTAATTCCATCCGTTCATCTTTTTGACAATGTTAAATTCTTTTGCATATGTAAAACTTTGAAAAAAGTCTTGTTGCTGGGTAGTTAACTTACCTTTCTACTAAAACCTTATTCCTCTCATTGTCTTGAAAACTTTAAAATTAAAATTATAAAAAACTGTAAATTAAAATTAGCGAAACACACGTAGCCAGCCTACTTAAAAATTTAGCCCTGCAAGAAAATCTGAAACTGACTGGTCCCATGTACTTATAGAGTTCTAAACATTCCTTCTATATAATATAGACCTGGTAAGGCTACATTATATCATCGTCTCAATTTTTGTGTATTTTATGTTTCTTTGAACAATGTTTTGGTCAAAAGTTCCGACCTGGTTACTCAATACAATATGTAGACAGGCATTGAAATAGGTACTGCATTTCGGACGCCAGATCTACGAAAAAGTAGGAATTTAAAAAAAATTCTTAGAGTGGAAAACACACTGTTACCAAAGTATAACTGTAATTGTATAAATAAGTAGGTAATTAAAGTCAAAGGGATATCAAAAAAAACTGCCAAGCAACGTTAACTCCTAGTCAGTAACTTATTACTATAAATATTTTAATTTATGGTGTAAATATAATTATTTATTATAGATACTAGATAGGTAGGATAAAAATTTAATTAGGTAGTCGTATATAAAGCTGTAAAGCTTGTAAAACGGATGAGTGAATCTAGTCATTTTCTAGTCTTTAGTAGGGTGACCTTAGTACGGTCGTAAAACTTAGTATTAAACTAGTGGTGTTATATTTTATTTACTTATTACACATAACATATACCTCACAAACATAATATCAATAGTATTCCTTTTTTGAAATAGGTCATAAAGCTCTTTCAGTATTTATTACGCGGCAGTATAAATCAACTCCAATAGAGTCTGTGATTGTTGTAATAATTATATTATCTGTAAAGTATACAATCATTTCATAATATTTTATGATGTGTGCAGATAATGCAGATCCTATTAGGTATTTAAGACACCGATTCCATATTCCACGCAGTCCCAATACAAATTTGAGACCACTTGACAAATAAGTCAGTATTATGAGGCTCACGGTTACATTATGGCGTGAACCCACGTTGGGCGCACTGGACTGTGAGCGTCTTGAGTTTCGAAGCAAGGTTTAAAGATTCTCCAGGACTAGACTCCAGTAGAGTCTAAACTCAACATGAAAACAGTAGACAGAGTATGGATACTTACTAATAATTGTATAGTTCAAAATATTGCAACGTTTAGAACTCGGTGAATACCATGACAAGTAGGATACCTACGTAGATTCAAACCATCAGGTATTTCCAATGTAAAAACTATTTTGACAAAACAAATTAGATAATTGGTATTGGTAGGTAAATAGTCCTCTATAAACAAAACAAACAAAACGTAGGTAAGTAATATGCGAAATAATAAATTTTACAACTTTATCTGGTACCCCACTTACCTCATTAAAGTTTTAATAGGTTCTTAAAAAAATGTTGCTACCACGAACGCGACATTATGGTAGTTTTAAGTAGACACCGTTATCAGTTCAACACGGTTTTTTTAGATAACGTTGGCACATCCTTTCTCTCGATCTACATAATTCTGTTAAGATATTGATAATAAATTTTGAAAAAACGGAAAGAGATTTAGGATCTTTTTCAGTGACAGTAATTTTTTGATTGTTATTTTATCGGTTAAATGTTTTCAGTCGAATACAATTTTAACACGATTTTATATTTGGTTCTTAATAAGGTTTTTAGTTGAATAGTGTTCTTATAACCTCAATCACTGATAGAGATTTTTGTTAGGGCGGTATTAATGTAAGGATATTGGCGTGGTACATCAAAAAGCGAATTCGATGTTACTTATCACTAATGCCTTTAATATTTTTTCAACTAATAACTACCGACAAAATTTATATTTTCTAATGGTATACCTATTCCTATTCATTTGGCACGAATCGTAAAAACGAGGCGTTGAGTATTGATACAGATTATTGCAATAATTTCCCGTATTTGATTTTATGAACCATTTTTTTTAAGAAGAACTCATAGATTGTACGTGCAGGCTTATATTGACTTCGAAGTTTTTGGAGTATTTAATAAAATGATTTGTAGCATCGGACTTACAATTTGATGATTAGGTGTAAGGCAACTCATGCGCAATTCACTTTTTGGAACAATTTTTTATATCAATATTTCATAAACAACATAACAATACGTAAAATAAATTTTTCAGTACAAAAATACGATTTCTTGTATTGACAACTGAAAATTATTTATTCCTTATTTGTACATCTCAACGAACAAAAACATAGAACAGAGTTATAAAATGCAATAAGTAGAACTAGTACAAAAGGCGCTTACCAGTGATTAATGAAAGAACATAATTATATTAATGAAAAGTATCTAGTATTTAATTGTAGCCTATACCTAGTTGTATATTTTTTTTAGTTTGTTTAAATTATAATACTGGTTACATTAGAAGAGTGAATTACGCATGTGTTAAGGTTTTTGCGGAGAGCAAAACAGAGCACGATGGAAGTTACAAATTCGAGTAGGCATAGGTTCGTACGAGTTCGTAGATAGGACACGATAGGTGGGACATGTATGCAATACATCAATAGTTTGTACTCCTTATACACTAGGTTTAATGTAAATAAGCATTCGTACGTGGTCAATGTACGTTAAAACTTAGTTTTAAGTTAGCAAGTAATTAGTATGTAACTTAGAAATTTATTTACTACGCAGTAAGTATATTTTATTCGAATGGAGCTTTTTTTATTAATTGGGACTAATTTTTGTTACGTTTCGCAGGCAGTCTTTAAAGCAATAAACACAGTAATTAAAACAACTTATGTTATCCAATATTGGTTAAATCATGAAATGGTCTTTATCTATTTCTGTCTAATACGATATTATAGATAGAGACAGCTAGCGATGAATTATAAATTCACACTTTCTAGTTATAAAAACATAATCAAAATAAGTACATGAAGCTTTTAGATGAGAATACAGAGATGCAAGTAGAATGTCACTCAGTTTCCATTTTTAGTACTATCTAGATGGGTATAAGAACTAACTACCTACAAAGTGATTGTCTCTTATAAAACTTCGTTACATATGAATTTAATGGTATAAAAATTAAGATGCAGACCTGTTACCCTCTAAAACAATCGCATCATTAATATAATTCAAAGTTTCAAAGTAAGGTACCTTATTATGTAGAGTTGCTTCTGGTTTAGTTGAGAATGACTATTAAAAATCACTTGCATTCATTTCTATTCCATTATCATGTTGTCCTATCATAAACATACACAGGAAGACGCAAAATAGTATTATAAACTAGATTAGTTCTGCATTACTGCATTGTATAATTTAAAGCCTAGGCAATAAGGTGCTGCGATTAGATACCACAGGCAATAATTAAATAATCTGTTTATACATAAGGAACATCTTAAGGATTCAATGAAAAAAACAATTTTTTTACATTTTTTACTGAATTTACAACAACCAGCTAAGCTCCGTGTATGTATAGTCGTAATTAGTATACAAATGTAATTATATGAAATGGAATTGGCTTTCAAATTGATCTCAAATGTCTAGTCGTAGAATGTAGTCGATTTCTAGTCACTGATGTAAAAACTGTACATAAATATTATGTTATACGTATACTTAAATAAGGTATAGGTTATAATATTAGTAATTTTAAAAGTACAAGAAGTTGGTACTCTAAATTTTCAGACGACAGAAAATTTTATACAAACAAACCCGCATAGAATCACTAATGTTTTTTGTCTACCTATCAGTCAATGATTATTTTCTCAAAACCTCATAGAGAGAAGAGTTATTAATATTTTCAGTCAATGACGCAAAAGCAGTGAGGCGTAATCGAATTTTTGTCAGTACTCGTAAATAAAAAGTTCCACGCGTATTGTAGATGGATCTACCTACAAGTCTTTTATTCCCATCATGAAGATATTTACTTTAAATTTTAAATAATATGCAAAAAAATATACTATATATTTATTGTTATCTGAAAATACATTCCGGATTTTTGTGAAAGCAAAACACGTATTTTCAAGTGTTTCAATGGTAATTTTGATGTTTAGCAGTGACCTTTTTGAATGCTAAACTTAGAAAAAAAAGTAATGTCAGGAAAAAGGAAAATAAAAAAAGTTGAGAGGTGTCAAGGGACACCCGGATAGAACGAAGTTCCTTTCGATTAATTAGTGAAGGAATTGTAATAAAATTTTATTTTTTTAAGTAATAATAATATTTGTTGTTATACACCGAAACACCAGAGGGCGCCACGAGAGCGCGAGACAGCATACAGCGCGGGCGCCCCCCGCCGCTCACGCGCACACACATCAAAGGCGGCGGCAAGATCCTTTGATCAAAAAGTGTCGTGACAACTTTTCGTACGAATTTTTTCCGTCTAGCCCCCTTTCACAACGCGCGATAAGGAACTTCGTTCCAAAATAATAACTATTCATAAATAATCAGTTTAACAGTGTTGCATATACCTTGAAAATTATAAAATCGCAAATTTGAGGGTCTCTTGTCAATATGGAAGAAAGACAGCAATTAGATTGAATCACATTTTTCAGCAACGATTTAGATTTAGCTAGATTTTGAATATGATTTAATCTGTAAAGGAATCATTTTTATCCATATTATAAATCCTACGGTTAGGGGCTAAATCGAATCCGAAGATTTTGATCACTACTCATTGAACTATTGTCATACCAATTCCTAGAGTTTCACAGAGTTTTACAATAAAATTACCACTTGACTTTTTCTGTAAATTCAATATCTGTCAACAGAGCTTACAGATTAAACAAAAGAAGTATAGGCAAAAGTTTTGCGAAGATTCTACTGTTCTATATAGGTACAAATCGATGCTGGCAAAATAATTGATACAGGCCTTTAGGAGTTTTATATGTACTTTACAAATAGCACTACCAGTTTTCTTCTGTTATATACCTGGTATCAATATAGTAGTCGCCATTTTCCTCAAAGTATTTTTTGTAGTCGTAACAGATAAGTTTATTGTATAATGTTTGTATAACATAATATGCTTACAAGATAATATACTAATCTATTAGTGGTGTAAAAATGAGTCTCAAGTACACAAAAAATTAAGAGATGTAAATATAAATTACGATGTCATTACGTTGTTTGAATCAGTTGTACAAATAAGATAGTGATTCAAATGTAAGCTCAGGTTTTTCACATTTTGAAAATCACGACGTAAAATCTGCTTATATTACGTTTAATAGACTGTTATATTTCGACATTTATATAATGAGGCCCGAAGATTGATCTAATGATCTGTCTCTTATGTTCTGTTGTCTATGATATCACTTTTGTATTATGTTATTAGATTATGACGTTATAATACCTTGATATGCAAGATCTCATTTATTTAGATAGACAGAAGAGTTACTTATTGTTTGTTAATTTAATAGTTTCCTTATCCTGTGAATTATTTTCGTCATGTGAAAACATTTTATGTTTTCATTTAACGAAAACAAAAGAAAATTAAATTTAAGACAATTGTCGAAGGTATTTTTCCCACATCCGTATCCGTAACGTATTAGTTCTATCATGTAAGCATGATAGAACTAATACGTTGGAACGTAATACGGAATAGTAAAGGACTACATTGAAATTCATGATCATTTATGTCAAGTAGTGCTTGTTTACAAGAATTTTCAAAACGACATGTTAGACAGTTTCTAGTGACTCTACCACCGGCTCGAAGGGCAGGTTTGCCATATTGTATACTAACACTTCTTCACGATGTGAATATTTGCAGACATTTTTAACATTTTTTTCTTTTGTTTACACAGAAAAGTTATTGAACGGTTCTATGCGTTTGTTGATTGTGCATATGTGACAAGTTACATTTGTTTCATGGATGTATACTTACTTACGAAATCTATACATATACATACGTTAACATCGATGTCTAAACGTCGTTGCATCGATGTGCATTTAAATTGTAACCAATAACAACCTTATTAAAATATATAAACGGCTGAAACTTACATCACTGTTGTCGGAGTAAGCCCGACAACAGTGGTTTAACGTGTCATATCATAACAATCTATGATATTGCCGTAAAACACAATATACATATACAAAAATCATAACACGTTGTAATATCTAGACAAAATGATTTTTTTTTACCTTCATATAAACTATTATCATAGCGCAGTTATATATAATATACGAGTAAGTGTGTAATATAACATTACAGTTAAGTTTAATATAAGCGAATCCATTAATAATAATGCCTACCTACGTACTTTGTACACTTATCCAAAATGTAATTTTAATGTTTTAAGACTTTAACGATTAACGATAAGTGACCAAGAAATGTAAATTATTAATTACTTTTGACGTTTTATTAAGTTTTATTTTTTTAATGTTGTAATTGTGAGAATTTCTGTAAACAAAATAAAAGTGATTTAAGTACCTACGTAGGTATCTACTAATTTATTTCATATCTTTGTTAACATTTTGATGGCGTATTCAATGAAAGAATATATTGTAAAATTTTAACTAAAACTTGTACTAATGATGTAAAAGAAAGTAAAAAAAAACTAATATACCTAGATACCTACATAATAAATATAAAATAAAATTGTGTCGCTATTCCAAACTTTACGAGCAATAATAATTACTGAAAGTGGCATATCGAAAATTGTAAAGTTTTACTGAAACGTGGTGATTTAAGTATAGCATAGTAGTGAGAGTTGTGAAAATAAAAATGGATTAATCACTTGAAGTATTTCTTTTTATTAAACACTACATATTCATACATTGCCTCAGCTTTGCTTGCTTTTAGAAGCTCTAAGACACTGCAGTATTTTCTATTTCTGTTGAAATGGAGTCTTTAGTTCCTTTTATACCTACTTGCCAGCTGTGGATGAACTTTTAAGGAAAGTCCTACACTGCAATCCATGTGCAATATAATAACGCGTTTCGAATTCTTGCGGGCTTCCCGCGGTCTTGCAGTGCCTCTATTTTGTTTGCAGAATCTAGGGTTCCAGACTTTTATTATATTCTCAGAGCTCGTATTTTTTACTCATCTATTTGGGCTGGACTTCGGAGTTCTGACCATAACTGTATGGTCCTGTCTTCGACTATTTGGCTGTCTGTTCATCGTGACAAAAATAGAAAATGAATGGAAATAATATTTGTCTTGTAACATCTGAAACGAGCTTAGTAACCGTTCCAGTTAGCCGTAAGTTAAAGTAACTTATGTAGATAACGTTTAACATTTTATTAAAAACTTTTCTTAACGAGACGCCATTTTTTTAAACTACCTTTTAATATGACAATGTCATTAATCAAATAAAAAGTTATTGACTTATAAACAATTTTGGTTGAACTCAAAATTATTAGTAAATATAACATATAGAAACAGGTAAAAAACAACTAATATTTTAGTCAGGTAAGTAATAACATGTGTCTGGAATAGCAACTCTCATAAATACTGTTAGATAACAAAATAGTAGTTAAGGCTCAAATTTCCAAAAGCTGTATATAACTGGTAATCCTAATCTTCCGAGAGTAGAAAATCCTGTAGATGATCGTATCTAAAACATAAACTATAAACATAACAGGTATACTATTATTATTTTGTTCGTACAAAGACGAACAAAATGACTATCAACAATAACTAAGATGATCTTTAAAGTTTTAATATACAAATAATTTGTACTTCGAGTGGATTTTTAAGGAAGGCAAGAAACTTCTTATACGCACGAACTAAGCACTGATACTGTACTGTAACGTAAATTATTTTACATAGAACGTAAATCTTCTTACTTTTGTATCTATCCTCTTCCGTTGTTCATTGCGATGCTCGAATATGATACCTGCTATTTCCTCTATAATATTTAAATATTTGAGTGATATTTTTTAATTAAATATTTTATTTTACTTTTTTTTCAGATAATCATAATATCTTAACACATATGTAAATGGAAAACGTGTGCATTCACGTCAGGTTTTCACCTCTTATGAAAAATATTTCCAAAAATAGTACAGAATGTAGTCTAGAAATAGTACCCTTAGTTACCTCAATTAAAAACATAGATAAAATAAAATGGAATCAGAAAAACGATAAAATAGAATATGTTGTACCAATGTGTCATAAAATAATTATATCAAAGTTTAAACCAAATGACGATTCTACAAAGAAGTATTATTCATGTGTAGATCTGATGCTAACTTCCCAATTTAGTATGGACACAGATACTGCTAATATTTTTAGAGTAATAAGTGACAATATCATATTAGATAAGAAAGGAAATGATTTGATGACAACATCAATAATACCTGCACTCGATGAAAAGTTAAATCAGTCAATGCACGATGCAATAAATTTGAATTCACATGATTGTGCTCATAAATCTCCTCTATCACTCGACTTATTAAACTCTTTTTTGATATCAAACAATGTATTTGATAAATTTAAAAATGGATCTGTTCAGACTGAAACATATAACGGTATAAATAATTATTTTTGTCAACGCTCAATTATTCATTTATTATTAGTATTTATTTTAATTTTATTTTTTTTTCTCAGAAGAAAAAAGATATTCAAGTAAAATAATAAATGGCACCTATGTAAATAAAAGCACGAGCATAATTCTACAAAATAATCAAATTTGTCAAATAATTCCAAAAACTGATATTGATAGAAAAATTATAGATCCATCATATAAGAACATGAAAACCATCAATGCAAACAATAATTCAATCCTTAAAACCATTACCACAAATAAAGAAAACAATTGGTTTGCAAATTTAACTCACGAACTAGATATTTACAACAAATTAAATATAAGAATAAATAGAAGTCTATGGCCCAAGATTCACCATCCATTCGACGAAGAAATGATAATATCTAATATAAGAATTCAACCTGCAGTGCGCATAGCTAAGTTTGTTGAAAAAATGGAAAAGGAAATTATGCCTTTAAAGATTATACTTAATAATATAATAAGCAAATGTTCGTCCTTAGGATTCAATAAAAATATAGTAACAAATAATCCAGATGTATGTGGTATTAAAAAAGAAAAAAACAATCGTTTTGTTTATTCCATTGTGTTTGATTAAAAAATTCATACTATAATATTTTATTTCTTTTATTTATTCTCATTAATTTTTATTTACCTTTATTAACGTCTTAATAATATATATCAATATTATAAATGCTAAAGTAACTCTGCCTGTCTGTCTGTCCGCCTCGATTTCACGCTAAAAATACTAAGCGGTTAAAATGAAAGGACATGGCCGGAATTAGTATGGAGCAGTGCCCCGAAAAAAAAAATCCGTTTGCAGTGACATATAGTACCTTATTTTAAAGCTTACGAGTATTAGAATAACTGCTGTTTAAGTTTTGTGGTCAAAGAACTTTCGAGAGTCTTCAATAACATGTTACAAAAAGGCGCCTAATTATTTTAAATAGCAATGATTTTACTGTCTTTTACCAAAGTGTTATATAGTTAGTAACAAATAATACCTCACTGGTTCAATAGTTAGGCTACATGGGTTAAGATCATTGGTATATAAGGAGATTGAGTTGGTACTAAACATTTATTCTAGTTTATCAAAGCGAATTAATTCATCCCGGTCATTATTATTACATAACATATGACTTCCATATAAAAAAAGACATTTCAGAAACATTTCAAATCTGTCAAAATACGATCGGATACTTGTACACTCTTTTGCATGTCGCGTGGTTGTGCGCAGCCGCATCAACAATCGTAACATATTTATACAATAAAAAAAGAGTAAATCTTTATTTTATTATTATAAATATGTTTATAATATTTACTTTAGTTTACAGTGTTTTGTTAATCGTTTTTTTTATATTTAATTACAAACTGAAGTCCTAAATACAGATAGAATATATATTATATGTGTATCCAAACTCATAAGCTAATGCGAGTCAAAGAAATATCCAAAATAAACAAAAAAAACGTATTTCTCGAATGTTATAGAGAAATATAAATTTTGCCATAAATATTGCTTTATTTTTTTATTATATTAATAAATATTGCAAATTCTATTTAATTTGGGGGCAGAATCCGGCCATATCCTTACAGTGTACTTTTTATTGAATTATTACAAAACAGAATTTCTCGCGGACGAAGCCACGAGCGTCCGCTAGTACATATAAAGAATTAAATAATATGCACAGGAAATAAAATACTCCAGAGGTGAAGCACTAACATGTTAAGGTATAATTTTCGTCAATTATTAAACTGCTTATAAGATAAATCTTATGGTTTTGTTTCAGGTTACCAAAGTTATTGTACTTATTTGTATATTTTCGACAAATATTTATGTAGTTTGTTTAAAAACATGGCTAACGAAATAACTGTTGAAGATTCAATTAAAGATGCACAAAATTTACCATTCCATGTAGTGGCTGTACCACAAAATAATATTTCGGACATATTAGACACTAAGTTAGGCAAATCATCAAAACCAGTAAATATTAAAGTCAGGATAAAAAATAAAGAAGAAACAACAGGGAGGCATGAAATTGTCTCTGTTCCCAAATTAACATCTGGTCCAAAAAAAGTCCGGCTTGTTAGTAGTGATCAAACAATAATATCATTTGATTTATTTATGGAAACAGAAAATGTTATAAAAGCTCCAAAAAAACCACACCATAAACTTTTACAGCTTTTCAAACCTAGTAAGTTTATTTATTTAGTATATTTTAAACATTCAAATTTGACTGTATTGTTTAAGAATAAAAATAAAGTTTGCTCGAGCTGGAAGACTTCGTTTCGAGTAGTTTATAGTCTGACTTCTTGACTTACTTTTAAAGGTGTATGCTTCAATAATAAAACCGATGATGATATCTATGCTTACGTACCGGGTGCATCTAATGTAGCGTATAGAGCAAAAAGTGCCTCTTATGTCGATGATTTGAAAGATGATAAATTATTGGAAGAAAAATTTGTTTTGAAAAAAAATCCTTCACCAATGATGACTAACACTAACACTACCTTAAGAACGACCACGTTTTTAGGAAAATGCAAACCAGGTTCTTGCTTCCTATTAATATTTGTTTATTATCACTTATTTAACACAAGAATAACGTACTTTTAATATTTTTAGGTGGCTGTTTAGATCCACCGTTTGGTGAAGACAAATATGTCTACAAACCAAATGCTGAAAAGTTAACCTTCGACCAATATGAGTTCACAAATAAGATAATAATTGAAGATTTCACAAATAAAACTGAAGCTGCTGATAAACCAAACAACGATATGCCTCATATACCAAATAAAAGTAGTATTGAAGAAATCTATTCTCATTCGCTCATCACATACCCACCTGCTTTATCATCTAGCAAAAGTTGTGTTCAAGAGGAATTAAACAGAAATAAAGACGTACTCTCTCTTCCAAATTCAGCCAAAATATCAATAAATGAGTTTTCTGATTCATATTTCATGCCACCTAAAAAACGGAAAAAGCATAATTCTGAAAATCAGAAAAGAGAAATAATTACTTCTAATAGCTATGATAAAAAATCAGAAAAATCACACACATCTTTGTTTCCCATGCGTACAAATCAGTTACCTGACGAAGAAAGAGAACCAATAGCTTTGTGTGGCAACGATAAGGGCAATATATCTGATGCCGATCTTTTATTTGGTAGAAACATGCCTTATACTGAGATATGTAATGGAAATAAAGAAAATTTTATTGAAAATAAATATCTTACATCTCCCGGGAACATCTCGTTAATAGAAACTGAATCTTCATTTCTTTATAATGATAACACGCATAATGAAGTATTAGACATGCAAGGTCAAATATCTAAAGATAAACTAGCAGGCCCGGAGCTACACAAATCGCAGTCGCCGATCAAGTCATGTCAAGTAAAAAATGAAAACAACAATAATATACAACGTGTAGCCCCAGATGAAAAAAGGAAACTCGAAAAATCCTCACTTCATACTTCACACACATATATTACTGAGAGTGTTAACTTACTAAAAAATGATAGGGAATCACTAGCTGAACCATCTAATTTGTTATTAAAACAAAAAATACAAAATAAAGAAGTCCTAAATTTACTTCAGATAGATGTGCAACAAAGTGTGCCATCGATTACAAAAAATGGCCAATCTATGCCACTGAAAGAATCTGACCATTCTCAAAATTGCCTTCAAGAGAAAATAAAAAATAAAGGAGCAAAAGATCTACCTCAAAATGATTTGCTACTTAATATAACATCACGTCAAAAAGATGTTCAGTTAAAACAGCTGACAGAGTCTGAAAATTCACAATTTGCCCTACAGGAAAAAACACAAAACGAAGAAGTTGCGAATATACTTCAAAAAGATTTGCAACAAACTATGTCACCATTTCTCAAAAATGGTCAATCAATATTGCTGACAGAATCTGATAATTCTCAAGTATTCCTCGAAAAGGAAAGAATAAAGAGTGAAGACAAAATGAAATTATCTCAAAATAATTTTCCAACGAAGCTAAAAGAAACTGATATTTTGCAATTTATCATACAAGAAGAAAAACAAAATAAAGGAGTCATAAGTTCCTTTAAAATAGATTTGCAACAGAATATGCAGCCACTTCAGGCAAGTGCTCTATCAGTTTCGCTCAAAGAAAATCATTCCAATTATTTTCTTGATGATAAATTCCAAAATAAAGGAGACATTAACTCAATTCATAAAGATTCGCAAGAAATTAAGCCACAAATTCCAAAAAATGTTCAAACAATTGAGTTGACAGAATCTGACCATTCACAATTTGCCCTACAAAAAACAACACAAAATGGAACATTCGAGGATTTCCTTCAAAAAGATTTGGAACAAAAAAATGTCCAATCGGTACAGCTTAAACATTCTGACCATTCTAAGAGTCTACAAGAAAAAATAGAAAGTAGGGAAGCATTAAATTTACTTCAAAACGATTCGCCATTAAATATGTCACAACTTCAAAGAAATGGTCAATCAATTCAAATGAAAGAATTTGACCATTCTCAATTTACCGTACAGCAAAAAACTCCAAATGAAGAAGAAATATTGCAACTAAATGAAGTGAGCACCAAGAGTAGCACAAATAAAATGGAAAATGACCCCGATGATTTATTGAATGAAAATATCACGTATATAACAAAAACTAAATATAATGAAAGTAATCTCGATATGTCGATGCTATACTCTGTAAGTGTATCTAACTATCTATCTATATATATATATATATATATATATATATATATATATATAAAAAATAATTGCTGTTAGTTAGTCTCGCTAAAACTCTAGAACGGCTGAATGGATTTATCTTAACTTTCGTGGAGGTCTAGGGAAGGTTTAAAAGGTGAGAAAACTTCGAATAATTGCAAGAAAATTTTCTAAAAAGCGCGATACTGCCGCTATTGCGTCCAATTTAAGTTGACCTCCTCCGCGTTACATTTTACGTACTGAATAGGGGTCAGCATTTTGGAACTGGTATTCTTTCATACTATCAAGCTATAAATATATCAGTATTCATAAATATATATATTGTTAATGTCCTGTAATATCGGACAAGGGATAGGACGGGACGAAGGATATTGCTTGACGGGAAACTATAAAAAAAATTGAGAGAAGGAGCGTGGAATGGCGTCACTTTATATGAGTCGGTCTTTAAAATTCGAAGGGTACCTAAGAGGTTTTCACGCAGACGAAGTCATGGGCGACTGCTAGTTTAAAATAAATATTCACAAATACAACTACTATGAATATATTCTTTTAACATAATAATTTTCATATTTACAGAGCAAACCTGCTGAAAAGCAAATTGATTATCATACATCAGTAGATGAAATGCCTAGTGACAGCTTAGTCACAAAAGTTATGAGCACTAAAGTTTTACCTGAAAATAAAACTGATGTAATTGCTGCTCCAACTGACAATTTGGATGTCGATGTCACAAAACATGTTGTTCAAGGTTTAAATAAAAATGTCTCAATTGAAAAAGAGGTTTCTGGTATAAAAAAAGATATGTCAAGTACGAATATATTGTTTGAAAAGGAGAAGGTTAGTAAAAAAGAAACTGTTAGCGAAGAATTTTTAAAAAGTAAGCCTCCGTTGCAATCCAACTATATTAACGTAGTAGAGTCAGCTAATAAAAATTCTTATAATCTTGGTGGCACCGTTATTGATATAGATACAAATTTAGAATATCAGAAAAAAATACATTCAGATCATACTATACCTAAATCATATTTAAATTTGAAAAGTAAGGATCTAATAGAAAACTTGAGATATGAGGGTGATTTAGTTTTACCAAAGGATGATATTACGTATAGAAACAAAAATTCGATGATGGAAATTGATTTAGGATTTTATACTATTGAAAATGATAAAAATGAAATATTTATTAAGAGTTTTGATACTCTCGAACATCCATCCAACATGAATCTAAATAAAATGACTATCATTAAGTCATTGGTCCGAAACAGTGACGATGAAATTAGAATACCTATCAATCGAGATTTGGACTTAACATTACAAATTAAGAAATCTGTTGATGAAGGTAATTATATGAAATAATGATATACTAATTAGATAAAACATTTAGAGAACCCCCTCAAAAAGTAATTAGCAATTTTTTTCGGAAACTTTTCATAGTCCGTAGTATTCTACTACTCAAGTCCTTCCATTTGATATCCATATTTAGGGAGTTGTGAAAATATATAATCCGCCATTTCTGAGCGGCGGTCATTTAGGACCGATTTTTATCAACTAACAATATAGCTAACACTCCCGACTAATCCCGATCTGGTCCAACAATGCCACGATTAGATAACAAAATTCGCCGTAAAACTTATAACACTCCTCTTTTTTGCGTTGGAGTTTAAAACCAAGTATGAGAGTAGGTGCAGTTGCTTAATTGTGTCCAAAACATTTAATATGATTATTTCTTTAAGGGACTATTTCAAAAAAGGTTGTTGATGATATAAAAAAACCACCTACAGATAAATCTAAGCTGAATAAAGATATTTCATTACAAGAAACTCTAGAGTTTTTACATGAAAAGTTATTTCCTTTGGAAAATATAATTCGAGATTTAAAGCAAGAAGCTGATGATTTAACAAAACAACAAGCCATGCTCAGAGAAATTATAAGCAACATGAAAACTGAATCTGTTAAAGCGATTAGTGCCAGAACTATGTGTAACTGTAATAAATATTTGATGTGATTAAAAGTTGTATTTTTGTAAGTAATATTTATTTGGATATTTTTTCTGCAAATGTTATTTACTTTAGCAGTATCAAAATAACCGCAAACGCGCTTCCAGATTGGCAGAACTGGGATCGTCAATTGACAGAATTATATAATTTCACAATTTCAGCTTTCCACCTGAAACCTTGACCTTACCGAAATTCGTCATGAGCTCTCCGATAAAATATATATTATTAGGAACATCATGAGAAGGAGTCGAAAGGCATTAATACTAAATAAAAAAATATTTATGTACAAGCAGCGAAACAGTTTTAATCAAAACATCAACACATTTTAATTACAAACTTCATTAAATCTTATCAAAAAGAAACAATCTTGCTGTAAACACTAAACATTACTGCACTTAATTTAGCCAACACTTGTCAGGCAACATAACTGCCTACGGCTAGAACTGGAAGTAACAATGATCAGATTTCTATACACAGCCAATTTATGACCGTAAGCGCCAGAAGGGAAGTATTCTTGTCTATGATTTCCGTCTCTGTAGTCTAAGCTTTTTAAGCAGAATGTATAATACTGCTAGCTATATTATATATTATTGTACCGGATAACAGTTCCGTTTCTTTTCATACAATAATAATTTTCATAAAGGTAATAATGTCAAGGCTATTATTACTTTATCGCAGAAAGTTGTTAAATCTATCTTAATCTAAGTCGTAACTATTTATTTCTTTGTCAATTACCTACTTTATAAACATCTTTTGACCGATAATACTTTAAGATTAACGGGCGTTGATAAGCACCGTATCTCTAAAATCTATTTGTAATTTGCTATCAACAATATAAAAAATTGCAAGTTTTGATATTGCAGCGGAAACAAAAGTTTTGGATGATTCTTGAGCCATCCATATTAATGCCCTGAAAATGTCCTTAAAATGAAAAATGTATTGAATTTTTATGTGTGACTTCAAAAATAATTTTACTCACTGTAAAAATAATTTTAACTTTTCCATATTTACTCGATCAATATATCTGTCGTTAATTAATTTACTGTCTTTTAGTTGCTTTTAATTAGTTGAATGCATACGCTAGTATGTATTTACATATAACTAGCTGGGGCAAAAGAGCAAAGGTAGATTAAAAGCAATTCCTGAGATTAATCCGTTCAAACATTTTAATTCTCTAGCTTTATTGTATGGTATTAGTGGATTATATTCGACAAAAATACCTTATTACAACTTGATATTATCTCATAAACGGATTATGTTTCTTCTCTTGCAATTCCCTGAGAATGTTTATTGAGAGATTGAGCTAAAGAATGAAAGTTGTAGATCTCGAAGTTAGTATGCGCTACTGGTGGCTACATAGAGGGTTTAATAACCTACATTATTATGTTGACCTAACCTAGATATTCTTTTGTTGACTGCCTCGTTGGTCTAGTGGTTAGCCAGTGTGGCTTCGATCACGAGGTCCTGGGTTCTAATCCTGGGTAGGATGGTGGAACAATGAGTTTTTCATTCCAAGGTCGGAGTCGGAAAGTTAGTGGTGATACACCCCCGTGACTCGGAGAGCACGTTAAGCCGTCGGTACCGGTTTACTATCATCAACATGTAATTGCGATAAAATAAAAAAATAAATTAAACATTATCACCCTAAGCCTGACAACCCGCATCGAAGCAGCGTGGTGGGTCTATGCTCTATATCCCCTCCCCTATAAGGAGGGAGTCCTGATCTTGTAGTGGGCCGTTAATAGGCTGATAGTGATGATCATGAATGTAGTATTCTAACACCTAGACCTTTGTCATTTTCTATATTGACAAAGGTCTGGTTTTCAAAACATTCCGGTACAAATCAGCTAGCACTAACTTTTACTTAATCTCGCTATTATCTCTTTACTGTCTCTTATCTCAAAAGAGTCGATTAATAAAAACAAAGATGCAATCTAGATATTAAGCGACCTTGTTTTTACCTTCTCGAAGGTTGATATCATAAGATTGGGGAAAAATAATACACAGATAACTTTCTTTGTCTTGTTAAGTGGCTCCAACGACTTTTGGAGTGCAGTGTAATGATCGGTGGCTGAAACTTCTTAAGTGGGAAGTACCGTATTATACAAAAGTGTCTCTTGAATTTAAATTTTGTTTTAACTGCACTTGACGACCTATGGCATTACTAAAAAGATTGTTTTTAAATAGGTTAAGGGTTTATTTGTCGTTTCTAGCTGTTCAGTCAGAGTTTCTGTATAATGCCTTGATACAGTTGGATAATATAACTTCTTTTAAGCTGAGCAATTTCAAGACGGGATCACATATATATATACTACCTTTCTTGGTTAGAAAGGTACCTGATTCTGGTTGAAACGCAGTAGCTAAGAAGAGCTTAAATAGACTTTAGTACAATCTGATGCAGGCTAATTTAATGACTAAAGACTACCGATACAGTGAATATGTCAGCTATTGGAGATGATAGCTCGGGGCTCGAATAAGGGCAGTCTTTTAAACCCCATTGGAGAGGCTACCTTGATATATAAGGATTTTTTTTTATCGACTACAAGTTGGCCCTTGACTGCTATCACACCTGATGTTAAGTGATGATGCAGTCCAAGATTGAAGTGGGCTAACTTGTTAGGAGTGGGAGGAAAATTCACACCCCTTTCGGTTTCTACACGACATCGTACCGGAACGCTAAATCGCTTGGCGGTACGTCTTTGTCGGTAGGGTGGTAACTAGCCACGGCGAGAGCCTCCCACCAGCCAGACCAAGACAAATTAAGAAAAATCTCAATCTGCCCCACCGGGAATCGAACCCAGGACCTCCATCTTATAAATCCACCGCGCATACCACTGCGCCACGGAGGTCGTCATTAAAGGATGGTGGAGTTGAGATTTTGTGCGACCTACTCACAGAATTGGAAGATCAGATAAGTCTGTATGAGTCAGATACAACCTCAGGGTTTCTTAAAGTATCCATAGCTGTGCTTTTCTGCAAAGGAAAATTTCCCACGTCACAACAAACATTGTTAATTGTTTATGGGCTTATTTATAATCTGTTCTAGGTCAAATTGTAATGTTATTATTTTCAGAAAAAATCGCAATTGTACACTAATTATAGTTAATCGATATTAAGCAATAATGTTTATGAACTTGTCAACTAAAAATAAATAACTTTGATAATAAATTGAATTTAATTAGTAAGAATTGCAGGTAAAGTAATAACAATAATCTGATTGCAATTTTGGAATCGATTATCTACTTAAGGCGCCACGTATCTATACAAAAAAAGCAACTTACTATGATAAATTTTAATATCGCTTTATTTCGACTAAAACTTATATTTACGGTCAAATTGAGATCTCCTTTTTTTGAAAGTCGTTTAAAAAGCAACTATTTAAAATTTTTATTTAAATAATGTAATTAAAATCAGCTCTATATGGCTATATAAAGATATCTATTTAATGAAAAATATATCAAGCTAAGCTAAACATAACTAAAAATATTAGTTGTGTTGTATTGCATATTTTAAATTAAAAAATAAAAATGTTTAAACTGTAGTTGACATATTTTTTTCTCGCGGCAGACCCTTAATATTGATTTATACAAAAATGACAGTTTAAAGATTTTCCTGAATACTTTTCCTTATATTTCTATTTGACTTTGATTACTCCACAACGTCGTTCAATTAAAAATTATAAATATACTCAATCAATTCATTAATTATAGGTATTTTTGTTTATTATCTACCCAATTGTTTAAAATGACTAAACGGATTTAAACATATATTTGCTATCTGATTACAATAATTTCCGAAACAGCAACGAACTTTCGAGCAACTAGAACCACAGGATCTGTAGCAGCCCAGTCTAATAACGAGTTAGTGAAAAAACTGATTTTACGGAACTATCAATAATTGCAAAGTCCAAAAAAATTGTTACAAGGGCAATTATAAATTTTCTATTATCTATAGAAAACATGGTGTGAGTAATTTCACATAGAGTAATTAACAACTTCTTAAGATTACCCGAAATGAGGAAGGCCATATTCAATTGACTAATTGAAAGAGTTAACAATTATGACTTGGACAATCCAAGTAAAATCCCCTATTTTTCCTAAGTCTGATTTTAATAAAGAGAATTTCCAGACGTACAGTTCAAATTACCTGCGAAAATTGCGTGGAAATCTGTTCAATTTATCAAGGCAACCATAGGCAAGCCTGAGGACAGCCATATAGACCAAATATAAAATTATATTTTGTGTTGCGTATCGGTGTTGCGGTATGTTTGTACCTATCACAATTTTTGATAATTTTATTCGACGTACAGGCACATTCGTACTCATTCGTAAATACCAGTCGATTACTACTTAGGTCACATTGATAAAAACTTGGGTACTTGACACTTCAATGAATAAAAAGTAACTACCTACGTAGTATTTGTTTATCAAAGACTCGAGTTAGTATTATTTCTTGTATGCTGTATATTAATTTTAATAATAATAATTATTATTACCATTAGTCTATTAAAGACTATTATTTTTACTACGTACATTTAGTATTATTTTCTTCTATAGTTGACGAAAATAAATTAGACACAAGCCATGCTTAGCCTGGATAGAGGCTTCAAAGAGACTATACACGCAAGGGTGTCAAAAACCAAATAAGTCATACTCATTGATGAAGTTTGACGTCATCCGAGACTTTAAGTGACATGTTTCAATCCTCAGTTTTCCTGGCATGTGAATTTATAAACACGGTATTGGGCGAAAATAAAATATTTGCTTTGTGGTTTGGATAACAAAATTGTGAGAATGTATTTTATCTTATCCAGTTCAGCACAGCTTAATACAGATTAAATTTAGAAACAGAAATGTAATCGTAATTAATATGACACCCAATTTAGAAACAAAAATATAGTAATAAGTATTATGAACAAATATTATGAGAAAAGAATTAAGTATTATGAGAAAATTGAATGGTACAATTTTGGATGGGCCCAAAAATATACAGCAAGCACCGGTAGATAAAAATCATGACCAAAAACTGGTCTTGATACCTCACCTCGCAACCTGACGTCGACCAGTCGCCTGACTACAGTCTCCAAGGAAGTTGTTAGACCGATAACAAAGCGTATGCCGCAATGCTAATTTTAAAACACAAATAACAAATGTAACAGAAAGCTCTAAACGTAATCGTTAACGTGTAATAATTTGTGAAAATCGTTCCAACAGTTGCGGCGCGATTCTCCGCGAAGCAACACTCCGATAACAAAATATTCTGTCACATATTAAAAAATACACTCGTTACAAATGACTTGTATCTTTTTTAATTGACAATAAAGATATGCCACACTGCTAATAATTACGATTGAATACAAGTTATCAGTATTTATAATGCAAACAAGTGAATAACAAATTCCTTTTTAACGTCGAGTGAATACGTTGTGTTGTGTAGTGGTTGAAAAAAAATTTACATTTAAACAATGGTGAACAAAAATATTAATACAGTGTCCAAAATTATCGATGAAAATGATAAAATACAAAATAAAGAAGTGGATTTGGATCAAGCACTTAATGTTGCAGGTAAAGATATATTTCTTTTATATTTTTTAGAAGTTATTCCTAAAATAATTTTACTATACTAAAGCCGAACACGATTGAGAATGCTTATCAACAAACAAATTAAAAATTAAGGTAGAAATCACTAGTCATTTTACACCTGTTTATTTAATTAGCTAGTTAAAGACGAATTCATGGCAATAAATTAGATTAGTAAGCTTAAAACAAATTAATATTTTCAATATCTTTTAAATATGATTTTTCAAAATAACAAAACATAATTTTAAATTTATTAGGCATAAAATGTGTTGCATTTTCTACCTTCATTTTAAATTTGTCTGTTGACAAGCATTCTCAATCGAGTTTGGCTTTAGTATAAATGTATATATTTTATAATAATTGTAGACAGTTTTAGGGCATAAACCAAGTCATAATATAACGTTATAGAGCCTAGATAGACTAAAAAAATATACGGTCGAGTTGAGAAACCTCCTTAATTTTTTTGAAGTCAATTAAATATACTATACAATATAAAATGATCGATTTTATACTAAATAACAATGATTAGTGTTAAATACAAAAGTAATTAAAAATCAATTTACTTAAATCAAACTATAAAGTTCGGTTTCAACGGACTATTCGAAATAGATGTTGAAGACAGTAGAAATAAATCGATTATTTAAAGACAGTTTTTACCCGAATACGGCTGGGTATATTACGAGTATATTGGCCCTTATGTGCGTTAGGTTGAGTCGTCTGCTGATGAGACCACAATATATTGCAGCCGTGATCGAGTATTAGACTTCCACAAAATAATCGCTAAATTTATTCTTGTACTCGCTTTGTTTATTTATTTTGCAAAGCTAATTCCTAATCATAGAATAAGGTCGAAGCACTTACCTGGCGTTTCTAATGTGCTTGTTTTGTACTATGAACAAAGATCTCGAATAGTTAATTAATTAAAACATTTTAACCAGTGATATTTTAATAGTATAAGACCGACCGCATATTGTAAAGAATTTTCCTGTTAGAAAAGTTGTAACGCCCGCCGGACGCACCCTGTTCATATATTTTGTTGTACGAGTAGATTCTGCATACTATCAGAATTCTGACGTGTCTGACGTCCGCTTCTGATGAACATCGGATACAAACGATTGGACCTTAGAAATTTTTCTGATCTGATTTTTAAACTAAGGAGAACAATAATGTTGGTAAAAGTAACTGTCGCTGTCCATTTTTTATTTTTCTTAATTTTTGTAAGCCCAACTATGCTACCGGACAGGCGCGAGCTAAACTCAGACTCGCCGGAAGGAAGTTTCTGATAGGTATTTTCGTCAGGAATTTTCTAACAGAAAAAATCTTACAATATGCGGCCGGTCTTAATTTCTAACGTATCTACGTGTAAACTGTCTATATATTTTTTACATCATGACTGTCTTGAATTCTCAGGGAATAGGTACAATGCGGAATAAACCTTATGCATCGACGACGATAGCGAATTATAAACAAAATTATCATCACTATCACGAGCTTGTTAATTCATAGGTTATATAAATCTGTCAGATAGTAGAATTCTGTAAGCAAATTGATAACTACTGTATTAATAACCCCTCTTCGCAGTCGGATAACAACTTTGTTATTAGTTTAAGATCCGGAAAGATGATATTTCGGTTAACATACGGGTGAAGGTCAACTTCTCTTCGATCTTGTACTATTACGTTTATTGTAAGTTCCTTAAATTTAATAGGTTACAAACATTTGAATTTTTGAAGGAATTTCCAAGTTAGCTCTGTATTATTGTATTTATTTACGTCATACTACTTTTATAAAGGCGAAAGTTTATATGTTTAAAGTGTGTAAGTTTGATACATTTTGATTATATTTAAAATTAAAAAAAAAATTGTATGGAGTTAGCTGATACCCCGGATTAATACGTAGGCCACGCAAGTAAAACCGCGGGCGTCCGATAGTGTAGTATAAAACCAGTCTGTACGCTTAGATATTTTTTCAAAATTCAAAATACGTTTGTTTCAAATAGGTTTAGTTCACAAGCACTTTTGAAACGTCAAGTTTGACTGTTTGTACCTACTTTAAAATTACTCTACCACTGCTTCAAAAGGCAGATTTCTACTGAAAAGAGCCGACAACAAACGCATGAAACTCAGTATTTCCTCTTTTTAACTAATTACAATATTGATTCAATTATATTCATAAATTTAAACTGAGTAGTTAAGTACGCAATTTATTTATTTATAATATTATCACCTTACAGAAAATTATCGTGATCCAAGATTTAAGGAAGATAAAGTCGCGAGTGCCCCCTAATATGGTATAAATTATTGTAAAACTATTAATTACGAACTATTACGCACATTTTGAGTGTAATATGTGGCATAAGTCCAATGAAATACCACGGACTATATGACTCATCACGAGGTTTCGAAAACTATAAGTACATTCGATTGATTTGAAATATAACATAGTTATTAATTTAGAGATGTAGCCGCTCAATATTAATGGATTTCTAAATAGGTACTCTCACGGGAACAGAATCTACGAGAGTGGAGCCAAGGGGCCTAGTACATACTACATACATACATACATACTTATACGAAAATTTAGACAAATATACAAATAAAAATACAACAAGATAGTTACCGTACTTATTAATTATTTACCTACTGTTTTAGTTATTTTAGCGAACATAATGTAATGTCACGTGTTAATAAGCAAATAATAACAATACTAAACTATTGTTTGGCCGATATTGACGTTTCTTTAAAATGTATAACAGTTATTATTATTATTGAAACGAAGAATTCTTAATTTGTATTATTATTCAGCTTGTCATATGGTTCTCAACGTATGTTTAAAGGAAAAATTGTTACTAACTGCTATTCAGATATTTTTTTTATGTTTAATTTTTAGAATTATGGTTTTAAAAACTGAAATAAAAATTTATTTATTTATTCAAATATGGCCTCTTGTTATTTAAAACGTTCTTAATTTTTTAGAAGTAATTAAAACGTAGTTAAATTATTATTTTTAATTAAAAGGTTCTTATTTAAAACGGTGACAATATATGTGTATCTGTCTCTATACATTACAAGTAATATAATATACGTGTAATAATATAATTATGTACGTATATTGTATAATATATACTTGTCCTTGGCTGACTAAGTCAACGCTGAGCCAAAACTAACAAGCTAGATAGCTGAAATTTGAATAAACGTTTATTTTACTATTTAACTTACCTTACGTTTATTTTACTATTCGTACCTAATACAAATACCTGAATGATATTTGGTAGGAACAGAAGCCCAAAATGTGTATAAAAATGTTTGCTTTGAACGTAAGTACCTAAATAGGTACGCAGAACCCGTCATGGTGAAAGGAAGACAAAGACATATGGCACGCATGAAGTCACGAGCATAATATGTTTATGGATAGATATTCGGCTACGAAAAATAGTAAATTTACCATTCAACAAAATATAATAAATAAGTATAAAAAAATGAAAAACTTAAAAATGATTTCATTTCATTCATTTATTTTAAGTTATTTACTTAGTTACTTTAATTTACTTAAACATCTTTGAAGTCGGTGAATAATCGCCAATCTAAGCATCATTTTTTTTTTATTTAATCCGATAATAGCAAGACGAATTATTGCCAATACGTATTGTTATAAAACATTCGCGGAAATTTTCTTTTCTACTTCAGCATAAAACAAAATATTTTTCTTTCTTATGCAATAATAATAAATTGTTTGGCCATATGAAACACGTAGAGACGTATTCAAGTACTAATAAAACGTTCATTTCCTTTAAGAGTAACAAGTTTCGGTCTCAATAATAACTTATGCACAAATCCGGTTTTTCTGTCCGGAGCTTTTGCGATCAAGCCAATATAAGCATATAAACATCTATATACTTTATTAAGACGGCTTTCAAAGTTACCTAGTGTATGAAATAAATAAAAAAAATGAAAAAAATAATTATATCTGTTTTTTATTTAAGTAAATAAAATTAAATATATGGTTGACAATACATTTCCACCTTACAATGTATTTATCTCAAAGAGGCTCATACTAACACAATTACACTACGCCTAGCCAAATTGACAAATACGAGAAAAACTAAAAATTAATTTTAAATTGTTTTAGGTCTAGGTTGGTACAACATAAAGTACTGTCTAGCTCTGGCCCTGTTCCTAATAGCAGCAATCATGGAACCGGTGGGATACTCGTTCCTACTGCCGTCAGCGAAGTGTGACCTTCAAATCACAGATTCGGCGCGCGGCTTCATCGGATCCGTGCCTTACATCGGTATGTTAAATATTCTTATAATCTTTCCGCTTTGGCTGTCCCTATTGTGTAATATTATCAATCTGGCGTTCGTGTTGCTAATGGCTAAGTGTGACCTTCAGATAACGAACTCCATGTGCCAGGCATCTGTTCCTAACTTCGGTATGTTAAATAATACTGCTTAATTATTATAACATGCCAGCTAACTGGCCTTGGCTGACCCTATTCCTAATTTCGGCAAGCATGGCATCGGTGGGATTATCATTTCTGTTGCTGGGGACTGTGTGACCTTCAAATAACAGACCCGTCATGCGGGTCATTAGATCCTAACTTCGTAGTTAAATTATTGCTTTACGATACTAATAAAACTACCAACCTGCATTAAATAAGTATGGAGGGCAGATTGGAAGAGGAAGTTCAAAACTACCCCATCCAACGTCTCGATAAGCCGAGCAAAATGCAGGATTTGCAGGATATGCAAGGATCACTATCTACAAAGAGCCTTATGTTCATCAACCAGAGACGTAGGTGGTAACAAGCCTGTGCTACAGACATGACGATGATGATTAAAAAAATTAAAAATAGTACCAAAATATACGTAACGAATGATTAGAAAAAAAAACAACAGGGAAGATTATGATAAGATAACAAAATGCAATTATTTTTTCGATAGATATAATAATATTTTTGCAATATGACGTAACCTTGTAACTACATCGCTGGTAATTAGGATTATAAATATTTATAGCTGTAGATATATTTTGTAAGATTTTGTTTTTAAATGATTATGTCCTTACTAATATTACGAGTTTAAAGGCGAAAGTTTGTATATATTAATGGATCTTTGTTACTCTTTAACGCAAAAACTACTGAGGTAATTTTGATAATAATTCACAATGATATAGCTGACATATCTGAATAACACATAGGCCACTTTTTATCTCGAAATTCCCACGGGGACGAGAACTACGCGGGTGACACCGCGGGCGTCCTCTAGTTATCTATAATTCGCCAATAATTGGCTAAATATAATATTAAACGAACGTTTTAATAAAGTTGTTTTTAAATATTACAGAGTGGCATTTATGCTTCCAAGTATTAATATTATAATTAAGCGGTAGGTACCAGTATACGTAGATTTGTAAGGACCTCATAACGGATTATATACATATATATCACGCCTTATTCCCATAGTTATTCCATATTACACCCTTCCATTTATCACGGTCCTTGTATACTTCCTTAGCTTCTTTCACTCTAATTAATCCTTCCATACAAGTTCGTATGTATATATTATAGTGGTAACAAATGTATTAAGCTATTTTTTATTCACAGGTATAGTTTTAACGTCATTTCCATGGGGTTACCTGGTGGATACTCGAGGAAGGAAGAAAATGATTGTTTATAGTTCTGTTGGTGCCGGCATATTCGGCATTCTCGCATGTTTTATGCCCGATCTCGTTAGTTTTACAATCTTCAAATTTCTGTGTGCGCTGTGGTAAGGCCCTTTAGAACTTTTATTTTACTTATAGAGTTCAAGCGTTTTTTGGTTCTGCGTTTTCAATTATTATTTACACAAGTAAGGCGGTCTGTAGGGCAATTATGTAATGACACTACAGTGTACGTTTCATATCCATCTCAGTCCCTCTCTATCTGTAAAATCTCTTTAGATAGAGAGAGAGATTTATACAAATTTGAATCGCGCATCATCGAGTGTCATTAAAGTTGATACATAATATGGCCTCTGATTGCCTACTAGATATCTGCGCGTACCTAATACATATACCTATAAAGTTTCAAACGTTGCGCAGAACACAGAACTTAGAACTCCTTAAAACTCCTTTAGGTTCCTCCTCCTTTAGTACCTCCTCCTCCTCCTTTAGTACCTCCTCCTCCTTTAGTTTCCTTAGGTACCTCCTAAGGTAGGCTCTTTATAAAAGTAAATAAATGAATCATTAGATTCTTTAACCTCTATGAAAGATATCTAAAAAACGGTTTTTCCAGATAAAAAAAACAATCTAATCTAACTAACTCGCTTTATACCTACTTGTCTTGTCGAAGTAATGTTTACTTTATTCATTGAAAAAAAAGTGGGTAAGTTAATATAAAAATTGCAAAATATAAAACTAGGTACATATACCTAATCACTTTATTTTTTTGTACATCGAACAAATAGCAGCTTCAAGCAGGAACGACAAACAAAATAAGTTCCTTCTATGTTGTGTTTATAGTTGGTTATGTAAAACTATATCTATTTGTATCAAAAATATTACATAAATGAATGATGAAATAGGCCTATATAATATTACTCAGCATCACATGTCACAAAAACATTAAAATACTTATACGTCCTGCTTCCGGGAAATAACTTAACTGTATAATAAATTTGGCACGCGGTCCAATACTAAATTTTCCTCTATTTAAATTTCCAAAAAAATAACTACGATATTCTATTTATTTTTAGCCTAGCATGTCCAGCCGCAGCGCCGTATTCTTTCATTGGAGAACTATTACCACAAAGATATCGAGATCTGACGCTGTCCATCGTCAATGCCATGCAAATAACTGGAGCCGCAATGGTACCTTGTAAGCTACTTATATTATAAACTTTTCTTATCGTGGGCAATTCCGTCTTTACTAAAATCTTTAGTCAAATTTCCTTCGTAACCTTTTAATGGAAATTAACCAAATATTAATGCTTGCGTGCGTAATATCTGGTAATGGATTTGTAATAGGTAGGCATACAAATTAACTATTATCATTAATCATAATCCATCAGCTTCAGAAATCCGACGTGTGTCTAGGGTGATATTGTTTCAATTTTTGTAACGATCACTATCTCAACATATCAGATGTATTATGGTCAGATGGACATTATCTTTAATCTGAAGATAATGATCAAGACCTAGGCTAATGCTAAACGTATTATCCGAGGCATGAGTGAGTTATGTCACCAACTTCCTAATTCCGGGCGAAAAATGTTCTTGGAAAGAAGCCTTAATACTTAATAGTCTGACCTAAGACTTAAAGAACGCAAAAGCTCATGGGCATCGAACCTATACCTATGCAATAATATTAATAAAAAAAATAAAATCATAATATCTATTCAGCCGCTTACCCCTCAAGCACCTATTGCCTACCTGGCAATAGGTACTTGACAAGACTACTTATCAAGAAATCATGAGGACGGACGTAAAAAAAATGTAACATACAAATAAGTACATAGGTAATAACCAGATGAGAACTAATACAAAAATGATAATAAATGTTGGATATAAGACTTCAAGAGCAACTTTTTCTGACAATTATAAATTAATTTATATAATAGGTACGAGTCCTACCTTAAACAGAGCTAATTTACCCACATAACTAGTTTTAGTACCTATCTAAGAAATTAACATAATATTCAAATACATGAGTATGAGTGTATTAAAATAAAACCTATCCAGTTTGTAATTATGTACCAGTTAACCCTTAACTGGTCCCCAATTACCATTACCGTTTAATTACAAACTCAAGGAATATGATTCTTAAAGCCAATTAAATATTTTATATCAAGTAACCAAAATATCATCGAATTGCTTGTAGAATCCAAAAATACTTTATAAAATATGTATTTCTGTCCTTTTGATGATTGCATGATTTCGAACTTTCTCTTGATATTAAATCTTTCGATGTACAGCTATAAAAGTTTAAAGTAGGTACTCTCAGAAACCTGCTGAGCGGGACTTAAACTTAAGACAGACATGTATTATTATTATTATTATTAGTATGGTGAGGCCCGCCATAGCGGATGCACTTCGACCCTTATGGATCTTTTGTACTCGCCCCGCCCTCACCTCCCCTATATAAGCTCAAACACCCACTCCAAGAGTTGGATGGTTGCTCTTAGGTTGGAGGCACAGTAATCTTCTGGCAGTGGATAGGCTACCCCCAGGAGATCCATTCGCTTTCTAGCCAATCCGTCACATTCACACAAAATGTGTTCCATGGACTCTGTGTCTTCATTACAGGCCCTGCAGATAGGATCCTCAGAAATACCCATTTTGCAGAGCATAGACCTGGTGCTATAATGGCCTGTGTACGCTGCTATGGCATACCTTAGCTGTTTCCTGCTCAGTTGATTGACAAATAAAGATTTATTATTATTATTATTATTCTTTAACCTCTTTGAAAGATATCTGAAAAACGGTTTTTCCAGATAAAAAAAAACTATCTAATCTAACTAACTCGCTTTATACTTGTCTTGTCGAAGTAATGTTTACTTTATTCATTGAAAAAAAAGTGGGTAAGTTAATATAAAAATTGCAAAATATAAAACTAGGTACATATACCTAATCACTTTATTTTTTTGTACATCGAACAAATAGCAGCTTCAAGCAGGAACGACAAACTAAATAAGATCCTTCTATGTTGTGTTTATAGTTGGTTATGTAATACTATTTTTGTATCAAAAATATTACATAAATGAATGATGAAATAGGCTTAATATACTACTCAGCATGACATGTCACAAAAACATTAAAATACTTATACGTCCTTCTTCCGGGAAATAACTTAACTGTATAATAAATTTGCCACGCAGTCCAATACAAAATTTTCCTCTATTTAAATTTCCAAAAAAATAACTACGATATTCTATTTATTTTTAGCCTAGCATGTCCAGCCGCAGCGCCGTATTCTTTCATTGGAGAACTATTACCACAAAGATATCGAGACCTGACGCTGTCCATCGTCAATGCCATGCAAATAACTGGAGCCGCAATGGTACCTTGTAAGCTACTTATATTATTAACTTTTCTTATCGTAGGCAATTCCGCTTTTACTAAAAAGGATTACAGAAAATCTTTAGTCAAATTTCCTTCGTAACCTTTTAATGGAAATTAACCTAATATTAATGCGTGCGTGCGTAATATCTGGTCATGGATTTGTAATAGGTAGGCATACAAATTAACTATTATCATTAATCATAATCCATCAGCTTCAGAAATCCGACGTGTGTCTAGCTAGGGTGATATTGTTTCAATTTTTGTAACGATCACTATCTCAACATATCAGATGTATTATGGTCAGATGGACATTATCTTTAATCTGAAGATAATGATCAAGACCTAGGCTAATGTTAAACGTATTATCCAAGGCATGAGTGTGTTATATCACCAACTTCCTAATTCCGAGCTAAAAATGTTCGTGGAAAGAAGCCTTAATACTTAATAGTCTGACTTAAAAAACCCAAAAGCTCATGAGCATCGAACCAAGACCTATGCAAGAATATTAAAATAAAATCATAATACCTATTCAGCCACTTACCACTCATGTACCTATTGCCAGGTCAAGAAATCATGCGGAGGACGGACGTAAAAAAAATTATAACATACAAATAAGTACATAGGTACCAATGCAATAACCAGATGAGAACTAATACAAAAATGATAATAAATGTTGGATATAAGACTTCAAGAGCAATTTTTTCTGACAATTATAAATTAATTTATGTAATAGGTACGAGTCCTACCTTAAACAGAGATAATTTACCCACGTAACTAGTTTTAGTACCTATCTAAGAAATTAACATAATATTCAAATAAATAAGTGTACTAAAATAAAAAAATACAAATTGTAATTAGGTACCAGTTAACCCTTAACCGGTGCCCAATTACCATTACCGTTTAATTACAATCTCAAGGAATATTCTTAAAGCCCATTAAATATTTTATATCAAACAAGTAACTAAAATATCATCGAATTGCTTGTAGAATCCAAAAATACTTTATAAAATATGTATTTCTGTCCTTTTGAAGATTGCATGTTTTCGAACTTTCTCTTCATATTAAAGCTTTCGCTGTACAGCTATAAAAGTTTAAAGTACTCTCAGAAACCTGCTGAGCGGGACTTAAGAGTAAGTTATCAATAATATTATTATGTCTTTTGCAGTGTTAGCGTGGGGGATACTACCTCTCGATTTTCGAGTGAACTTTGGCTTATACGATTTCCGACCTTGGAGGCTTCTCGGAATCATATACTCGAGCAGTTTCCTTTTAAGCGCGTTTATTATGTCCTTTGGACCCGAAAGCCCGAAATTCCTGGTCTCACAAGGCAGGCATGATGAATCATTGGATATGTTGAAGAAAATATACTCAGGGAATACTCGAAAACCGGCTGAATATTATCCAGTGAGAATGTTTGCATATTTTTCTTTTTAAAACAAGCATTATTTTTAATATTGCCGTTATAAAATAATGTCTACTTGAAATTATTGCAGAAGTAAGCTATTTCTAATTTTTTTGATATATTTGAAATAAGCTCATGCATGACCACGATCTCACCTTACTTAAGTGAGACGCGCTTGCTTATACACTCTTCTTTTAAAGATACCCAAGTTGTAGGTATAGGAAAAACTGACCTCGTAAAGGAATTCCACTCCTTAGCTATAATAAATAAAAGAAAAAATCAAATATCATTGATTAATGAAATCAACTATTTTTCAGCTATTAATAAATATCTTTAATAAACTCTTCAATTTTTCACATCGTATTCGTACTCGTAGGTAAAAAGACTGCAAATGCCGGTTCAAACTGAGAAGGAAAAGCCATCTTTTCTACAATCTCTCGTGCAACAAACACTACCACTAATCAAGCCGCCATATTTGAAGTGGATGGTGTTAAGCGGGACTTTATTGTTTTCATTATTTGCCACGTAAGTACGACTGATTTTTATCATTCATTACAAGTTAGCTCATGACCGCAATCTAACCTGATGGTAAGTGGTGATGCAATCTAAGATGAAAGTGGGCTAACTTATTAGAAGTAGGAAAAATCCACATCCCTTTCTACACGACTACATACCGGAACGGTGGGCGCTTGCCTCCGACCCGGCAGACAAGGACTCTCTGATTTGGTCCAACCGCTAATCGAATTTAGGATCTCCATTTTATTATTCTGCTGCGCATCCTACAGTGCCATGGAGGCCGTCAAAAATTTCATAATTTAATTTGGAATTGGTTACACTGCTAATGTAGCGTTGACGATGAAATAGGATACTACATTTAAAATTATAGTAAAGACACACTGCTTCGCTGTTACTGTAAGCATGTACGGATCATATGCTGGGCTGGGTGGAGGCATAAAAATGATAATTAAGTTTTTCTTACTTCCAACAAATGGTCATTAGCAATCAGGATATATGAGACGTCAATATCACACCCCTCTACTCTCCACCGTCTCGGGTATTCCATTACACCTGAAGTCCCCACTGTTATCATGATGTATTAATCTATTATTAATTGCTATGAAGTCTAATCTAATATCAACTAAATAACAATTGTGTGTGTATATGAGAAACCGTTTTATTTTATAGCTTGAACGGTCTCTATATGTGGTTGCCAGATGTTCTAAACAGAGTGTTGAGTGGCAGCAGCGTTGGGTTGACAGCCTGCGACATTATTCGCCAAAGACTAAATGAGGTAGGTACGTACCTACTATTAAATATCATGTGTTTTAATAATACTTTTAAAAGAAATACGAGTTTTATCATTAACGGACGAAAAAAGAGAGGAGGTTCTCAATTTGACATGTTTAGGTATGTTTTATGTAAAATTATAATCACTCGGAATTTTTTCTGAGTAGTTCTATTTTGATAATTATTTTTTTTTTATTAGAAAGGGTATAATTCAAAAATGGTTCCGTAGTCATCACGTTAGGATCTGATGATGAGATCCTGGAAAAATCGAAGGCACGCGGTGTCACTCCAGCTTTCTACGTTAATGACGTTCTCTAGAACCTATAAATTGCTTTGCTGCTGCGTTATATAAATATTTCTTAAACCTGGCACCGACTTTATAGATATGCTTATAAGCAACTAATTGACGCAATTATTTTTTTACTTTTTAGCGAGTTTTGAAGTCGGTTCAATGTAAAAAAAGTTTTAATTTTATTTTATAAATTTATGATTGATCAAATAAAATTCAAAATTAGTAATAAGATAAATCTCAAGTTTGTTATTTAAAATTTCTATTCAATGGTTATTCTAGTAGGTACGGAAATATTTTGAACGAAAAGTAATCCATTTAGTTTTTAATTTTTTTATTTCACCTAAATTTCCCTCTTACCTAAAATACCAAGACCGAGTTACATATAATGGCTAAGTTTAATCCAATATAATATTTTTTCAGACGGTAGCGGAAAACGCAGAATGCAACGACGAAATTACTTCCATCACGTTTATGATAAACACGATAGCAAACTTTTCATGCGCCTTCATTGCTCTCGCTCTCAGTAGTACAGTGAAATTCATAGGCAAGAAGGCTTTAATGTTGTTAGTCTACGTGACTATTGGCCTATTTGTTGTCCTGATCAATGCAGTCACGCAAGAAATACTGTTTGCGATTTTGCTTTCTTCATTGCCGCTTACTGGTCTAGCGATTGGTCCAGTTAATGCTTACGCTGGAGAGATTTTTCCTACGAAATTAAGGTATGTTTTCATCATTACCTAGCCTTGTTTTACGAGATTTGGAGATTATACCCAGCTGCTGTAAAGCCGGATGGCGGGTATGGATATTTAACAATCACTTACCAGACGCTTAGAATAGTGACCAAGACCTTGACAACTTAAGAGGCTTAACGTGCTCTACGTGGTACGGGCCTCACGGGGTTGTAACACCACCGACTTCTAACAATGGAAATTATGCATATAATTTCTTAGAAAAAAGAAAAACTAAATATTATTCCATAACCTGACTTATAAACTGTATCCAGGCCTTCGTGATCTTTAGTGACATAGGATCGCCATAGTGTAATTATGTAAATAATTTTTATTATTATATTTTTCTCACATTTTTAAAAATTATTTAATGAAAATCTACACGATTTAGGTACAAATTAGCATTGCAATCTCACCTCATTTTAACTACACCGCATTACTTCGGAAAACCTACTATGTATATCATTTGGCGTTACATCTTTGTCTGTAGCGTGCTTACTAGGCAATGCCGAAGAATACCTGCCTGTCTATAATATAATAATAAATCAGAAATGACAATGGATTCTTAGGTACGAGTAAATAGGTCTAGGTATGGATTGGTGGCCCGAGTTCGTCATAATGGAACTTATTTTAATAGTACAATTTAACTTTATACACAATTTATTGGGTTTTGAACATAGGTGTTGAGTTTTCGTGTCGCGAGTGTTGACAATTCCGCAACAAGGTTCTATTGAATATTCATAACATTAATTATCATTGTTTTAGTGACTCAAAAATAAATATATTCAATACAACACACAATAAACAATGATAACCTGGAAAACATCGCTTTTTGCGATAATTATGATTTGTTTTACATGAAATGATAAAATCTACATTATAAACATCCATTGTCTTTTTTTTAATTAATGAAAAATTTTTAAATATTCTGATAACTTGATCTTTTCCGCAATTTTGTTTATTTTAATTATTTTAAAAATAGATGTGTACATGGACCTAGGTACTTAACAATTTTGTCTTTGCACTTATATTATAGCTTATATTATTTTTAATTTCAAGTTGTTATTTTATAATTATCACTTATTAATAATTTTTCTTCGATAGACTTAATAAAGCAAACAAGCGCTTGCGTGCCCAAAGATAAATTATGTAATTAAAAGAAATAAATAAAGCCACTATTTTTGTTTCAGGGGAATGGCGATTGGTCTGTCAATGATGGTTGGTCGAGTGGGTTCGATAGTAGGCACGAATGTGGCCGGGGTAATGATTAACACTGTTTGCGAGGCTACCTTCTATCTCTTCGGAGGAGCACTGATACGTAAGCTTTCTACGTCTAAACATTTTTTTTATTCGCTACAAGTTAGCCTCAGTCTGCAATCACGCGACTTGGTAAGTAAGAATGAAATTTAAGATGGAAGCGGGTCAACTTGTTAGAAATAGAACGACATCGACACCCCTCGATTTCTACATCAAGTCAAATCTAGTTCACTTTACTATTTTAACAAAACGTCAAGGTTTTGTTAAAATTTGTATGTAGTCTAAGTAAGTAGACATAAAAACCTTCTTTAGGAATCACTCTACATATTAATGAAAACCTCACGAATATTCGTTTAATGAGTTTTGAGTTTATCGCAGATAACAGAAAGATGGACGGACAGATGTGCAGGACTGTTTTAATAATAAAAGATATATATCACAAGTATAGCTATAGTAATGAAGGTTTTGTTACCTTACTAAACGTCTTATCGAGGCTAAGAATTCTTTATTTCTTTATTAATAATACATAATAATTAATCTAATTTCTTTCTTTTAGTCGGTGGAGCCCTGTCGTTGCTGCTACCAAGATCTAAAGACAAAGATAACGAGAAAACAAATATGGAGTTCACACACCTTTAAAGAATGAAATAGTGATTTTGTCCTGCTTACATACTTTAATTACTAATCTCGTAACTACCAAAGCTTACAACTTAGTTCATAAAAGTATTATAGTTTTTATACAAAAAATATTCTTTTTATTTATCCTATCTACCTACCTTAAGAAATTTGATCTTAGTGAGTGTGTATAAATAATTCACTCGAATAGTACAGGTTTTGAGACCTCGTGATGAGTTAATAAGTTAGTGGTATTTCCTTAGATAGGTATATAGACGGTATTTCGCTTATATACCTATGTAGTGTCAAAGCAGCGCTACATTGTCTGTTCTGTGCTTAAGACAAATCCTGCCCAAAAATTTTATTTCTTGCAACATTCCGTGGAGCTTAGTGCATGCTATTATACAGTTACATGCTATTTATATTTATTTCTAATGCTATATACATTTCCTTTGTGCGACTTGATTTTTCAAGAAATTTTGAGTACAGTGTATTATCTGTTGAAGTGCAAATATTATTTATAATGTTGAGAAACCTAGCAAACGGGCATTTGGTCACTTTGTCACAGCCCTTTTTTTCATTGGAATCTGGCAACTCATGAAACGTCTTTTTCTCCAAAGATAAATTATGTTATGTCTAATTAACCCCTGGGGGCCTGACAGTTGACAACTGCTGTCAGTGTCAGTTACGGGCGTAGTGCCCTCCCGCTCGCGCGCTGTTTTCTATTTCGGTCTGATACGTTACTCTACAAAAAATTAATAAATAATCTTCTTTTAAGCCATATTTTGCCATTCTGTAAAATGTAATGACTTGATTGATATATTTCCTAACTTTTATCTATCAAAATGTTGATATAATCAAAGCTTTATATATTTATTTTACGGGTACAACATTTTGGAACTATGTTGTGCGTTGGATTACGAAAAATAAATGAAAATACAAACAAAGTCTAAAGAACTGGTGTCTATGCTATCTATTTATCGGCGCAGGAGGGCCTTCATCGGAGTCCGCCATAGTTGGTCAGACGTGGGTACTTGGGCAAAGGATCGTAATTTTAATTAACACTCGAGTTTTGATCAAAATCACTATAATTTGTGTTAACAAAGCTTGATTCACAAAATAACTGTTCTATATTCTAGATTAAGTCAATTAATAATCAAATTCACTAAGATGAATTATATTTCACACTAAGATGACGAAGAATATTAGCGATTCGTCTAACGCGTGGTGCACGGTTCGCTCTCGTTCAAAAAGTGACTTTCAACATGGCCGCCGTGCTACCACCACCCCAGACGCTTCGCCAGAATGACAGCTGTCACTCTTATTCTAACGTCTGACAATGACATTTGACATTAAACGTCACCAGTCCGTAAAAGTTATTATCGGAAACGGCTCACAGCAGCCGTTTAAATACGACATATTAGCGATGCGCCGTCACGGCCAGACTGACTAGCGACCGTCCTCGGGCGTATCTGGATGCAATCCTGAAACAACATAACGCAGCTTCAAATATACGCTCGTCCAACCTGACAAGCATAATAAGTTTTAACTTTGACATTACTATCACCATTCAATTGCATATAGACTTGGACCGGACGGGTGTGCCCTTACGACTAACCCTGATGTAATGGGTAGCCCGGACGACACTGTCCCTTCGACCAATTACTCAAATACAAGTTTTGGACCGGACGGGTGTGTCCTTACGACCATCGCGGATGGACCGGACGACACTGTCCTTTCGACCAATCTCACACAAATACAAGTTTTGGACCGGACGGGTGTGTCCTTGCGACCATCGTAGATGGACCGGACGACACTGTCCCTTCGACCAATCATTCAAATACAGGTTTTGGACCGGACGGGTGTGTCCTTACGACCATCGTGGATGGACCGGACGACACTGTCCTTTCGACCAATCACTCAATGAAAATGGGCTAGACAGGAAGGGTGCTTTCCTTCGACCAGCCAGTATGGCTTGGACCGGACGGCACCATTCTGTCCAACGGCATACATGATACACAAAAATTATACAAGTCATGTACATACCTAATTGTTATGGATATCGACTTCTACTTCGTGTAGTTGGAACGTTTCGTCATCCGAGAATATACTTAGAGTATCAGAACCCGCGGTTAAAGTATCTGAGCCAGCTGTATCGGTGTTAGATTCGAGAGTTAAGGTGTCATCGTTATGTAATGAGTGTGTACTTTCTCTACTGGTACTCTCGTGTACTTCTTCTGGCGCCGTCTCGGCCTCCGTTTCATTCAATAGACTACTAGTTACTTCTAATAAGCCCTCGTGTCCCTTAGGTACTGCGCGCAAATTCTCATGTGCATACTTGTAAGTACGTCTGGAACCGGTACCACTAATTGTCTTAAGCTCATAGGGATCATTGTCTAAAGTCGCAGTGATAACGAATGGCCCTTTGAACTTCCTATCAAGCTTGGTCTGATTTCGCTCGCTACTTTTTATGAATACGAAGTCTCCTACTGAGAATGGTTTAATTATCGTTCTACCTTTATTAAATCGTTCAGCGTCGGCTGCAGCTGCTTTCCGAATATTTTGTGAAGCATCGTCTCGTACGGACTCTAAATCTAGACGGTTTGACTCTTCGGAATCGGAGATACCTATTTTAGATAGCCCTAATGATTGTGCACGAATTCCCATCATTAACTCGGTTGGCGAGTATTTAGTTACGGTTGATTTAGTGCTGTTTAACGCTAACTGGACATTGCCAAGTTCTTCCCGCCAGGTTTTGTTAGGGTCATTCTCAACAATCGTGAGAAGACTCTTGAGCGTTCGCATAACACGCTCGACTTGTCCGTTAGCCCTAGCAGTACCAGTTGCTATAAAGTGCAAGTCGATTTTATGCTCGACACAGAAATTTTTAAATTCTGCACTTACGTAGCAACGGCCTTGATCAGCAATGATTCGTCTCGGTGCGCCAAAAAGACATACTGCCTTTTTTACGGCCTGCACAGCACAAGTTGCATCTAATGAATATGTGTGTTCCAGTAGTACGTATTTCGTAAAAGCGTCGATAATTACCGAGCAGTACTCTTTTCGATCGCTTTTGCCACTGAGCTTACCAGTAAAATCAATGTGGATGGTGTGCCAGGGTAAAGACACTTTTGGAATGGAGTGGAGCTGAACAGCTTGAGCTCCGGAAGGGCCTTTTGATGCTTTACATATAATACAGCTTTCTATAAATTTCTTAACACACTTGGACATCTGGGGAAACCAATAGTGTTCATAAATTTTGTCTAGCGTTTTGTCGTATCCTAAATGTTGTAGTTCGCTATGAATGTGACTAATTAAAGTCCAAATCAACGAGCGAGGGACAACGGGCAGCCATGATACAATTTTGTTCCGAGCAATTTTCCTATACAAGATACCGTCCCTGACATCATACGTTTCTGCTACGGATTCGGGGAAATCATTATTATGGTGTTTACATATTAGATCTTGTATTTCAGAATCTCTTTTTTGTTCTACTGAAAGCCAACCTTTATGAAGTTCTACGAATTTGACATCTTTTTGTCCTTTGATAATAGACGTTGCGGGAGCTGAATTTGTATCGGGTTGGAGATTTCTAGAGAGATAGTCTGCGTGCTCCATTCCACGGCCTTCACGATATATGATTTCAAAATCGTATGCCTGTAAGATAGCCCACCAGCGATGAACGCGTGGTGTCAGGTCTACTTTCGACTTAGATGCTTTTAACGAGTTACAATCAGTGAAAACCGTGAAGTGTCGCCCGTAAAGGTAATGACGAAAGTGTTCTACCGCTCGCACGACTGCCAGGGTCTCCAGTTCGTATGAGTGGTAGCGGGACTCTGTATCACTTGTGCGTTGGCTAAAATATTCTATGACGTGCGGTAAATTTTCTCTTTTTTGAATAAGGATTGCGCCATAGCCTTCGGAGCTGGCGTCGGTATGTAAGGATCAAAAATAGTTAAGACTGGTTCACATGTCAGTATACCAATAACTCTCCTACGTATGTCCTCGCATTTGTGAGTCCATTTGATGGGACCCTTAAGTTTCGTCAGTGGATACAATGGGCCGACTATGTGACTGAAACCAGGAATAAATTTGCGGAAATAAGAGGCTAAACCAAGAAATTGTCGGACTTGTGTGGCAGTTTTCGGGGGTGGAGCATCTACCAGGGCCTGTATTTTACGAAGGTTGGGCCTCACTTCACCGCTTTGAAGCGAATATCCCAGATAATCAATTTTTGATTTGAGAAATTTGCATTTTTTTTAAGTTGAGTGAAAATCCGGCCTCGGATAACGCCCCCAAAACTTCATGTAACTGCTCCAGGCCTTCGCGAACGCTTTTAGAATGACAGAGAATATCATCCATGTAAACCAGGGGTTTATTCTTAAGGTGGCATAGAGCTTTCGTTATACATCTCTGATATACAGACGGGGAATTACGCAAACCGAATGGCATGGTTAAGTACTCATATTGGGCCTCTGGCGTCACAAATGCCGTCTTCTCCACTGAATCAGGGTGAACCGGGATTTGGTGAAAACCAGAGGCCATATCGAGGGAAGTGAAGAATTGGGCACCTGTAAGTTGGTCTATTTGATCTTCTATACGCGGCAATGGATAGTGTTCAGGTCGAGTATTAGAGTTAAGTTCCCGAAAATCGACGCACATTCTATCTGTATTGTCCTTTTTCTTAACTAGGAGTATCGGACTAGCGAAAGGTGAAGTACTCTCTCTTATAATCCCGGCATCTAAAAGTTCCTGAACCTTTTCTCTTACAATTTGCTTTTCCGGTGGCGCTAATCTATAAGGACATCTTTGGACAATTTTGTGTGGATCAATTAGATTAATTTGTAACATACCAGTATTAACCCTTCTAGTTGGAACCCCTTCTATAAAATATTGAGCATATTTGTTGAGTAGTTTCACTAAGGATTCCCTATCTTCACCTTCAAGATCAGTGTCAATTGAAACGGCAGTTATTTTGTTCGGTTGCAACTCACAAGAATTAGACTGTTTCTTGGAAAAGAATTTAAGCTGATCTTGATCTATTTGGACGCCAATATCATTTTCTAAGATATCCCTACCTATTATGACGGGTTCTGATAGGCAAGAATCTGGTACTACGTGAAAAAGTAAGGTCTGAGTTAATTCACCTACTTTTACTTTATCTAAAATTTGAGTATCACACCTAACATCGTCACCCCCGATCCCAGTTAGGTAGACAAGAGAATTGCACACAGTACCAGGAAATTTACAGCAAAAACTCTCCTTGAGTAGCGAACAAGACGACCCACTATCAAATAAAAACGAAACGGGCTCACCAGATGAAGTATTTAGGATGCCCCTCGAAGTGCGCTGTCCACACAGATTGACCTCCTTAACTGCCGCTCCTCCACCAGTTTTTCTGTCGGGGCAAACTGTCGCCACATGTCCTTGCTTGCCGCACACGTAGCAGGTGACAGCTGGTGTCCTATCACCAAGACGCGAAGAGTTGGAGGCGTCTGCTTGTACTGATGATCCGGTGTTTTCACGTCTCCTCCTGCAATCAGCTTGTCGATGTCCAGATAGTCCGCACCAATGGCATTTTCCAGGGAAACGCGAATCGCTCGTACGGGGTCGTTTCACTTCTGGTTCTTGCATTTCTGATTCGAGGCGCCGCTTCGAAGAAATACCGCCTAGAATCCGGAACAATTGAGATCTACTACTGATGTGGTTAGCAATCAGCTCACGACGTATAACACCGTCTTTTTGGCAGAGAACAGATACCACAAATCCAGCAATAACTTCTTCAGGCATTTCAGTTTTGGGTATTCGCTCAATCATATTCCACAAACGCATTGCAGATTCAGATGCAGTTTCTTTTATTCCAATCTGGAATCGCAATATATCATCGAAGTGGTCTTGCGGCAATTTCGGCTTAGAAAACTTGGCCATTAAAGACTGTTTGACTAACGGCCAAGTCAGCTCAGTTAGATTTAATCTGGTTATGCAAGATGCTGCGCGACCCTTCAATGCACTTGTGAGAGCCATAAGTAGTTCGACTCCTTCTAAACATTTTTTTTGCACAATCATTTCGGTAACGTTACACCAACCTTCTATATCAGCATCACTGTCGTCTGGGTTGAACTGCAAAAGTTGGGTGGCAGCTGTACTTGTGTTAGGCATCTGTGACATTGAGACCATTCGCGAGAGTAGTGCTTCCATGTTGCTTAGTAATTTTGTGGCACCATGTTCTTCCAACGATGATCTCGTCTCTTCTGGTCGTAGCCCGTGGGATCCCACTTCTGATATCGGCGCAGGAGGGCCTTCATCGGAGTCCGCCATAGTTGGTCAGACGTGGGTACTTGGGCAAAGGATCGTAATTTTAATTAACACTCGAGTTTTGATCAAAATCACTATAATTTGTGTTAACAAAGCTTAATTCACAAAATAACTGTTCTATATTCTAGATTAAGTCAATTAATAATCAAATTCACTAAGATGAATTATATTTCACACTAAGATGACGAAGAATATTAGCGATTCGTCTAACGCGTGGTGCACGGTTCGCTCTCGTTCAAAAAGTGACTTTCAACATGGCCGCCGTGCTACCACCACCCCAGACGCTTCGCCAGAATGACAGCTGTCACTCTTATTCTAACGTCTGACAATGACATTTGACATTAAACGTCACCAGTCCGTAAAAGTTATTATCGGAAACGGCTCACAGCAGCCGTTTAAATACGACATATTAGCGATGCGCCGTCATATTTATTGTAAACAACATAACAAAAACAATTGGTATGATCACCATAAAAACACTTGAAACACGATCCACCCGACACTTCGAAATATAAAAACAGCTAGGGATGTGTTCTTTTACTTTTGGTAATTTTATCGACAGTTATCCTTTTTGTAAGGTATTATTATATAATGTAAATAAAAATAAAATGATTCTTATTTTTATTAATTTTTACTTTTAACTACCTAAAGTATTTTCGAAATGTTAGTGTAGAACTCATTTCTCTTGTTATTTAATTTTACATTTTTTTAATACACCGTCATGACGGAGCAGGTCTTCGTCGGCGCTAATCTCAGCCTCATCGTCATAAATGAGGATGAGGATATCGGCCGGCGGGTTTTTGTCCTCTCGCCAGTTTTCTGCCATACTGTAAAATAAATAAATGAAAAGTTATTGTCATCATGTGAGCACACGGATCTTTTGATTTTTTTTTTGTTAAAAAAACTCTAAACATAAATTTTCAAGTAGCTTGTATTTGCTTTTTATAATTAATTTATACAAAATACAAATATAAATTGAACCAAATTTATCGACATCTTTTACACACGGCGATGTATCGATACATCATTATGTCCTACTTTACAAACAAACGGATTCTTATTGGTTACCGGTAAACCGTCCTTAGCGCTTCACAAATAAAGACCAAAATAGCTCGTTTTACCAATACCAAACGAAACTGTTTTGTTTGGTATTGACAGACCAAAACGGTCGCTTTGAACTCAAGAAACGTCAAATTTTAGTTGCACAATAATAAATAATTTTCTAATATTTTACAATAATATGTTAGTAAATACTTATGTAAACTACTTCCAAGTAAATTTTATACATTTTTAGTAATATTTACTATCATTCACATGCGTAAATAAGTCGTAATTCGGGAAGATACGTATCAGATGTTTTCATGATTTATTTAAAATTTTCGATGTATTTCTTAAAACAAATAACGTGAAAACAATCACTGTATGCAAAATAATGAGTTTTGTAATAAAAATTGTACTTACATTCAATAAATTTGCACAAATCACGAAAAAACACTCTTATAATTTCACTTTCGAGCACTGTCCAATAAGATTAAAAATAAACACAGAATAATACCAATTTCAATGTCAATGTCTTGGAAATTTATCACAGAATATGAAACAATTCTTTTTTTAAATTAAAACTTAGTTTTTAGCGCCTAATAAAATTAAACCTTCGTTGAGGCCCGCGGCAGCCCGCGGCTACCCGGGTAGCGACGGAGCTATAATGACAGCTGTCATTATTTGCCTGACGGTTGCCAGGGGACCCCTCGGGGCTGTGAAACTTTAAAGGATTAAATTGTCTTCAACTTATAAGTCAATGGATTTTAAGCACGATCCTACAACCTGACCAGGAAAATAAAAAATACTTGATTGGGAACGCCATTTTCTAATCAAAGGAGCGCCACAGGTACTTTTTAGCAGTCTGTGCATAGTACGTTATTTGAAGGATTTAGTTTTATATTTTTCTGCAAGTATATGGAGAGTAGAGGTAAGGAGGACAATCTCTGTATATAAAAAGTGTCCGTCAAAATGTATTAAATTAGGATGGCGCCACAGTTGCATCAAAGTAACTTTCAAAAGAAGCGCCAAATACAAAATAAAACTTTTGAAATCATTTTTTTTGAAATTGGTTATAATTCTGTAAGGTTATATTTACCACAATATTTTGTTCAACGTAAGTTGTTGAAGTTCTCAATAATTAACTACTTTAGTCGATAATGACATTAAATTTTTTAACTCGGCATACTTCAATTCATCTACGATTGCTACATTCATACCATACCCTGTGCATCCACCAGCGCCATTGTGGAGGATTTTTGAACTGTTATTTAACGCATACAACTGGACACTTTTTCAACTTTTCTCCCATATAAGATTGTCCTCCTTACCTCTACTCTCCATACGCAAGTATTTACTATTACTTTACTTTTTTTATATCCCTTGACTGTACGCTTAGGTAGACTATGCATTAAAACAATATGTAGCCTGCATAAATTAAAGACTAATAGATAGAGCCCATAGCGTGTCCACTCGTGAGACAGCAAATCAACCTTATTGACATGACATGTCAACATTTAAAGTACATCATAAAACATTATGTTTTAAAATATCGTAAAATACGAAATATTACTTTATATAATATAGTTTAGTAAACGCATAATACATGAAATTTGCTAAAAAAATAACATATCTAAGCTTTAAATCATCAATCAATGAAGTTTATGCCTACTTACGTATGAAACGTAATTCCTTCGATTTTCTGTTCGCTGCGACTGTTGCAGCCGAAAATATTACAACCCACCATAGCGCGATAATGTTTAAATTAATATAGTAACCGCAAAGTTGTATTATTTATCAGCAAATTTAATAAAAAGCTACTAATTACTCAGATATGTCCTTTGCTTGTCACCAACTTCATTCTTGACAAATAATAAAAACGAACACGCTGAAAGGGACAAAAAATAATCTTGTGTCACTTTCTAATAAAGGCTGAATGAAATAAGTCTGTCACGCTCTTGAACCTACAGCCGCGTTATGACTCCATCTTTTAGTCTTCAATCTATGGTAGCCTGTGATATTTGACATTAACCCCTGGGGGCCTGACAGTTGACAACTGCTGTCAGTGTCAGTTACGGGCGTAGTGCCCTCCCGCTCGCGCGCTGTTTTCTATTTCGGTCTGATACGTTACTCTACAAAAAATTAATAAATAATCTTCTTTTAAGCCATATTTTGCCATTCTGTAAAATGTAATGACTTGATTGATATATTTCCTAACTTTTATCTATCAAAATGTTGATATAATCAAAGCTTTATATATTTGTTTTACGGGTACAACATTTTGGAACTATGTTGTGCGTTGGATTACGAAAAATAAATGAAAATACAAACAAAGTCTAAAGAACTGGTGTCTATGCTATCTATTTATTGTAAACAACATAACAAAAACAATTGGTATGATCACCATAAAAACACTTGAAACACGATCCACCCGACACTTCGAAATATAAAAACAGCTAGGGATGTGTTCTTTTACTTTTGGTAATTTTATCGACAGTTATCCTTTTTGTAAGGTATTATTATATAATGTAAATAAAAATAAAATGATTCTTATTTTTATTAATTTTTACTTTTAACTACCTAAAGTATTTTCGAAATGTTAGTGTAGAACTCATTTCTCTTGTTATTTAATTTTACATTTTTTTAATACACCGTCATGACGGAGCAGGTCTTCGTCGGCGCTAATCTCAGCCTCATCGTCATAAATGAGGATGAGGATATCGGCCGGCGGGTTTTTGTCCTCTCGCCAGTTTTCTGCCATACTGTAAAATAAATAAATGAAAAGTTATTGTCATGATGTGAGCACACGGATCTTTTGATTTTTTTTTTGTTAAAAAAAACTCTAAACATAAATTTTCAAGTAGCTTGTATTTGCTTTTTATAATTAATTTTTACAAAATACAAATATAAATTGAACCAAATTTATCGACATCTTTTACACACGGCGATGTATCGATACATCATTATGTCCTACTTTACAAACAAAGGGATTCTTATTGGTTACCGGTAAACCGTCCTTAGCGCTTCATAAATAAAGACCAAAATAGCTCGTTTTACCAATACCAAACGAAACTGTTTTGTTTGGTATTGTCAAGACAAAACGGTCACTTCGAACTCAGGAAACGTCAAATTTTAGTTGCACAATAATAAATAATTTTCTAATATTTTACAATAATATGTTATTAAATACTTATGTACTCTACTTCCAAGTAAATTTTATACATTTTTAGTAATATTCAGTATCATTCACATGCATAAATCGCCCATAATATGAGAAGATACGTATCGGATTTTATCACGATCTATTCAAAATTTTCGATGTATTTCTTAAAACAAATTACGTTAAAGCAATCACTGTATGCAAAATAATTACTTTTGTAATAAAAATTGTACTTACATTCAATAAATTTGCACAAATCACGAAAAATCACTTGTCATTTCGCATTCGATCAACTGTCCAATAAGATTAAAAATAAACACAGATTTATACCAATTTCAATATCAATGTCTTGGAAATTTATCACAGAATATGAAACAATTCTTTTTTTAAAACTAAAACTTATTTTTAGCGTCTAAAAAAATCAAACCTTCGTTGAGGCCCGCGGCTATCCGGGTAGCGACAGAGCTATAATGACAACTGTCATTATTTGCCCGAGAGCACGAGGGGTAGCCTAAGGGCTCGGAGACTTTAAGGCTATAGACAATAGACTTAGACATATGAGACATTGACATTTCTTAATGTATACAAAAAACATATTTTTTATTTTTTTCCGACTCCGGAAAATCAAAGATAACATTACTTAATCACAATCTTCATATTCATATTACTTATTTATTTTATTCTTCCGTGCTAAAATTACATGTAAATATGCACAATACATTATTAGACTCAGATAGCGAAGACGAGCTACCTCTAGGTTGGGTAGAAAGATCTACGGAAGATGGAAATGTTTATTTTGTTAAGTAAGAAAATTCATTCATTAATTTATAGTTATTTCTATCTACGTAATATTACATTATACCTTAACAAATCATACATGCTTTACAAATATGAACTTAAAACATTTGCCCTATAAGTTCAAAATGAAATATGAGGAATTTAAGACTAATCTAATCTCTACTTTTTGTGATTGTAATATTACAGCACTTCTAATAATAAAACTCAGTGGACTCATCCACGGACCGGGCACAAGAAAGTCATTCCTAAAGATTTACCATTTGGTTGGACAAAAACTATGGATGCAAATGATAAACCACTGTACGTCCATCAAGAGACTGGTAATAAAACGTACGTGGACCCAAGGCTAGCGTTTGCGACCACGGAAAAAAAGCATGTGCACGATTTTCGTCAAAGATTTGATGGGTCTACCACAGCTTTTCAAGTAAGTACCATCTTTAAATGATTTTTAAAAATTAAGAGATGGCATTTATAATTTATGAATACTTACATTCATACATTCACGCCTCATTTACGTAAGGGTAAGGAGAGGCCACATCCTTCCACTTGCCATGATCCATGCATATCTTTCCCACTACATCCAATTACATTAATCCTTTCATAGAAGGTGGTTTTCTCTCACTCTTTTGACCTGGTCTTTTATTAGAATGTCCTCGATTTAGTCCTGGAATACTCACCACCCTTCCAACATTTTTCACACTGCCAGCACCACATAGTAATTGAAATGAATTGCATACATTTTCAACCTTCTATATTAACCAGTCAAAATATTAGACAGTGTTGTTACCAAACCTTGACAACTTGCATTAAATTATTTCAGTCGATTCTATGAGAGTGTTCTTTGCTTAGCAATAGAATCGATGTTCATTTACAACAGTGAGATCACATTTTGCAATTGAATTTTTTTAAGGTATATAGGTATGTTAAAATATATTTTTAAAATTGCTTTTATTCTTTATTTACAGGTTCTGCATGGTGTAGACTTGTCAGGTAAATATGCAGTTATAACAGGCTGTAATGCTGGCATAGGCTATGAAACAGCAAAGTCCTTGGCAAGACACGGCTGTAACATACTGATGGCCAATCGCAACATAGAAGCTACCCAGGCAGCTATTGAACAGATTGTTAAAGAAACAAATGCATCAGAAGAGAGCTTGAAAGCAATACATTTAGATTTGAGCTCATTGAAAAGTGTAAAACAATGTGCGAGGGCTGTCAAAACTGTTTTTTCTGAGTAAGTATTTTTATTACATAGACACATTGTAGTTACTATATTTCTTATATTATACTAAGTTATTCCATAAAGGCCTCTGTACCCATAAGCAGATATCTTATTCTTTAACCTTTATTTAAACAAGTCTTCGAAGGAGATTTGGTTTAAAATTGTAATGTTTAATGTTATAAAATCACTAATAGAGTGTTTGTATTTTTTAATCATTACAAGTTAGCGCTTGACTGCAATTACACCTGATGGTAAGTGATGATGCAATCTGAGATGAAAGTTGGCTAACTTGTTAGAGTAGGAGGAAATCCACGCCATATGACACCATACCGGAACACTAAATCAATTAACAAGTTTCCTAGACACTGGAATGCTCGTATGACCAACTGCTCAACTCCAGATTGCTACTGGAATATCTTTAATGTATTGCAAGGTCCATATTGCATAGTGTGCAATAAACAAATTGGTTTTAGAGAACAAAATAGTTGACTAAATGATGACTGCACATTTGCATGCTGCAACTTCAGAAACAATTCGAAATATAGCATGAGGTACACAAAGCTTTGTGCTCATATTTATATATTTCACTGTAATATTTCAGCCACATTGACATGTTGATACTGAATGCTGGTGTGTTTGGTCTGCCGTTCGAAGAGACAGAGGACAAACTTGACAGAACTTTCCAAGTCAATCACCTGTCACACATGTATTTTGCACTGTTGCTGGAGCCATTGCTAAAGTGTGGATCCAGGGTAGTGTTTGTATCATCAGAGTCGCACAGGTATATACATAAATATATAAGTGAAATACCACAGATTGTCTCATCACAAGATCTCATAGCCATTGCATTGTGCCATATTAACATTACAATGGAATTTTTTCCCATGGGAAACGGAACTATGTGGGAAAGCACTGGAAACAGCAAGGAATATACATATTTCAATAGTGTTATTTGTCAAATGAGACTTACAACAATGGAATAATAATGTTTGTTTGTTTTAAGTCTTTATTAAAAAAAATGTAAAACTCACTATTCCTCAAGGCATTAACCTTAAGGAATAGGTATTCTCTGTCTTGCCTTTTGGGATAAAATTAAAAGGTCGTAAATAGAAATAGAGACAAGAAAATGATGAATGAACTAATTGATTTCAACTAAGAGTGCAGTTAAAATGTAATATTATGTTTATGTAATTTGTGAATGTTAGTTGTAATATCAGTTCATTTTGCAAATGTTACAGGACAGCAAGTCTCAAGAATGTATTTGTAAAGCAAAATTTAGCACACCCAAAGGACAGTTACAGTGCCATGATAGCTTATGGTAATTCCAAACTATACAATGTTATAACAGCAATGGTAAGAAATGAGAAATTCATATTGTAATACACACATAGCAAATTAACAATATTATATGTTTTCATTTTAGGTCCTGGCTTCGAATTCTGAGTCAGGTCACAGAATAGTTCTTAGTATTTCATACTTCTTATTTCTATTTATTTATATACTGTTATTTCTTAATTTTTTTTTGTGCTGTTTTACTCATGCGATCAGTCCGAAGAGTATGAGCAGAGTTGTTGAAAGGAACTTGGCGATCGGAGACAACCTCCCCAGCGGGAGAAGCTATATATAAATTTGAAATGTGGCTTTCAGTCTAGAACTTGCCGTCGCTTTAAACGTCGAATCGCCTGTGGTACCGTCAACTGCGCAGCCAGATGATTCTGATGTTTTACGAGTCTAGCTTTGTAGTTGATGCTTTCTTAAATAATAATGTTATATTTACGATTATCATGCATTACATTTATCATTATGAACGAGCTCTCCGAGGAACTGGAGTGATTCACCACCAACTTCCTGACTCCAGGCTTAAAATTAACTGAAATTTCATAGCTAAGAAATAAAAAAAAACTCAAAATTATTCTGTGACCTAACCCAGGATTCAAACCCAGGAACTTGTGATCAAAGCCACATAGGCTAATCACTAGACCAACGAGGCAGTTAAAAAGATTTGTTTATCAGTAACTATACGTTTTAGATATTGAGTGAAGAATGGAAGCACAAAGGCATCTGTGTTAACTCATTACATCCCGGTAACATGGTGTCTACAAATATACAAAACAGTTGGTGGGTCTACAAACTGCTCTTCTTCATGGTACGCCCATTTACTAAGTCTCTGGTAAGATCACAGTTCTATTTATTTACTTTTATATTTTATAGAAATATTTTAATATAATTTATGTTGCAACTCCAAAAGTAACAAAATTGTTGTTAGATGTGTTTTTTATCCATCACTAGTGGACGCCCACGACTTTGTTGGTGGGAAATTATATTTTATGGTAGTTTCAAAAATAAGTAGACTATGTACTTTCGTGGGCTCTAAACTATCTATATACCAAATTTTATTTAAATTCAGAGGATTATAATATAATAAATTTAAAAAATAAGTCACTAAATCGTCGGTTGATATAGATAACATAAATAATTGTGATATCAGCAATATTTAATTTGATTGACTTGATTGTGTAAAATTTTGCTGTTAATATGTTGATAATGATGAATCATTTATTATTATTCTTTCTTTTCTTAAAATTGGAGTTAATTTTTTTAATTATGGGTATTTTATTTTTTATTAATTTCAGGATGATGTTAAAAATAAAAATATAAGATGAGTTAGATTTATCTGCCAGCATTGAAACTGGAGTAAGTGTAATGCATACTGATTACAACAGCGGAATAAAAATATTTCTAGAACCAGTAACAAAAAATTTTAAAATGACCTATAATATTTACTCAGAACATTTTGCATAGCACCTTCCATGGCATTCATAAATTAACCACAAGGTACCGACCGAACGTATGACTTAAACATTCGATTACTATAAAATACGGAAAGAAAAGCCAAACCACCAAAATCTCCCACTAGACCAGACCTGAACTAATAAAAAATAATAACAATCGGCTGTCAGAAATCGAACACGGAACCTTCGAAGGACTAAGTAGGTAGATATGTCCCCACCTGTACACTTCAGAACTGGTAAAAAATAAATAAATGAAGAACGAAATAAACTTATAAAAAAGCACTTAAAACTGAATCAGCTGATATCTGTGATAAATTCAATAAACTGTCCTGTTAAATTACCTACTGTAAAACGCGGGCGGCAAGTGTTTAAATGTGCGTGTTTTTTTTTTTTTATAAAAATAGCGAGCAAACGAGCAAGCGGATCACCTGATGTTAAGTGACTACCGCCGCCCATGAACAACTGCGACACCAGAGGCGCCACTGATGCGTTGCCGGCCTTTGAGATGTTTATTAACGCGTGTTTGTCGGCGTCTCTTGTTGCAGTAGCGTTCAGGAAGAGCGGTGCTGTTGTCGGTCTTTCAAAATGCCGACAATCGCGCCGCGCCTCTTTGTACGCTCGCTGCCGTGGTGCCAGCATTTTAAACTAAGTTTTAATCTATTAATGGAAAGTTCATTGACCTTGGTTGTTGATCAGCTGTTACGTTTGTTATTTTGATCAATTCTAGTGTGTAGGTAGGTACATAACTGCCTTGGTGTTAATCGCTGGCTGGCTTTGGGGTAATTTATGGATGTATTGGATGGAGAGATTTTGTAACGCTTTATAACAATTTTTTATTTATTGGTTCTGTTAACAATTTTTTTTTCTATTGTAATCTATATGCATAATATTTGCTCCAGTTTCGACGCTGGCAGATAATTTAAACTCACCTTATATAAAATTATGATTAAAACTTTTTTTAGCAACAAGCAGCTGCAACTACAGTCTATGTAGCCACAGCCTCGGAATTAGAAGGAGTAACTGGGCTATACTTTAATAACTGCTTCTATTGTGAACCAGCCAGCTTGGCCAGAGACAAGGAAATAGCTCACGAGGTCTTCTCTATATCCCTACAGATGATACAAGAGCGAATGGGCACAGAACATATCCAACCATACATAGACAAATATTGTTTGAAGAAGATAAATAATGAATAACATACAATTTATATCCCCAATGAGGATATACTGCACCAAATATATATAGACAATAATATAAGAAGTTATGAAGAGTCAGAAAGTGTATGTGTGCATAGGGTTAATTTTTATTGTGAAGGTGGTAATTAAATGGCAGTACTTTTTGATTGTGGTGAAATGGTTGGTGGGAGGCTTTAGCCATGGTTAGTTACTACGCCGGCAAAGACTATCGCCAAGTGATTTAGCGTTCCGGTACGATGTGCAGATACCGAAAGGGGTGTCAATTTTCATTCTACTCCTAACAAGTTAGCATGCTTCCAGCTTAGATTGGATCATCACTTACAGGTGTGATTCCATTCAAGGGTTAACTTGTAATGAATAAAAAAATGAACATCTGCTTGCTGTGATATAATATAAGTAACATACATGTTTGATTTGCAAACAACTCTAGTTCGCTCTATATTACAAAGATTTATATTATCTATTCTTATTTCAATCAAATATTTATAGAAATAGTTATGTTAACCTATAACAACAACAAATATATATGACAAGCATTCTATCGAGTTTGGCTTTAGTATAGAGATAAATATTTTACAACTATTGTTTTGTAAAAAGGACTAAATAAATCAATTTTACGTAAAGTTGCTTGGAGTGTCATTCAAAATACCCACAGCCCACCATAGCATTTTCATCAAAAAAAATTTTTTTGATGAAAATGTATAGCCTGGTCAGGAAAGTAAAAAGTTGGGGTGGAGGGCGCTTCAAGTACTTTTTAGCAGTCTGTGCATAGTATGATTTTTTTTATCTGCAACATGGCGAGGTTGTTTATTTTTCTGGCCATGCAATAAATGTAAGTCATAAGATGAAAGTCGACCTAAGTGTTAAATAATTTAAAGTTTCAATGTTCAAGCTCTAAAACCAGTATGGATTCAGTTATTTAATTTGTACCAAAAACCATATTTATCGATAACTGCATGCGCCTTATAAGTAAACGCTCAAAGTCCAAAGAGCTAGAACCTACAGCCGAAAATAAAACAACAAATGTTTGTATCTTCGTTCGGATACATTATACGTACACGTAGTATCTTATTAATCTGTATATTCATTGCAAGATTTAAGAAATTAAAAAAATTAGCAATATTATAATTACTAAATTGAGTGTTACATGTATTTAATTTTACTTGTAAATAATATCAAAGTTATTTTTTTACTATTGTTCTAATATTTAATATTAAAATGAGATATGAAGTCGCGTATCCGAATTATTCATTTGCTGTTTGAGGTATGTCATTTGTGTGTCAAGGTAAATGTTTAATTGTCAAGTGTAAAATTTATTTCAATGAAAGTTTTTCCTATTTATAATTTCACTTACGTACCGTGTATAGATCGAAAATCAAGTTTCAAACCTTCGTATTTTTGTTTATTTCAATCATGATTACATAGATCAAATTCAATTACTCTATATGAAATAGGTTTTATGGAAAGAATAGTAGGAAATCAAACAATGCTTGTGGACTCTCCCAACGGATTATAAAGAATGTGTTAACTTTTTAATATGGGAATGATTTGTTTTAAGAGCGTTTTAAAAAGTTTTATGATGTTAATGACACTAAAATGATAGCAGTGCGTGTTAACTGTGTATGGATGTTAGTGATTCAAACTTTATCGTAATGGGTGATAAAATGAACAGGGAATATTTTGCACCAGGCGCTGCAGCCTTCAATTACAACAATGTGGTGAGTAATGGTTTTGATTTTTTGTAATATATCGCATTTATTCATTAAAACCAACTTACATTAAAACCTGGTTATCACTTGTGGTAAACTAAAGTATCGTTTATCGTATATAGGCTATAGCTGATACTATCATCTGTATATTCTCTACAAAAACAGTTACACGAAATTACGTACGAATTGTAAAGTAACTGCAGTGTAACAGAGAACTGAAGATAACTGCAACTGATCCATATTGAATCCAAACCCTTAGGATTAACACCCTCGATAGTACTTTGCAATATCTCAAGATTTGTAGGTGTCTGAGTATGTAAAATGTATTGCCATGATATTTCTTAAAAATACACTAAAAATAGTACCATTTAGGTTTCATATTAATGTTTTCTAACCAGTTTTGGTATTAATAGTTTTATTTCTCTAATTTATAAGAAATCTTTACACAAAATCAAAACCCCTGGATTGACTAGCCATTATTATGTGAGCATATCATATGCTATCATACTTAATCTATCTGACAAGACTGTATGGCACTAAATGTTGTAAGATAATCTTTATTTAACAGGCATATTGGTGTTAAACTGAATGAACATGCTGTGTTGATATTCTTTTACCTTGCAAATACAAATACATTAGTGCTGTCAACTTCTCACTGTTGAAACCAAGTGTATGTGCTCTATTGCAGTTGGTCAATAGTACTAATTTTGTAGGTAATACTTAAAAGAAAAGTATGACCCTCTTTTTAAGTTATGTGAACTTAGATATTTGTAGGACAAGTTACCCAGCGAAACTCTGGATACATTCGCTTAACTTAATTTATTCCCATACACAATAATATTTGATAAAACTGTACAACTTAAACATGCATAAAAATAAAGACTACTCAAGAAGTGGAAGGATTGATTGTATGGCTAAAAAGTTTATGTTCTCAACAGATACTGCATGTCTTACCCCAACTATTCTTTGGTGCACTGTGTGGCTATTGCAACAAGACCAGTCTCTAAGCTAACCAAAGTGCACTGGCTGTGTGGCCATTTATATAGGTCAATTGTCCATCAAAATCATATATGTATCATCCATGTGATAATGCATGGTTGCTAGATATGTGCCGCTTGAGCATTGTGCATTAGACGAGTGTGCAGTTTATAAATTAAACTAAATATGTAGAAAGAACATATTACTGTTCTTGCTACATATTTGGTTTAATTTTATAAATGGTAACAAAAATATATTTATTTTATGGTAAGGATTTTGATATTTAATAGTAGTACGGTGTTCAGATGACTGTTTATGCTTCCTGTCATCTTGGAAGGACACAAGAAGATAGGAAGGCCAAAAAGGAGGTGGCTGAAGTGTATGAAAGAGTATATGTATGGAAAGAGAGAATGTAATATTAACACAAGATTGGAAGAATGTCAACAATTATATTGAAATCAGATTGATTTGGATTTAAGTTCATACTGAAAACAATCACATATATATGCATATTCCTGCACAGTGGACACATTGCAGTACTCAATAGTTTTCAGCACTGCCATGAAACCTGATCAGTTGTTGCAACTTCAGAAGGAATTAAAGTTTAAGGCTAGTTATGTCTTATATTGTTTTCTTAATTGAACTCTATCTGAAAGACAATTTCTAATGGGGTGACATTTTTGATCCAACTCTAAACAACTATTATGCCTATTATTCAATTTTATCCTTTCAGTGATAAAATTGATAGCTGTGCCCAGTTGGCACAAATGAAAGCCATAAAGAAGAATTGAATTGAATTTATATATAATTATATAATATATATCTTTATTTAAATTATGGACACATATTGACTTATAAAAAGTACTTATAGCTAAGTTATCAAAATCCATCTTATATTATTTAGATTATATCCTAAATAAGTAATAAATTGTGTGCTTTCATTCTAAACATATTCTATGATGGAAATTGCACTAGTATAAACTGTGTTGCAGCTTCATCTTGTATTAATTGCTATATTTTATTTCTAAAGATTAATTCTAGTTGTGCATTGACTAGTGATTGATTGCAGATTCCAAAAAGAAGAAATAAACAATCCTCTATGATGGCTGTGTTAAATACCATTCAACTGCTTTGGATGCTGTTGATCTGGTAGAATTTCAAAGTCTTTCAAAGTTTGTCAGTATTTAATTTAATTAATTATATAAATGTGAAAGCTTGAAGTAAGTATATTCTTTTTAAATGATGTTGGAACTGCTAAATAAATTTATAATTTTAATAAAATAATAATAAATAAATTAAAATAATAGATGAAACTTTTCACATATACTAAAGGTCTGTAATAGCATAACAAAAGTATGTAAGCATAAAAAAAGTCGACAGCCGAGTGGCACAGTGAGCAGTGACCATGCTTCTGCGTCCTAGGCTGTGGGTTCGATTCCCACATCTAGAAAATGTTTATGTATCACACAAACATGCATGGACGTTTTCCAGCGTCTGGGTGTTTATCTATATTTTATAAGTATTTATGTATAATATATATAAAAATATTCATCAGTTATCATAGCACCCATAACACAAGCTACTTACGAGTATGCTTACTTTGGGGCTATATAGCAATGTGTGTAATTGTCCTATAATATTTATTTATTTATTACTCTCATTTATTTATTTATTTACAATTATGTAAGTAAAAATTTAAACCACAGGGCACAATAACAATAATATATTATGACAGTGTTTACTTTTCTGGAACTGTTCAATGCAAAGTTGAACAGTTGCTGACTTTAGAAGGGATTTTGTCTCAATGTCATCGAGACTTTAGAAGTAAACAGAGTGTGATGGGGGAAAGCCTCAGAAAAATCTTGCTATACTTGTGGTGAGGCAGTATGTACAGCAAAGCACTTATTGGTAGGATGCAAGGTGCTCCTGGACAGAGGTCTTTACTCACGCCGCCACAATAGAGTACTTCAAATCATATGTGAAGCTATAAGCCTTTCAGTAGCTAGAGCTCAAAAAAGATTGACTACAAATAAAAGACAAATTAACTTAAAGCAGGCTTAAGTATGAAACCCCCAAACAAGTCCTATTCAATCTTGGACAACACCTGATTCGACTATATTAATGGATAAGTATGAAAAATGGTATTAAAACCCCAGAAGATTTAGCTATTACGATATACAGACCAGACTGTTTCCTTTTTTCGAAACAAATTAATAATGAACTACCAAAAATGGCTGTGGTTAGTATTGATGCTGTAGAAGTAGCAATATCCCTCTACAAACTGCTCTAAAACCTTTCGAACGCTTGTCCATTACTTCTCTAGCAGGATCCTACCAAATTTGTTTTTTTTTTTAATGAAAATACAGAGCAAACAACCAAGCAGTTCACCTGATGTATGCAACACCAGAGGACCCACTAATGCGTTGCCAGCTTTCAAGGTATTTATGTATTCTCCCCTTGAAAATCCCTAAATTGTTAAAGTAGGTTGGTTGGGCAGAGAGAATAATTCGAGCAGAGAATGCAACCATTGACAGGTCACAAATGGTAACTTTAAGTCTACATCCGTGCCGCAAGTTTCAGACTCTGTTCAGCGTTTTTCTCCCTGCTACATGATGGACCTGCCACCTGCACTGTGAATTCAATATTAGATATTTATCTCTTAATCCATATTGAAATCATAATGATATTGAAAGTATAGTTTTTCACAAAAATCATCATGATACTTTTCGTCAGTTTGTACTAATGGTTTATGTACAGATAGTCAAACTTTAATTCAACGGCTCTAAACAATTTTAATCATCACTTTATACACCTACATGTAATTGACATATTGTCATGCTGACTAGCAGATAGAAAGCTTTAATGTAGAAGGTAACAAATTAATTTGGTAAGTGAACTGTTTGTTTTACCGCGGGAATTAACATCTACCTATTGTTCACAATTTTCTATTTTGCAGACAATTTGCTCACTCGATAGACAATATAAGTAGTGTCTGGATCCCACGCGCACAATGCTATGTGGGGCAGGCATTTGACACAATTTAATTTGCGCGAAATGTTTGCTCCGTAATGTATCGTACATAGCGGACGACCGCAACTATGTGGGATTTTTTTTACCCTTACATCGGATCTTGATGAAAAAATGCCGCTTCTGTTCGCTTAAGATACGCTCAGAAGAGAGGCGTCGAGTAAAGAAAACGGAAAACGTTATACAATAGAAATCATAAATATCGTTTGCTCTTCTTTGGGGCAAAAGAGAGCTACTTAGCTGTATTTCCGATTACGCTACTTCGCTTCGCTTATCTATTACATTTGTACAAACTGCATGAAAATTCGCAAATACTAATTTCCAGCGCGTCTGATGAAAATATCACGTCTGATGAAAAGTAGTGATAAAGTTAATTTGAAATGCGCTTGCTTATTTTGGTATCAGGAATTCCTTTTGGCATGATGGAAGAAATTCATTATTGTTCAAAATTAATAATCTGCCCAAAATCCTTTTAAAAAAAAAGTGCATCCAAAGTGAAATGATACTTTTTAAGAGACATAATGCCAAATACTGGAAATATATGATACTCACTGTCGTGTATCCAGTTCCCGTGGCTATATCGGAAACATCGCTTTTAACACTAAAGTGAGAGTCTTTGCGAGATTAGTAACTATGCTAAACAAGTCAATCGTGTGTGTAGTTTGAAGATATCCTGATTCAATAAGAGGATTTTCGCTTATTATTTAGGTATATAAAAAATATCTATTTTTGTAGTCGGTTAAAGCGTGCAAGTTTCGAAAACAGTTTTATAGCCGTCAAACGTTGCATGCTCAAGGTAACCCCGGCAGCAGGGTACCAGGAGCGGCCTGGCGCTAGCGTGTTCAATATTTAATAGAAGGCACAAAAATTCTATCGCTGCGGCATCATATTTTAATCATGTCATACTGATGTGCCTGTTTTGTTACACTTTGCGTTGCGTCGCGAAAGTAATCTTTTTGTATGATGGTCACGATGTCACTTGTTTAGTGTTGATTTTGGCTATGTTTTAGCCAATTTAGCAAAAAAAATATGTAAAGAAAAATTTTTTTTAAGGACGTAATTAATTTTGCAGGCTGTATAATTTAAGGTGAATGCCGCATATGGCCTGCGGTTTGGCCGGCTCTGATTTAAAACAATTTAAATTATAATTTTACTTCACTTCAACGTCTTGAAAACAAGGACAGATTGCGTTCACTCAATGTTCGTAATCTTTTTGTTCGCATAATTAATTTAGGTGATCAGTTAGAGCGTCAAAGATGATTTTGTCGGCATAGATACTTGATATTAAGTTTTCCTTTTTTATTATTAAGCTTGTATTGACTAATATCTTTGCCTGGTGTAAAGGCTAATGGTCCTTTTGTAGGCGTTGAAGCATATTGAAGATGTCTAAAATTATTCACTCTTGTCTTGAAAATACACAAATCATACGAGCCAGGAAACGATTCGTTCAACATTTGCACTATATTCCGATTCAGGCTCGAATCGTAAGGTCTAAAAGTACGAAACTATATAGCTATAGCCGCGATTTAACAGATGTAGGTATCTCTCGACAATGAGATGAATATTTCTCTTTTGTCTGAACCAGGGACAAAAATACGTCGGTTTGAAGATCATCGTGGCTTAGAAATATTCCGAAATGAGCTGATATAGCCAACGTTGCACAAAACATCCATTCACGAAGGTTGACTCTGCATATGAAAACGATTAACCTTCAGAACAGGCACGAAATCAAGGAAAACAATTACAATCGTAACAAGAATAAAAAGATAGGCTTTATTTTAAATAACAATGAGAAATAATTGATTATAAACATTGTTTTAGTAATAAAATGTAAGTGTTTTTAAAACAAATCCTTCAGTTTCTGTGCTCCCCATCCCGAGTATTTTCTCAATTAACAAATAGTAAACTAAACAAATAGTTAACTAAATGTATCAAATGTCTTCGTTTTAGTAGAAATGAAGATAGACCGTCAGTCGCGTTTTGACGTCTCTCTCTCTCTTATTTATTTTTATTTTCATTATTTAAATTTTAACAATGTTATATAATACAAAAACATAGAAGTATATAACATTATTAAAAAAATTAAAAAAAATAATCTGCTCCTCTCCTTGCGAGGCCTTTGAGGGCTCAAGCAACAGGTGGTCAGGGTTCTAGAGTTAGGGATCACCTTACCGCCTTCTGTATATGACCCTTGATCCAACAGCCAAGCGAAAGATGTTGGTAAAAGCTTTTGACTGAAACGACTATAGGAATAATAATCGTCGACTCCAACAGTTATTGTTTCTATTTGACTTCACCGATCAATACCAAAATTACAAGCAAGTAATTACACCCTAGTTGTAATACAATTACCACACGTGTACCTACTTAAAGCCTATTGTTTCGTGAACATTCGATATTAGCTTTGCATAGTTGGTTACGTGCAGATCGCGTGTCTGCGGCAAAACCTATCTACCCATTTGGCAATATTCAGAGTTCATGTTAATCCGCCAGTACAGTTTGGTCTTGCGAAACAACGGCTGTTTTGTGACCTTAAGTTCTTATTCTAACCAGTTGCGGAATAGTTAATTCATTGTGACGTGCTCGTGTGTATTTTGTTTCGAGGGTGATTTTGTCTATGTCTTTGTTTTTTGTACGTGTGGAACTCTAAACTGATCGTTGATATCTACCAAAAGATTTTTATATTTCCAGAAACTCTTTTAACTGTGAATAACTGACGATCTTGTGCAATATTGAACATCTCTGTTTAACGTGTTATTTAAATTGGCATTAATAGGAATGGATAATTTGTTTTGTGAAATATTTTTAAAATGGATATCATTTGAAGAATGAAAAAAGTTTTTTGGCGCCCAAAATGGAAAGTTGTGAAAATGGTGAGTCAGTCAGTTTAATGTAGAATCCTGATTCATTGATCCACCACATCAGTTAGTCAGTAGGTACTAACGTTTTGAATCAGTGAAATTCGACGGATTCATTTTAAAACAGTATCTTTTAATAAAGCTTATTTCTTATTTGAACTCGGTTTTACATCGTTTCAAGCTGAAAAAACATTGATATTCGTGATATCTGCCAAGAGGTATCTCTCCACCACGTAATTTATGGAAGCCCTCTTATAGCTTTTTTATTATACAAACAATGTAGACATAGGTATTTAATTAAACTAATCCGTTAATAGGCTGATAATGATGGCCACAGGGCCAGGTCTCCTTGTAGGAGATGGGATATGGAGCGTAGACCACGCTGCTTCAATGCGGGTTGGCGGGCTTAGGGTGATAATGTTTTATTTAACACCACCAATTTCCGTCTTCGAGCTTGGAATGTACTGAAAATTTCATAGAATGAAAAACTCAGAATTATTCTGTGAATTCATGTTTGAAGCTACATAGGCTAACCACTAGACCAACGAGGCAGACAATTGAACTAATATCGGAAATCAAATGGGAAAGCTCTTTTGCAAATTACTTACGTCATGTGATCAATTGAGTGCACTCTTTCTACCATGTTGAATTGAACGTTACGTTTTATTAGATGACTGTCATATTACAAGAACCACACTCCCTATATGGATCGTAATATGTAGTTTACGCAATGGTTATGAAATACATAATATATCTAAGAAGCGTTAGAAAATATATTTTATTGCGGCACCGGAAGGAAAGATATTAATAGGAAATGAAATTTTTATATCTGTGCCTATTAATAAATTATTGAATAAAACAAGCTTCCATGTAAAATATACATTAAAATAACGATAACAGTATCCAAACCCAAATTGTCTTTGAAAAAATTGCAAACAACGTTTTTTATAGATTTGACAGCGAGAATGCGGGTCGCCTGATATTAAGCGATTGCCGCTGCCCATAAATATTTGCAACAACAGAGGCACTGCTAAAACATTGCCGGCCTTTAATCCGCCCCTTAAATACACTCATATTAAAATTCACAGGAAATACTAGAGCGGGAAGTTGATTCTACAATTTACATGTGCGTGGAAGAACCGTTTTGACAAATCTAGCTCTGGTAGATGACCAGTCATCCAAAAAGTGAGGGTGGAATTGGTCTTTTAGCAGACGCCCGCGACTTTGTCCGCGTGAAAACCTTTTAGGTACCCCTTCAATTTTAAAGACAGGCTTTCATATAAAGTGTGCTCTTTCCCCGCTACCCCTCTCAATTTAATTTTTTTATAGCTTTCCGTGAAGCAATATCCTCCGTCCCGTCCCGTGTACAAAAGATCTACATTTTTGTTAAACATTGTACATTAACATTAACAACATATATTTATGGCAAGCTGATGTGTATAGCTTGTATTAAATAGTCTATTTCACTTTTGAGTCTAGCTTTCATAATAAACAAAATTATTTACCATCCGACATGCAAATCTAGAGATTAGCCCGTTTAAACAGACAAACAAACTTTTTCGTATATCATATAAATGTGGTCTGCCATGTCAAATAAATTGAAAGAAAAGATCAAAGATCGAATTCTCAAAGAATAGCAGTATCTACCAAAATGTTGACCTCTATTCAGTACGTATAACACGGAGGAAGTCAACTTAATTTGGACGATATAGCGGCAGTGTTATATTTTTAGAAATTTTGTAATATCTCCGAAACTATCTAACTAATTAACATACTGTAAAAGGCAAATCTTATCTCTATAATATTCTTGTGATTATTAAAAGATTTATTTTGATAAGGATTTAAGTTTAGTTCTATAAATAATGACGTAAACGTAAGCATATGAATTAAATGATTTTATAACCACAAAAAGTTATATATCTGCCAAACTATAAAAGATAGATATATGCTATCGCGGACTTTTTTGTAGAATTTTTTAAAATGCTTAAAGTTTTCATGCAATGTTTTCGACTATATCCAATATCTAAGGCAACGTACGCGCATAAAGCTAAATTTAATAAATTTCACGCTGCGACTCGCGCGACAAAAACTATGATAACTGGGGTAATATATACAATACAAATATAAAATATAGCCTATGACACTCACCGATAATGTTGAAAGAATTTTTAAAATCGGATCAGTAGTTCCGAAGATTAGCCTCGACAGAACTTTATTTACAAACTTTACCTCTTTATAATATTAGTAGGTATAGATTTTTTTTATATATCTGCTTGAAATCTGTAATTGTATCTTGTTTTCCTTAATCCTAACGGATACGTTACCTTATACAGCTACTAAGAGTAAGAACAGATCTATACAAGGTAAGTAACGGATTACAACCTTCGGCGAGCAATGCAGGGCTATATTGATACGAAAGGCTGCACAGTGAAGATTGCCAACGTTGCTATGCAGCCAAAGAATCATTAATTGTGCACTTGTGTCCAAAATTCTATTCAAATCTACTCGCTACGTACTTAATAAACAAGCGCGATTGTTCATTTAAGAAAGTGCTTAGATTTCGCGAGTATATTTTTATATTTAGAGCTAAGTAGAATCTTGTAAATGTTATCTTAGAATTTCAACTAATAAACACTTGAGAAATACATATCTAGCAAGTTCAAGGGTTAATACGAATATTTCTTTTTAAAAATGCTGGCTAATGATAATAGTGGATCAAACTGACAGAAAGTTATATAAAAAAAGATAGAAAAAACCTAGCTTAGCGTTTCGGGAATTTACCGTGCATTCGCCGGATCCTTCGTGTGACGGAGACAAACTTCGAGCAGAGCCCGAGACTTGTGACACGAGTGTAGGCTTAACGGGTCCCTTTGACCCCCCATTGAACACCTTCTGTGCACCTGTTGTTCTCTCTGCCCCAGTCAAAAATAGAAGCAGTATCCAACTGCTCCTATTTGTATTAACTCTTCCTATCGACTGTTCAAAACTTCCTCAAGATTGTCAAGTTGTACAGTGTATTTGGTGCTACTTTGTACTAATATATGTTACGTCACACACAAGACAATTTCATGTTACATTTGCGATGTATATAATAACTTTAATGGCATCTATTAGTGTGTAGAGTCGTCCGATATGCCACACTTCCCCGTTTCTTCTGTTTTCTAACCGCAGAACACTGTTGGTAGTTCATTGACGTCCGTTTGAGGTTGTGCTAACTACATCCTTGTTGTAATCGCTCTCACAGAACGAAACAGCGGGCATGTTGGTCATCTGCTGTGTTATTTGCTAACTCGGTGACTTTCAGAGAAACTAAGTCTATGTGAGTGGTACATTTTACTTTCAAACTTCATTTAATGATATAAAAATGTTTGGTAGCACTGGGAAATCAATAAATATATGAAGCAATTCAACTTCGGCTCGAGTTCAGGGATTTTCATATAATTTAATAGATTAAAGGACTGGAATTTACGCGACAAGCGCCATGGTTATTTGCATATGCATTGCCGATATTTGAAAAATTTGTTTATTCGACTTGAAGTCTCATCAAACTTTAGTTACATTACAGAAAGAAGCTGGTTCCATTTGCTTACACGCATTGGGAACATTTTTTGTTGAGTTGAAGTTTTGTATATAAAAAATTTTTTAACAAAAAATAGAACCGACTCAAAGCGCACTAAAAAGTAAAAAATAACTGTGTCATTTAGTTGCTTTAATTTACTTAAGCATATCTATGAAGTCGGTGCCAGCAAGTTTAAGGAACATTTATTTTACGTAGTAAAGAAGTTTGTGGGTTCTAGGTAACGTCCTTGAAAGTAGAAACCTTGGCTGGCACCGACTCCTAGATATGCTTAAGTAAATTAAAGCAACTAAATGACACAGTTATTTTTTACTTTTTAGTGCGCTTTGAGTCGGTTCTATTTTTTGTTAAAAAATTTTATTTCTTACTTTTTAGTGATTTATCGCCACGTAACGTACTGGTGCTATACTGTCATAGCATATTATACGGCACTAGTAGCCAAAAAGCTACTGATACCGAGACAAAAACCGAAATCGCTGTAAGCGTGCCTCCAAAATTTGAAGAGTTCCTTCAATTTCCCCAGGATATCGTCATCAGATCCTAACATGCGGACAATGGGACCACCTTGGATGTATGCCCTTTCTAATAAAAAAAGAATTATCAAAATCGGACAACACTGTAAAAAGTTATGCGTGGTCATACATATTAAAAAAAAAAAAAAAAAAAACGTGTCGAATTGAGAACCTCCTCCGTTTTTTTTCGTCGGTTAAAAATAGAACATGATGTAAATTCAAAAAGTATGATGTTAAAAAGTTGTTACGAGTATGTATGGATTTGGTATAATATCTATACCTACTAACACAGTGTTTACAAATAAAGGCAATCAAATCTTAGGATAAATAAGTATCGAAGGATATCAAATCAATCAGATTTTATTACATAAAATTAGGTAATTATAAACATTATTTACCTACATCAAATATTTAACATCAGTATATATACGAACTCTATACATGAGGTAATTGGATTCGCTTGAGGGATGGTCTCGGGTCACATGACTCGCTAATTGCCTTCCAATTAGTTACCAAAATTAACGCGCAACATGACATCTACTAATAGAATAAAGGGGCAGAAGTCGAGTGTCAGTATACGGCATATTATTACCGAAAAAGTTTTACGAAAAGATAAACAAGTATTTAAATAAAAAGATTTTTTTTACACAAGCTTTTATTTTTCAATACTATTTAACTCCAAACTCGGTAGGGTAGTGTCGTGTTCTATAGGTAGAAATGTCTCTTGGCCTAGCATAATAAATGCTATGCTCAACAGCGAGTCGTGCTGGACGGCCATGGTGGCCTTTTGTGAATCATCCGTCGGTCTAAAGGAGGCGGAAGAGAGATATAGGGAGGCAGACGCGAACGCTCCGTCAAGCCGCAGAAGGAGACCAGGTAGACGAAAGCGCAGATATGCGCACTTGCTACCACTATAAAGTGTATTTAGTAAAAAATACTTGAGAAGAAAATATTACCTGCGGGCAAACGTCGAGACACAGTAGCATGCAACCACGATCCTGTGACATCTCACTTGAAGACGCGGTCGGGTATCGCTGGGTTTTAGTGGGTGTTCCGATTTGAGTGCTGAGTCCCACATACTCTCTGGATAGAGCGCTTTCCACCCTTCTTTCCGGAGAGATGCGTAAAGGCATTTCCCAGCGTTAAAAAAAAAGGGTAGTGTCGTGTTATTGTGGAATTCCTATGGATACCTTACAGCTACAACCACAGGGAAAACTAAATAAAAGTTTGTAAAAAAGAACAGTATAATAACAACGGTTCTAAAAAGTTTTTCAAAGGCAATCAAAATCGCACTAATTCGTTGGTTTAAAAGTAGTAGTATCAAAGTGAGGTTTGATCTTACTTTATAAATATTGTGGAAAATATTTCTATATTGACTAATTTGTTTCAGAGTATGTATTAACCTAACGTCGTAATATTTTTATGTTTATAGTTAATCGAAATTAAAATATGGTTTAACTATATGCAGACAATGGGATTCACAATCGGTCTTAAAATAATTCTAATCCTTTTATAGGTATTGAATTGCCTACAAAGAGAAAGTGAGTAATAAAATGTTTGTGTTAATAATAACTACGGAACTGGGTAATGAATAATCAAAGTTACTATCTCCAGAGTAGGCTAATTGTGACTCTAAAATAATAAAAAGCTTTCCTCAAGAATTATAAGATAACTAATGGACGACTTCCACTTTTATTAATATTAGGTAAAGGGGATCTATTATGGCAATATCGGAGGCTCGACTTCATCCGGTCCGCTTGGTTCGGTTTTTTAACCGACAGCGTCAGTTATAGGGTATATATGTCCCCGCCTACAGCACTATAAAGTGTTTAGAATTTTATATAGACATTGGTTTTTTCTTTTCAGTACATTACTTCTAAGCAGATGGGTACTGTATAATGTAATCGTAAACGTAGGAAAACAATAACTTCTTAAATTCATTACGGATTTGATTATATAGTCAACCCATTGCGAGCGGTTTCATGCTTTGTTACATGTTTAAAGATTGGGATCTCTATTCGAAATCGCCCATCAATTCCGCGTCAGTCTTCCTACTCGCTCGTGTTTTCCGTGTTTTTATCAGAAATAGGTGAAATCAGATTTCCCGCATGTCCTCGTCACGGCACTACCTTACCGAGAGGCTGTTTTGATTTTATGTTGATATTGACACAAAGAGAGCCTGACACTGCAGATTTTTTAGCTTATTATGTCATCGTACCTTATATCGCGAAATACGGTTTCTGTTTTAGGCAATCGCGTACAGCATCGACCTTCAATTTGAAAGCTCGTAGGTCTCAGATACTTTATTCCTCCTACAGATTACATCAACGCATAAATATTTTTCAAAGGCGGCGCTTGAAGAGTAAAAAACGCGACTGCAATAATAAGCACTCGTATTGTAGAGTCACGAGGTTCAGAATAACTATAAATAACTGGATAATAATACAATTGATAGAAGGAAGTCACGCAATTGTCTTATTAACGATATTCAAAGGCATATAATCACAGCACATCGCTGATGGCCATGAAGCAATGTTATTATCTTTCGCTAAGTGAGCATTTAAAAGCAATGTATACTTTTTATTTGGGCGGTTAATCAAAGTGTTGTCTGACTAGGCACTTGATTTTGTTACCGTGAGATTTTGTGTCGTGTTGAGCAATAATAAGAATTAAACTTACATGTGTCTTGAGTACTTTTCCCTATTTCGCTGTCTTAAGTTAATTTTTGATGTTTTGGATCATTAATGCTAGATCTGCTGAAAAATATTTCCTAAATAATCATAGTTATTCATACGTCATAGTTAAGTATTTCTTTCTTTATTTACTTGGTCTACAGAACTGGCAGTAGAATCACTACAACTACTAATTAAATGTTTTCTAAAGTAAAAAGCCTACTGAAATTAACTAAATTTGAATTTGCGTGAGTATACAAACTGATACAGTTATTAGTTCTTGTTCTATATATATAAACTACTAGCGGATGCCAGCGGCTTCGTCCGCGTGGAATCAAAATAAATAGGATTACGAAAATAAAAACAGCCTAAGTAACTTCTTCTAAGTTATTATATTATATTAACCCTCAAAGATTAATAATTTTTGCCGTTTTTTCCACATTTTCCACTGATTCTTCGCTTCTATTGGTTGCAGCTTAATGTTATGTACCCCAAAACCTTCCTCTATAATTGAACTATCCAACACAAAAATAATTTTTCAATTAGAATCAGTAATTTCTGAGATTAGCGCAACCAAGACATTTATACATCTGCTCGTTTTAAATGCAGATTTCTCATTTACATTACCATGTCGTTCACTTGTTAGTTTGGTCCAATAAAAATCGTTATAATGATGTAATAGATTACAACTAATGAACCGGTGTATGTCCGACAATGGATTATAGGAGTGTTGCGCAAAACGCCGATGCTTTATCTCTATTAGGAGATCTTATCGCAGTCGATGCGCTACTGGATGATATTGTTCTCGTCTTCAGCGTAACAGATGAATTAACTCAAACTGACAAGATGACTCGAGCATTTCTGTAGATCACTTTTACTGATCTCTGCTGCAACTTGTATTTTTTAATAAGTGAAACTTTTGTGAATGTTGTCAATGCTGAATTTAAATAAAGCTTATTCAGAAGTCAATTGCATTTTAAATTCTTCCAACGAAATTTAAAGATATTAAAGTCAAGAACGTGTTATTATCATTTTATGAATGTTTTACCTCTAGATACTTAATTCAGACCATCCTGAATTAAGTACATACTATACTACATCCTGTTTATTTGATTTAATATACAATGTACCTTTGTTCTTTCGTTTCGTTATTTACAGTATCATCGTATTCATTGAAAGTAAAATTTTCTTAAACAGTGCCATACCTTATCTGCGACGAAAAGTCGCCGCGCCTTTTTTATGCCACGATACTAATGCAAGAGTACAGTAATTTTAGGATTGCGGTCTGTGCAATCTCCGGCAATTATCCTCAGAACCAAGTTAATTTGCAGGAGATTACAAACAAGGCAAACTTTAGCAAAAATTACCAAAATACTTTTTCTTGGTAGGTAGTCTATATTTTTATAGCGTAGAGAAAATTATATTCTTGGTGTCTGTGTACAAACATGATTGATATAAGATTATTTCTCTATCTCCTGCTTTGCGAAATAAAAATAATTTAAAGCTGTGCTTTTTGTATTATTTTTCTGTTCCTCCATTTTCTGATCTTACTTCTTCGTAATTTCTTGAAGTTCTCGAAGCTTGTTTGCTATCGTGTGTGTTATTAGTCTGCTGCAAGCATTTTTTAAAAACACAACATATACTCGTATAATATACATACGATCTGTATTTTAAACATATCAAACAGGTATCGTATTACTTGCGCTTTTTGTAACGGTCCAAACAGAAAGTGTCTCGTCGATGTTAAATCTAAACTAGAACGTTTATTTTATCCACAATCTCGAATCTCCAGATTATATCAGTCTGTTACTTGAACTTGCTGTAACCAATATCCACCGAGGTGTGGTACCCTAGCGGTTTCTAATGTGATATCGGTTGGTACAGTCTAGGTTTCATTCGTTACAAGGCTGTCGCGCCCAGTTTTTTATTCAGCCATGGTATTATTTATTTATAGAGCAACTCGGTTGTTTTTATTATTAAAATGGTATTGCTTACAAGTGAAAATCAATGTTAGAAAATCAGTTTAGTAAAATTTACTAACATAGAATAACGAGTTCGAAGGTTAGATCGGTTTTACATGTCTTCATGTTCGTTTCTTTGTTTCGTTTATTCACGGTTTCAACTTAAACTTAAATTGGAAAGGCTTTTTATTGTTGATCCTAATTGATGGTTTGGGCATGTAGAGAGAATGGATGAAAGAAGATTACAAAACGAGATTTATGAGGGAGGGAATGAATTCAGAACATTTTAAAATATGGCCCGGTCAAGAGTAGCCTAAACCGACGAACTTGTATGAAAGGATTAATCAGAGTGGAAGAAGCTAAGGAAGTATGCAAGTACTTTGGCAATTGAAGGATGTAGTCTCTTCCTACCCCTATGGGAATTTTGTTATGTATGTATGTATGAATAATCCTAGTTTTAATTACAATGACGATTCCGACAAAGATAAATTATTACGTAGGTATGTTTAATATTTGGTATGGTTATATTTAAGAAAACGATGTTTAAATAAATGTGAGTAAACCTAACTATTAATTATCTTAAGCACCACATATAAATTCTCGTCAGTTGGAAAGTGGTAAGTTAACAGTACAAGTTTTGCAAGCTCAATTAACTTTATCGATATTAATGCTTCTATAAGATGGCGTACATCCTGTCAAAGCTCAGCTACGTTATTAGCTCACGGGAGCTTTTAAACTCGTAATATGGTAAAAGTTTCTCTCGAAAATAGTTTGTTTATTTAACAGTCGTGTTGTTTTAATTCACTACAAGTTAGCCCTTGACTACAACCTCCTCTGGTGTTAGTGATGATGCAATAAAAGATGGATTGAACTTATTAAGGTAGGATGGACTACACACCCTTGTCCCTAAGCGACATCGTACCGGAACGTTAAATTGCTTTGCAGTACATCTTTGCCGGTCGGGTCAGACCTGGACCAATCAAGAAAATCTCAATCGAACCTAGGGCCTCCTTATATATCTACCGCGCTTACCACTGCACTGTCGAAACTATAAGATAAATGTTTGGAAATTTGGAAAACTGAAGAAAATTGTTAAATGCACTATTTTTACTGTAAATAAATAATTGTAAAATCAGTCGTATTTAAACCGACTTTAAATATATATTTTTTGTATTCAAATTCAAAATCGTTTATTTCAAGTAGGCTTATTACAAGCACTTTTGAAACGTCAAATTGGACTATTTGTAGGGACTCTACCACCGGCTCGGAAGGCAGGCCCTGTTGAGAAGAGCCGGCAAGAAACTCAACAGTTGCTCTTTTTTAATATTATCAATTTTACAATATTAAGTGTGTTGTTACATAAAGTTATTTATTTTACTTCCTGTGTGAAGTTGAAAGCCGATCCAATTGCCTTTGAACATCTTTGTCATTTAAAAATTCATCGATAGTATAATAACCCTGACTCAGTAAGTGAGTTTTAATACATTGTATAAACTAATGCAATGGCAGATCTAAAACTGAATTGGGCATCTTGTTGTAGAAGAGTACACCCAATCCTACGAAAAATTTTTGTACTTTTCGGACATTACTTTACATTCTAAAGTCGTAGTCGTAACTAGGTACGACTTTATAATGCAGACGATTCAAAAAAGAGCGTCTTTGTTTGGGAATTCGTTTCTGTAATTCAAAAACCTTGAATTTTCCTTTGTGAATTAACAACTCTAACAAAAAATGTGAAATTCCAAAACAGATTTCATTCCACGATGAATGTAATTACATTTATGAAAGAGGAATGAATGACACGGCATTAACCTATATTTTCACAACGTCCATTGGCATGTTTTTTCGCGTTTACACACCCTTCAACCTATAAAGACCAACCCTTTTTTGTCACGCTATCATGACTGTTAATTTTATGTATCCTTTTAAATGAAATGTCTCAATAGATTGTAATAAAAAATATTTATCTATTAGTTAGTTCAGATAGGTATGTCGTGTATATTGATACTTGAATATTTTTTGTACTTACTAATCTTTTGTATGCCCGCTAGTTTGTTAGCGTGGATACCGTTTAACACGACATTCTTTATTAAACTCTATCTATTTATGAAAATCGCATTAAAATCCATTGCGTAGACGACGGCAGGAAGCGACTTTGTTCTATACATGTTAATTAACCCCTATAGGAATGAGGCGTGATGGTATGTAGGTACGTATTTTTATTGAGAGAAACTAATTTTGTCTTAGAATTTACACTATGAGACAAGGGTGAAATGTTGGACACGGAAAGCTTAGACAAATGTTCCTGGACCAAATTCAGGATATTTTAAACTATGACCAGGTCCTGAGTACCCTAAACCGGCGAACTTGCACGAAAGTATTAATAAGACTGGAAGAAGCTCAGGAAGAAGTTAGCCTTTATGGAAATAAGGTGTGACGTTATGAATGTATGTATTTATGTAATCTACACTTCGGAGTTCTGAATATGAAACTCGATTAAGATTGATTACAAGTAATAATCTCCAATTAATCAAATAAAATATATGTAGTACAAAGTTCATGCCTACTCGATGTTAGTGATATGAACGATAAGCAAATCATATTACTATATGAAAACAAAAACAAAAAAAAAAACGTCATATGTCAAAATCCGTCTAACCGTTTATGTTGTAACGCATGCCAAATAAACGGACATACGAGTAGGTACATACATATATACGCTCGAAAAACATTGCCTACCTTTGCCACTAAGGTAGCTAAGATAAAATAAAGTACAACAACCACATTGATTTCTCAACCGCGGTTAGGTAAAATTCAAATGAAATTTATTGTAACTGCAATAACTTTTATGTCGGATTAGATAATAAATTGTCTATCAAAACTTTTACGGCGTTCTGATTCCTGTGGTAATCGCATGGCTGTTATAGAACAACGGGCGAAAAGAATCTATTTACTGATATTATACAAGCTTTACATCACTTTCTGACGTAGGTTTTAAAGAATTGCGCCATTATAGCCCTTTCTCTGAAATTGGTCGTTGTCGATTCTATCAGTGTCTAGGCGTTTTTCTGTATATTATAAGTATTTATTTGTAATATGTATAAAAATATTCATCAGTTATCATAGTACCTATACTAATACACAAGCTACGCTTACTTTGGGGCTATAAAGGGATGTGTGTGTGTGTGTGTTTTTTTTATCGCTATTAAAGCGGGCAAACGAGCATGCGGGTCATCTGATGTTTAGTGATTACCGCCGCCCATATACATTTGCAACACCAGAGGCACTGCTAATGTGTTGCCGGCCTTTGAGGAATTGGTTTATTCGCCCCTTAAATACACCCATGTTAAAATTGGCAGGAAATACCGCAGCAGGAAGTTGGTTCCAGATTCTGCATGTTCGTAATTCGTGTGTAATGTCCTATAATATTTATTTATTTATCTGTTAAAAATAAATACGAATGTGTTTATTTTACTTTACCTAGTTAACTTTTCAAATTTCAATTTAATGATAAGTGAAATGATAGTATTGTAACTTATTAAAAGTTCATACTAGATCTTTACGCCTGTTGTAAAAATCATGCATAATTTGGGTACTAGCGGTATAGAATCCGTGCTTCAGTGGTAGAACATTCTGGCCATGATAGAGATATGTGGGTTCGATTCCCGCCGGCTCCGCTATTTTGGATGTTACGTTTATTTTCAAAAATGACTATAAATTTATTAACAAACTTGTCAGCTTTCATCATACAATGTCCTCCGTGCCTTCTCCATCTACGTGACACTGTCGAGATAAGCTGTGACCAGTTGGCACTAATGAAAACCTTAAAGAAGAATTTAAACTAAATTTTACTTAATCATATACATATTTAACTTCTGTACTGAACACATATTTCAAAGTGTTAACGAGTCCATAATGAGGCGGTTCTTTTAATATTTTAATATTAAATATTATGTAAAATTGTACCATGTATCACTGCTTGTGCAATTTACTGAATATCTAGATTTACTATCTCAAGTAAGTCGACGCAAACGTTTGATATTTAACTTAAATAACTTTCGCAACTCCAGATCATTATCATGATCGTCTTCATAAAATTTGCATGTTATACAAGACGCAGCTAAAACCGTACAGGAAGTAAAAACTGCTTTACACACGAGTGAATATTGTTAGTCACGGCACAACTCGATTCCTTTGCTCGCCGTACCCCGTTCATATTGAGTTCATATATTTATGGAACTGGTTATTTATTATCATTGGAACAAAGTTCCTTATCGCGCGTTGTGACAGAGAGCTAGACAAAAAATTCTCACGAAAAGTTGTAACGACACTTTTTGCTATAGTAAGCTATTGTATCGCTTGGGAAGGAATAACCACCTGCGTTCGTTGCACTGCTGCTCTGTGCTGTCGTCGCCTCGACAGCACTCCAAAACATACACCGCGGGAAAACAAACAACAAACACGTACGTCTCCCCGAACACGACCAAAATATATAACAACTTCGTTCCATCCGGGTGTCCCTTGACACCTCTCAACTTTTTTATAGTACCTAGTCATCATCATCATCATTATCAGCCTATTAACGGCCCACTATAGGGTCAGGCCTTCCTAGACCCACCACGCTGCTCCAATATGGGTTGGCGGGCTTAAGATGATAATGTTTTATTTATTGACGATCACTATCAGATGTTGATAGTGACCGGGACCGACGGCTTAACGTGCTCTCCGAGGCTTGGGGGTAACACCACCAACTTCCTGAATTTGGACTTGAAAGATACTGAAAAGTTAATAGAAGAATTATATACCTACTCAGAATTCGAAACCAGGATTCGAATCCAGGACCTCGTGATCGAAGCCACATAGGCTAACTACTACATCAACGAGGCAGACTTATAGTGGTAGTAAAGCTTGGGAAGTAGTACTACCTACCACCATGCTTATTTACGCCACCTAGTAGCTGTGTTCCGGTCTAAAGGGCATCGTTGCCGGTGTAATTACTGGCACGTGATGCCTTACACCTACCCTCAGGTTGATTGACATGGACATGTTCCTTGCATGACGTACGAATTATGATGCTTTGTTATAGTCGACGCTTAACAACTAATCGAGGATTTATAGTCAATCGTATCCAAAAGACACTACCAGGCGTTATAATTTCGTTAAATAGAATATTCAAAACTGCATAGAAGAATTAACGACTCATTTTAAAATGCGTCGACTATAAATCTCGGTTATTTCCCAATTTTCACGTTTAAATTTTTATATATTTTTTTTCTATTCGTTAATCCTTACATCGAGTAGTCCCGTCTCGTGTTATAAGTATAGAATCAATTGTAAATTACAGACGATATATATCCGGCCGCAGCTAAGTAAGAAAGTCGATTTCTCAATCTTCCGGTTCCATTTCTCCACGCGCCGGTTACATTCAATAAATTGTCCAGCCTCTGTGTCATGAACATGTCAAATTAAAATTTATGTATCGCGTCCCCCCGACGATGATTTGCTCTTTAACGATTGATGAATCGATTTTTTTCACCTTCGACATATCAGAGAAAGTGAAATTATCGATATTATACCATCGCATTCTTAATAGTTCACGACAACGATGCTTGCATAAATCGCCCGGAGACTTATTGTTAGTAATGCAATGTAAGGCGTTATGTATTTACTAGCGTACGACAGCGACTCCGTCCGCATGGAAACCCGAATAGCGATATTCTTTAGTATTATATAAACACAAGCGATCGCCCGCAGTTTTACCCGCGTAGTTCTCGTTCCAGTGGGAATTTTGGGATAAAATGTGGCCTATGTATAAATCTGATGTGTAAGCTATATTATTGTGAAGTTTCATCAAAATCCATTTAGTAGTTTTTGCGTGTGAAAAGTAACAAACACACACACTCACTAACTTTCGCCTTTATAATAGTGGTATCATTAATAAAAAATTGCATTAAAATCTGTTGCGTAGTTTAAAAGAAAGCGCACAAAGGGATGTCTGTTTTTCTAAAATGCAAATTTTGTTCCAAATGTTTTTATTAATTTCCTTATATTTAATTCGTACTTAAAGAAAACCGTTCCTTAAAAAACAGCATTAATGTCTTTTACAGTTATTTCATTCGAACTTACTCTAGAAAAGTTTTAATGTCCATATTCTTTGTGTCCTTTAGTAATTAAAGCAGAGATGTTATCGTAATTCTCATCAAATGTATGTTAACTATTCAGTTAGTTAATGTCAATGTAAACATTAAGGCCTCACCTAACTGTAAAAATATTAACGTGTCACCGACTGTGCCATTTCTTGTCAATATTGCTTGGAGAAATTAGAGAAAATGGTTGTGGTGATTTTGTACCGCAATCGGCTCTGCTTCCGTGCAAACTGAGTTATAATAAAACCACTAGATAAAAGGTTGAACCTTTTTAAGGTCAACGAACGGATCGCGGTACCAAGTAACTTATTCATAATATTATTTCTGAGGCATTATCAAACTGATAATCTTCTACTAACCCTGTCTCATAAGACACGAGTACAATAATAACGATTCAAGAAGAGAATATTTTGAATTTAGTTAATTAGTCCTCTCTTGGAGCATAATAAGTGTAATAATTTAACTGGAGTCATTTAACTCTTACAACAACAATGCTCTAAACCCAAACTTGTTCTTCGGGTAACATGCATTGCTCAAGTTAAAAAAATTGCAATTGCTTTTATGAAAACATAACGAGGACTTTTTTATTTCATTTCTATTAACATTTGTAGTTATTCCATAATGTTACGTCTGTTGACTCAAAAAAATTTAAGAACTCGTTTTCTGTATTATCTAAATTGGTGCGTTTTCACAAAATAGGAGCCTATTAAAACAATGTTTTATTTTTTGTTTAGATCGCAGTTTTAGTGAACCGTTAATTTGCCATTTAATTTAATTGTATACAATCTAAATAACTAAATCATTATTTTAGATAATGCCGTATTAAGTAATTAATTCTAAATTTAGTAATAAAAATTTATTTATATTTAGGACTATAAATAAATTTTGAACATGCTTATTTAGTTTCATTAAAGATTTATGTAGTGACACTCTACATAGGCACGTGTCTGTATTGAATACACTCACAATTTGGACTAGAGTCTAGACTATATTGTATCATAATAAATTGCTCTCGCGGTGTCATTACTGCATTTACACAATCGATTGTCAGATTTGTTGCGAAAGGTGACGTGGAGTAAAATGACTTTTCGACATAATATTATTATGACGATGAATGCAGCAGGAATAAGTGTGTAGAAATGTTGTAGGTGCAACATTTCTTTTACGACTTTTGATAAACAAAAAGCAAAAAGTCCAGCTAGTTTCATAATATGAACAGGAATATTATGAAACCTACTATATACCTATTTACTAATTGGCGTTTTTCTGTAAAAGCGTATTGTAATTTAATAAGTAATTAGCGTAGTTTCATTTAACTCGATAATTTAATATTGTACATCGGGAGCAGCTTCGTAGTTTTGATTTATGTCATCACAAAGCTTATTGCTATCATCGTCATCATCATCATCATCATCATCATCATCATCATCAACATCATCATCATCGCCATCAGCCTGTATCCGACCGCTGCTGGATATAGGACTTTCCAAGAGGGCACACGATCCTCTGCCTTCCTCATCCAGCCATTTCCCACTAGCTTTATGAGGTCATCAGACCATCGGGAGCGGTATGTGGTCTCCACTCCAGAACACGCCTGCTCCAGCGACCATCTTTTCTACGACTTTTATGACCTGCCCACTGCCACTTCAATTTGTTTATTTGATTTTTGACCTTTGACCTATGGTCCATGCATATTGCTATGCTTCTCTACAATAAATCTATCTCAATCCGTCAAACATTCATTTAATGTATCCAATTATTTCATTTATTATTATTAATTCCTTGTAATAAATAGCAATTTGTTATAATTAGTGCGTTTTATAGTAAATTCTACTATTTCTCGTAGTTGCATGAATTAATATTAACATAAAATATTTTATTGTATCTCATTAACATAATAAAGATGTCCTTTGTAATACGAGTCTTATAAGATTCATTACGAGGTCTCAAGCTCAACTGGATATCAGGTGGATACAACCGCAATATAACTAGCCTTATGTACCTCTACCTACTTAGTCAGACAAATCTCTAACACAATGCTCCGAGTCGTACAACAAAAAGTAAAATTAAATACCGCAATGCCAAACGTAGGCGATACAAGGACATGTAACCAGCAGGTAATAGACGCTTCATTTTACGAGTATTTGTCATTCCGTGGAATCGCTAAAAGCCATCTGGGTAATTTGAGGACGGCCCTGATGGATAGGTATAGCTATGCTGAAGTGCCTTCCGTGACTGTAGCTCGTTTATCAAACTAATGAAATGTATTTGAACATTTCGTGTAGACAAGGTATGATGCCATAAATATAAGTGGTATCTTCGTTTTACACTTTTTGCACATTTCTTGAAGATCAGCCACGTTAACCTTGTCTGTAAATTATAGAAATCTGTCCATTAAAGTGACTTATACTTTCTGTACTTTTTACAATAATTATTGTTCATGAACCAAAGAAACCGACATAGCTCAGCGAGTCGTAGAACAGAAGTGCCAATGGGCGGGGCACGTGGTTCGAACAGCTGATGGTCGTTGGGGGCCCAAGGTGCTAGAGTTGTGACCCCATCCCAGATATGTTTATCCTCTACTCAAAAACAACTTTCGTCGCCAACAAATACCTATTCCTTAATTGTTTATTTTGAACTGAAAGTAAGTATACCATAAATTTAAATAAACTTTCATAGTAATAACATTTACAAATTTCTCTATGTGCGCCATTTTCTCTACTTATAAAATATTAGAATCGCTGTTTTCGTCTGCAATTACTTTACTTGTTTGGCTTTCTTTTGTGCTTGATTTGCATTCATTACACTACAAGTCTACTCAGAGAATGTCATACATTTTATTTGTACGTATTATAATATCAACCTTTTAAATGTGAAAGAGATTTTAAGAGACATTTAAATGAATGAACCCACTTTCATTTGCCAAATAATGAAATAATCTGATGTGAAATCTTTTGGAAATCATGTGAGTTTAAATACATTATTAAAAATAGTTGAATTTACGTGTGAATGCTTTGACATCGACAACCTACCTGTACTTAAGCTTATCTGATGTTTTAAGGATATCACTTTTCATGTGTTAAGTAATCAGTTTAACATAAGGCTGTACTGTCTTGAGGCCTGCTTTTAGGACTGCCTTGTTGGTCTAGTGGTCCGAGTTCTAGGTAGGAACACGGAATAATTCTGACTTTTTCAACCTTCTACGAAATTTTCAGTACATTCCAGGCCCGAGTCGGAAAGCTCGTGGTGTTACATCTCCATGCCTCGGAGAGCACGTTAAGCCATCGGTCCCGGTCACTATTATCAACATCTGATAGTGATCGTTAGTAAATGAAACATTATCACCTTAAGCTCACCAACCTGCATTGGAACAGCGTGGTGGTTCTACGCTCCATATCCCCGCTCCTATAAGGAGAGAAACCTGGCCCTGTAGTGAGCTGCTAATAGGCTGATAATTATATTGAGGGCTTTTAGTTACACTGCTATGACCTTGTGCGTAAAGATCGCGTGCAGACTTGTCTGACTCGAGTCTTGTTTAATATACTTATTATGCTATTAAACTTTAAGTTATTTAAATTGCATGCACAGATGTTTGTATCGTGTAAATAAATAGAGCTTTTACACGGCTTCAAACCTGTATGCGAATGTTATGGCCAAAGTATGCTGTTGGATAAGGGCAAACGACGACAACCTGAATAACAGTACCTCTCGCCTTATATGACTACGCTTTAATATAAAAGCATTGGCTAGTAGTGTTAGAAGTTTTAGAACTATATAAAAAAAATTCAGAATCACAGCCAATTGAATAAATATTTTTTTTCTTTTCTTGCTTTTTTAGTGAACGGTCATAGTCATAGCGAAGCGTTATTTCAGTACATATATGAAAAGTTCATACTGTATGGCTGTAAAATAATATAATAAACTAAAGGACTCGCAGGGTTTCTCACTATCACCCGGGTAGTCACGTTATTCCAGGATTTTAAAGTACATTAAGAATATGATTGAAATATAGTGTTAAAAATTCAATTAGAAACTTTATTACATACAGCTAGGAATCCGGTTTAGTAAAACTTCTATTAAGAACAACAACTTGTTACATATAGAGTTTGATGAATCGGCATTGGAAATGGAATCACTTTCGGAAATCCTGATAGCTTCACTCTTTAAAACTCAAGCAAGCAGAATAATGGGCATAATTAAAATCCATATGTATCTACCGTAAATTACGTTGATGTTATGTGCGCTCACGTGTTTTTTGTATAATGATACGGAATTTTTAGGTAATGTTTTTCGCAATGACCAGCTCAAATTGTATTTATGATTGTACTTAGTGGATAGAATGTCGCTGTAATAACTAAGCATGTGTGTCAATGTTAATACTGATTTGTAAACGCCCACTTGGACTTAAGGTCGATGCTTGGGTGTAGACTAGACTTATCACTAACCTTGAAATTTTATTGAAAGTGCTTGCAGATTCTACACCTACAAGTTTCATACGAGAATATTTTTTAACAAAAACTAAAACCAACTGCAAAACGTACTAATAAGTAAATCGTTGTGTCATTTAGTTACTTTAACTTAATCATATTTATAAATGCCAGCTGCCATTGTCGGTGCCATCCACGTTTAAGGAAAGTTTATTTAACAAAGTAGGTACCTACGCAAAGCTTGTGTGGCACTGACTTAACAAATATTGTTAAGTTAACTAAATTACGCAATTATTTTTTACTTTTTAGTGCGATTTGAAATCGGATTTAAATTTTATTAATTATTTTTCATACTTTATAGTGATTTGTCGACGACGAGCATAAAAACCTACTCGTTTTTTTATTACCATTATTAAAAAATAAATAAAACAGCCAATAGTACTTGATGATCACCTTCATGTTTGCCTTCATCATTTGCTTGAATCTGCCAAAGGACACAAATATTAAACTATTTGAATAAAAAATCATTTAATGTATTTTGTGTTTTACGCGATATTGTCGTTGATTTTAAAGCGATTGGTAATTCTTTATTTCATTGAAAGGATATGCTGCATCATATAATATCCTCAAAGAATACCTACGTCAAATTAGTTTAAGACTCTTGATCAAGACGAAACAAAATGAAGCAGTATTCGCTCGCGTTGACCTCTTGCCTGTCGTTGACGATATCTAAACTACTTAATAACATAGGAAACCAAGAGAATAAAACTCATAAATAATAGACGCTAACTATACCTTGACTTTCTCATTATTATATCATTGTCCCTGTAAAATTCCCATAAAAACAGGGAAAGTATGTAATCGGCGTGGACGACAAGGCCGTACGGGGCCCGGTCACGCCCATCCTACGCTGTAGACAGAAAGAAAGTGAAAACCCACGGAGTAGCTCTTGAACTGGTAAAATTATACAGAGAAGTGAATCTTCTGAAAACATACTCTTAATATTTCATAATCTTTTACCCGACTGCGATAGAAAGCCGGTAATGTTTTTGAACCGTATGTAGGTATGTATGACCATTTCTTTTGCACGCGTTACAGTTTATATCGCTAAACAGATAATGACATATGAGATTTTGAATTTGTCAGAATTGTGGTAGTTACATAGGCTATATAAATTTTTAATATGGCGGCTCTAAATGGAGAAAAAATTGGGGATGTGTATACTTTATATTTTCTCTTAGCAATATGGGTATCATTTAAAATTCAGATGTCGTTATGGTAACAGTAATAACTAAAGGAACTTCAGATAAATTACAAGAGTGATTCAGAGATATACTTTTGGGTGACGATTTGGTCGATTTGGATGAAAACCATCTTCCGAGAATAGACATAAAACTATTCAAGCAATAACACATTACCAGAAGTATGCACAACACTCTAAACCTCGACTAACATGCTTAGTCGAATGGAGTAACTTTATTGCATATTGTTACATGTTCCATTATTCGCGACTTCCTACTTGTGTGGTGATAACTTTTATGTACGTTATTTTAACTTGACTACGGCGAAGCTAAAAAGAAGGGTAATGGTTTTAGCATTATATGCAACATGTATGTTTGAATATTCCACCGTAGCGCCCAAATTACTAAACCGATTTTACCACCACCTAAACCGTTTGTACTTACTTATGCATTTCGGGATTTTCAATCTGAGTTATTTTCTTGTTTCTTCCCGACTACGTAAAAAAGGGTTCTAAAAACCGGGTATTTTTAAAACATTTTTTTAAAATATTTATAATGTGAAAGTGAAATAAACATTTTCTTAATTAATATTATAAACGCAAAAGTTTGTAAGTAGATATTTATAGATGGATGCAAAAACTACTGATTCGATTTTGACGAAACTTTACAATAACACAGCTTAAACTTTTATCCCAAAATTTTTATGGGAACAGGAAGTACGCGAGTGAAACCGCAAGTGACCTCTAGTATATTATACATATTTCATACCATATTCGTTTTTATTAAAGTCTTAGATTATTTAATATCCTTATAAAAATTAATGTGTACAAATAATAATCATTATTGTCTATTATACGGTATAATAGTACATATAAATAATAGAAGGGCGTTTTTTCTTGGTAGTTTTTTACAACTGGTTGGCTCGTTAGGCCTTCACGGTTGGTGAGCCCCACCCTTGGCTGTCCACAGTTTAGAAAGAGCAGTGTGATACTGTACATTAAAAACAACAGAGATGATACAAACAACTATAATTAATACTAATTTATTGATTAAATTAAAATAAGTAAAATATTAACTATTTATAATGAACTTCCGCAAAGTAATGTCTGCTTTAATTTGACAAAAACTATTATTTAAGTAGACACAGTCTTATAACAACGAATGAAGAAACTGATGAGGAAGAGGAATTTAAAAAATAAACAAAAAGGCTTGAATTTAAGTAGATGAGGTATCCGCTCACCTGTTAAAGAAGGAGACCTGGCCCTGTAGTGGGTCGTTAAAATAGGCTACTGATGATGATGATGATGAAACTGAGGTAAACATAAAAAGATGTGAATTTTTATACGAATAATATTGTAAAATTATAAAAAAAACAAACATGTCGTCCACAATAAAATCGTTTCTAACAACTGTTCAAATCATTTTTCTTTAATCTAAACATACATAAGCGTAATATAACTAACTGATAAGCGCAATGCCACTAACTGACACATCGCAAGATCTCTAAAAATGTACACTTAATTGACTTGTAACTTTTCTTAGCATAGTTACTAATTTCGCGATATGTAGACGTTCACTAAGAACGAGTTTCTTGATACTCCAACGAGATCGAAATTTAGGCGCAGCTTGTTTTATTATAAAGTTGTCTATATCACGATAGCGTGACGGCAGATGTAAGCACGAAAAGGTTCACGGCGCCATCAGATAGCAGTCGACGATCCCGGCCAATAAATATCGATTTAGGTATCTGCGATACAGCTGTTACTCCTTTATAATGTTTGACCTATATTATGTATTGATATATCACTTTATGGAGTTTTGAAGCTTTTTACGAGTATGCATATTTGCATCTTTGAATAATAGTGCTCGTCGCAACAAACTACATTTTGAGTAATAAGGGTGTAAGTTTATAGACGACTTTAACCAGCAGCAGCACTGGTTTCTTTGGATTTGTATATAATACCACTTTTAACGGTTGGTAGTATTGCGTGAATATTCGGCTATGGTTTTTTGAATGGTCGCCTTCTGTCTGTCCAACGAGTTGGGAGCCCACCCTCTGAACCTTTTACCTTCTACCTGGCACCAGCAAACGCTCGATTGAATTCTCATTTCTCGAGATGTGGCCAAAGAACTTTGTAGCAGTCACGACCACTCTGCTAAGAGTGCACGACGAAGAAGAAGAAGAATAAAATACCTTACGTGGCTAGCGACATGTGGTTTCTATACATATACATAAAAATCAGTCGTGTCATCGCCTGTTGTTGCAGTCTTCATTCGGCTACGAACTCGCATTCTTAGAATTAATATCGCAGAGTCCAATAAACTTATAAACTCGGCAGCTTTATGGACGCTAACGACACGTCGATCTCAAAGCCATCTAACTAAAAGAATTTTGGTGTTGACCAAACTTCGCAGAAAAACAAACAGTCTGAAAACTTGATTAATTAAAGAAGAACTAACTGGTTTTTGATAGAGCAATAAGTTACTCTGTCCATGTTGGTAGCAAACTAAATCACGAATAACTTGTAACGAGCGTAATCGTAACGATAGATAAGCTAATTGATTACAAACCGGCATACATTATTGCCTCGAAATAAAGCTAATCGAGAAATCGCCAGCTAGTAATCAAATGCTACACGTAAATTCCTCAAACTCAATTATCCTTGAAAGTTGCTGTTACGTAAACTTTTGTAATTTTTGTGATCCATTAGGCTTGACTAAATGCACTTCACTTAGTTTCGCCATATTTAAAACTTTCTTTTATGCAAAATATATGTATATGGAACGAATGAAGCCCAAATTATTACATATAATCAAAGACATCATTATCAGCCTATTAAAAGCCCACTACTGGGCCAGGCCTTCCTCGTTATAGGAGAGAAGATAGGGGAGAGAGGCGGACTTAGGGTAGGGTTCCAACCGTCCTGTTTTCCCAAGACATGTCCTTGTTTTTGTTGTGTTCTGGGACGTCCTGAATAGTTTTTAAGCAGCGTCCTGGGTTTTTTAATTTTCTTAAATTTTTACGCTACGAGCGAACTCACTGCACAAATAGTATGCTCTGTGTTTGTTTTATATTTTAATAACTAGTTTTCAACTCGTATAATTTTATTCAAATATGTTCAGGATTCAAACCCAGCACCTAGTGATCGTAGTCACACAGGCTAACCACTAGACCAAGGAGGCAGTCTATTACATAATATAACCAAGTTTATATATTGTGTACAAGAAAATATCATGTAAAACAAAGAAACCTTCAATACATTTACATACTGTAACAATGGCTACTTAATACTAGTATTGCAATAACAGTTGGAATTTTACTCATATATTTGCATTGCGTTGGTTAACAACGATAAAGGTGGAATTTTAATACTCGATTATGTTTTCTATACTAATGTTTTAATGTTTGGGAGATTGTAGTGTAGGTAACATTTGAAGTTAGTGAGCAATGTTAGTGATTATGTAGAGATCCACAATATATTATAAAAATAATGATCACTTGCATCAATTGCAGATGACAGAGCTTCTTAACGCATATAATAATTTCAAGGAAATTTAAAAGCAGCGCTTATGACAGTACTACATTTTACAATTTACGAGGGAGTGCCTGGAACAGCCTATAAAATGCCGCCCAGTGTTTATCAACTTGAGGCGTAGGTGTTAAGCCTGATATGTCTGTTATTACACTGACAAGTTGACAACGATGCCCTTCTGACCGGAACACATCAATGCTGCTTAGCGGAAGATCCGAAATAACTATAGTACTTTACCAGACCTTCAAATCTTTACATCTCTATCCCTTACTCTTAAGTAGATTATTTTGCATCCATTGATGTTTCTTGAGCGGGACCTGTTTTTAACCGACGAAAAAAACGGAGGAGGTTCTCAATTGGACACGTATATATATATATACATATATATATATATATATATATATATATATATATATATATATATATATATATATATATATATATATTATGTATAACCACGCATAATATCCTGGGAAAATTGAAGGAACTCTTCAAATTTTATAGGAACACTTGCAGCGATTTCGGTTTTCTTGTAAGTATCGGTAGCTTTATGGCTACTAGTGCCGTACAATATACTATGACAGTATAGTACGACTACGTTACGTGGCGATAAATCACTAAAAAGTAAGAAATGAAAATTTATAACAAAAAAAGAATCGACTCAAAACGCACTAAAAAATAAAAAAAACTGTATCATTTAGTTGCTTTAATTTACTTATTGTCTAGGAGTCGGTGCCAGCCAAGGTTTCTACTTTAAGGACGTTACCTAGAACCCACAAACTGCTTTAATACGTTAAATAAATGTTCCTTAAACATGGATGGCACCGACTTCATAGATATGCTTAAGTAAATTAAAACAACTAAATGACGTAGTTTTTTACTTTTTAGTGCATTTTGAGTCCATTCTATTTTTTGTTAAAATATTTTTTCTATGCGCTAACGACTATTGCATCATGATTGTACATTAAGTTTACATGAGCGGATGTATAGCAAGCTATGTCAATGGCGTCAAAGTTCACTTTCGGCCTCTTGTTTGAATTTGGTAATGATTTACAAAGTTGGAATGATTGTTATTTCTATTGCGAAGGTAAATTATTAGCTTTATATTTTGCGGTGATGTTTTAGTACAGAAGTGATAAGTATTGATTGCATCTACAGATATTTTCAAGTTAAATTTTAAAGGTGACTAAACTAAATCATGATCTCAAGATGTATTATAAAATTAGTATAAGTTTTTAATTTCCTGAAATTTTGTAAATGCCTAGTTTATTTACGCTGGTTATACTGCCTAATATTGTTTTTATCTATCAGAAATGAAATGGTCCCTATGGGCATTTTGCATTCCTTTATCCACTCTTATTAAGTCGCAGGTAAAAGACAGTATTCAATAATTATAAAAATATTCCTACAACTGGAACAGTTATTTCTTAGGTAGCGATTAAGTCATGGGTTTCGCACAATTAAGCAACTGAATTCACTTCTCATACAGCAAAAAATTCAGCAATTCGAGTTAAAAAGACCGGAAGATATTTGACGGTTACCCAACGACCTACCGTGTTTAGATCTCGTCGGGTTGCAACATCTTAACGGCTTGCTGCCATCTACAGAAATTAGGATTGCAGGCAACGAGCTACTACTTTAATGTACACATTTCTGATACTACTTTATTTTTATTAACCGACGAAAAAAAACGAAGGTTCTCAATTCGACACGTGTATGTATGTGTATATATATATATATATATATATTTATTTATGTATGACCACGCATAACTTTTTACAGTGTTGTCCGATTTTAATAATTTTTTTTTTATTAATAAAGGCACACTTCCAAGCTGGTCCCATTGTCATCATGTTAGGATCTGATGATGATATCCTGGGAAAATTGAAGGAACTCTTCAAATTGTACAGGCACATTTGCAGCGATTTCGGTTTTTGTGTAAGTATCAGTAGCTTTTCAGCTATAAGTGCCGTATAATATAGATACTATGATAGTATAGTACGAGTACTTTATGTGGCGTTAAATCACTAAAAAGTATGAAATAAATTTTTTTAATAAAAAATAGAACCGACTCAAAACGCACTAAAAAGTACAAAATAACTGTGTCATTTAGTTGCTTTAATTTACTTTAAAAAAATTTATGACAAACGCTCTTTCAAACACTTGATGTATGCCATCAAGTGTTGTGTTAAAAAAACCGTGTCCATATAACATGTATATGGATATGGACATATTCTGATATTTCAATAATTGCTCGCTATTTGAAGTAGAAAAATTCATCAAATATAAGATCAAGAATTTGTTCAGCCTTGTCTGGCTATGGATTAACCAAAACCCCTTTGCTTTGTATCTCTTTTTCTGTAACCTCTCTACTAATATTATATAGCTGAAGAGTTCGTTTGTTCGTTTATTCTATCGTGATCAGGAACTATTGGTTCCAATTGAAAAATTCGTGTTGGATAGTCCATTTACCGAGGAAGGGTTTAGACTATATAATATCAGTGAAAAATGTGTAAACAACCGAGAAAATTATTTATCTCTGAGGGTTCATATAAAATATGTAATAAGTTATGAGAAGAGAGAGACGAATATCTTAGCATTCCATGGATTCACCGTGCGGGTGCCGGGTCCATCGCGTGGCTAAGAGAAAAACTCCGAACAGAGCCCGAGACTTGTGGTTGTGACACGGGTGTAGGTTTAAAAGAGTACCTAGGTACTCTTAGTGACGTCCGTCAACACTCACCCCCTCTGTTCAAGTTATTCTGCCTGCCCAGCCAAATTCGGAAGGATATTTCTAGAGCAGCTTTGGACACTTGTGGAGCTTACTGCACTTCTAGTAAGGCCAAGGTCTTTTAGCAGGTTATAGAGAGACTTCGCTGGTATACCTCTCGCACCCACTTCTACCGCGTGTAAACTAACTAACTTAGGCTATGATTCTTTTCGTAATCTTATATTCCACGCGGACGCAGTCACTGGTATCCGCTACTGTATAGATATTTTACCAATTGCACTTTCATCAGTATTCCAATAATTCGATACATCACAATAAAATGAATTATCTTCACGTACAATAACGTAACTGTGTACTTATTGAGTGTTGAAATGAAATTGAAATACTGTAACGAATGCTATTAGCAACAGAAGTATGGCAAAAAAGTGTAATTCTCATCATTACATAAATGTAAAGTATAACATGACGAGACGTCTGATAGTACAAAAGGTGTGCTACTTCCATTCTGCGTTTTGTATTCTAATATCATTACACTTCCCTTACAAATTACAATTCACAATTTCTGTATTGTGTAATCTTTTCGTTTTGTTGTTACAAGTGTTATTAGTGTAATCAGAACTAACTATTATGGATATTTTTACATAATTTTACAGTACTCAACTACAGTAATTAGCGGTCGCCCCCGTGAAAATCCTCAACCAAAGAAATCTTGATTATGGGATTCCACTAAAAACATTTTAATATAAAAACATCCCCAGAGCGAGTACATTCGACTTACAATGTCAAAAAGTTATCAGATCTTATTAAGAGCCAAGCCTTTTACTCTACATGCCGCAACTCTATGAGTTCTTACTTCGCAAACTCCATACCTTATAGTCCAAATATTAGCTTGGCCATTTCGTTATATTCACATGGGCGTAAGGTGAAAAATTTATCAACTATTCAATACTTCTCTGGTATGCGAGTGTCAAGTACAATAGTTCTGGTACTAACGATACAGCCACATATTTTTACGTGAGTTATGTATATTGTATACTAGAGGACGCCCGCGATTACACTCGCGTAGTTCTCGTTCCCGTAGGAATTTCGGGATAAAATGTGGCCTATGTATTATTCTGATATGTAAGCTATATTATTGTGAAGTTTCATTAAAACCCATTTTTCCATCCTTCCAACAAACTTTCGACTTCATATTATTAAAAGTATACTTTCAGAGGTATCAAGTTATATGACCATATTTTATATTGCGTTATACAGAAATAACAAAAACAGAGTAATTTAAAGTACTCGTACAAGTATCTGGAAACTTTAAACCAAGTACAAGTTTTATTAGCTCATATCCTGTGCAGTAAGTGTTCGCACGCTCGCCCTGTCAGTGTTCAAAGGGGCGAGGTTCTGTTACTCATTAATAAACATTGTGCATCAAAGGACTGATTCCTAGGAACGCACATTTACTTAATGCTACGTTGGAGCTAAAACGGCCTCCGTGGCGCAGTGGTATGCGCGGTGGATTTATAAGACGGAGATTCTGGGTTGTGTTGGTCTGGTTGGTGAGAGGCTTTCGCCGAGTCTAGTTACCACCCTGCCGACAAAGACGTACCGCCAAGCGATTTAGCGTTCCGGTACGATGTCGTGAAGAAACCGAAAGGGGTGTGGATTTCATCCTACTCCTAACAAGTTATAGTCCGCTTCGTTAGATTGTCTCATCACTTAACATCTGGTGTGATAGCAGTCCAGGAGCAATTTGTAGATAAAGAAAAAACATGATCGTCTGTTGAAACCTTGTATCTACTTAATAAAAAATCGATTCGACCACATCAAATTACAATCAAGGTCTGCGTCGAATGATGTGGTTCCAGTATTTCGATTTACTTCCTCGTACAATTGTTTCATTTTATGATGACGTCATCTTTATACTTTAGGTAACAAATGTGGCTTAACGACGCGTAACGACGCCAGTTTTCTCTATTCTGGACTATCTTATACTCAACTAGCAGACGCTCGCGACTTCGTCCGTCATCTAAATTGTGGTGTGTACCTTTTCGAAAACACGAAAACAACGCGAATCTATTTTTTAACCAAAAAAAATACGGAGGAGGTTTTCAATTCGACACGTATATATTTTTTTTTATGTATGACCACGCATAACTTTTTAAGAGTTAGGTATTCGATTTTGATAATTCTTTTGTTATTAGAAAGAGCATACTTCCAAGGTGGTCCCATTGTTATCATGTTAGGATCTGATGATGATATCCTGGGGAAATTGAAGGAACTCTTCAAATTTTGGAGGCACGCTTACAGCGATTTCGATCTTGTCTCGGTATCGGTAGCTTTTTGGCTACTAGTGCCATTTAATATACTATGACAGTATAGTACGAGTACGTTACGTGGTGATAAAGCACTAAAAAGTAAGAAATAAAAATTTTTAACAAAAAATAGAACCGACTCAAAACGCACTAAAAAGTAAAAAATAATTGTGTCATTTAGTGGCTTTAATTTACTTAAGTATATCTAGAAGTCGGTGCCAACTAAGGTTTCTACTTTAAGGACGTTACCTAGAACCCACAAACTGTTTTACTACGTAAAATAAATGTTCCTTAAACTTGGCTGGCACCGACTCCTAGTTATGCTTAAGTGAAATAAATCAACTAAATGATACAGTTATTTTTTACTTTTTAGTGCGTTTTGAGTCGGTTTTTTTTTGTTATTAAATGAGAGATTGTCTATAGCAAACTACCCTTAGAAGATATGCCTTTGCGGAATTTTTTTGTAGTCCTAATAAAATGGAAAAATGTCTTGTTATATTTAATTTATTGAAACAAATTATATACTAAAACCTTCCTCAGGAATACTCTATTGGTAAAATGCGCATGAAAATCGGTTGTCTATACTTCGAATTTATCGCGAACAGACAGACGCAGCCGGGGACATTTTTTTATATGTAGTGATGGTAATTTTAAAAGCGTTTATAAGTCTTCATCTCATTCTCCCTTCAGTTGGTGTTATGTTTTTAAACATAACCTATTGTTCATCCGATGTAACGATAGGATGTGCGCAGTTCAGCATTACAAATAAATGTCGTGCGCGTTGCGTCGTGTACCTACTGTTGAATGTTGCTTCTTATTTTCACCAGTATGGCGTAATGTATAAGGTCTATATGTAGCAGGGGTTCCCAATGTTTTTCATCCCGCGGAACAGTTACAAATTTAGTATTTTGTCACAGCGCCCTACCCTTTAAAAAAGATACAGTCGAAAAGGATAAATAATAAAAATGTGGGAGAGGTAGAGTATCAACGGTTTTCAAGCGAGTAGATACTTTTCGGCGAGTGACTGACGGCGACCCGCACGACGTAAGTACTCGTACGTACCTGCACTCTTTTTCGAACGAGCGCTCAAATAAACTATATAACAAAAAGTTGAGATGTGTCAAGGAACACCCGGATGAAACGAAGTTCCTTTCGATTAATTAGTGAAGGAATTGTGATAAAATTTTATTTTTTTAAGTAATAATAATATTTGTTGTTGTACACCGAAACACCAGAGGGCGCCACGAGAGCGCGAGACAGCATACAGCGCGAGCGCTCACGCGCACACAATAAACTTCATACCAATAAACTATCGCAAATATTTTCCATGTTATTAAAATATAAACTGCTGAAACTCACGTCACTGTGATCGGAATATGCCTAACTAGTTTCGAACCTTTACAGAGTCCTTACTCATGAGTTTGCTTATTCTTGTAACGCGGCGTGAAACAACCTCCAATATCAGTGACATTAGTTTCAGACATTTTAATAGTACCTGCGAATATTTGTGGTTTCGGATAATGATACCGGTTCGACTTACGGCGCCTTTCTTTATTTTCTACGGCTCTCCAGGGTGCCGCAGGCGCAAATTTGGAAACCTCTGGTCTATAGAGTTCAATAAAATCTGTTTTAGACGCTGCTCGTCAATTGTATGACGATTTCAATTCTAAACAGTGCAATTAAACTCTACAATCGTGTGCATATTATTATAAGTATGTTTGCATTTCGATGAAATACAATTTGCAGAATGTTCTGCATCATTCGTCTAGATGCGTTTGTTAAATTATGCAGACATGCAACGCTCCTTTCTAAGTTAGTAAGAGTATCATTTGCAGTTACACGACTACTGAAATGCTTTTGAAATTGTTTCCGTTAATACGATCTTGTATTGTGAAGCATTTGTAAAAATGTTGTAACGACATCGATGAGATAATCATTGATATTCATATATTATTTAGGTGCGTTTGCATTTACATACATTTAAGGCAACTGTTCACTTTCTCGAACATATCTATCATGTATATTTGTATGCCAGAACGCGTGACATTATGAGCTCTAGGCAAAGTAGACTAAGGGTCAACTCAGACTGGCGTAGAGGCAAATGGTCGCGACGGGCCACGTTTGTCAAGTACACATTTTTAATATAAGTACATCTCTATCGTTCAACAGTTAAGGTATTAAGGTAAGTGTTATACAAGTATTAAATCTAGCGATATCATTGGAGGGAAGGATATTTGTTACTCTTTCACGCAAAAACTACTGCATGAATTTTGATGAAACTTCACGACAATATAGCTTACATATCAGAATAAAACATATGCCACATTTTATCCTGAAATTCCCTTGGGAAAGAGAACTACACTAGTGAAACCGCGAACGTCCTCTCGTCAAATATAATATTGAATCGAGCGCGATTACATATTTGTATCTTAATGAGTAGAAAAAGAGATGCGACTCTGCACCTAAAGTTACTAAATAAATAAATATTATAGGACAATTACACACATCGCTATATAGCCCCAAAGTAAGCTTAGGTAGCTTGTGTTATGGGTGCTATGATAACTGATGAATATTTTTATATAATTATATTATACATAAATACTTATAATAAATAGATAAACATCCAGACACTGGAAAACGTCCATGTTCATCACACAAACATTTTCCAGTTGTGGGAATCGAACCCACGACCTAGGGCGCAGAAGCAGGCTCACTACCCACTGCGCCACTCGGCTGTCAACACTAAATGCTTCTTCTACTTTTAACAAACGTTCAATACGCTTATAGTGCTTTTACGTCGGTGTATAAAGCCGCGAGTTACAGTAATTTAAAACGAATTTAAATCTTAAGTAATATCTATTTCACAGGCATAGCCGTAGGATAAAAGTGTTCTCTAAATAGATATCGTGTCGTGATCAAAAATATTTCTCCGCTTTTAAAATAACACCGGAGGCATTGCCGATAGGTGATTAAAAATGCTTTTCATCCTAACCGGTTCAATGGCACTGGTTGACATTTACATTATATTAACAAACTGGACTCGGCTCCTTCCTAAGACACTTTAAAAGAAAGTTAAATTCTTTGTTTTGTTGAGGAATCCTTTATTTTTATTTATCGTTCTAATGTACATAGTTTTAAGAGACAATCATACACACGTTTAAAGGAATTATAATATATTTTATAGTAGACAGGCGCTTGACTACAACCAAGCCTGATGGGAAGTACAATGTTGACAGCCTCCGTGGCGCAGTGGTATGCGCGGTGGATTTATAAGACGAAGGTCCCGGGTTCGATTCCCGGTGGGGCAGATTGGGATATTTCTTAATTTGTCTTGGTCTGGCTGGTGGGAGGCTTTCGCCGTGGCTAGTTACCACCCTACCGACAAAGATATACCGCCAAGCGTTTCAGCGTTCCGGTACGATGTCGTGTAGAAACCGAAAGGGGTGTGGATTTCATCCTACTCCTAACAAGTTAGCCGGCTTCCATCTTAGATTGCATCATCACTTAACATCAGATGTGATAGCAGTCAAGGGCCAACTTGTAGTCGATAAAAAAAAAGTAGTGATGAGGTCTAAGTTGAAACGCGCTTACATAGAAGATGCTTATAAGCCTATATGCCTTGCCTAGAAGATGTTCAGATTGTAGGTGGTATAGGAAACACTGACGCTGGGACGGCGTTGTGGATAACATATCAGACACTCATAATCAAGTATCTTAATTTTCTTTTAATATAATTTGTGGTTGGTTGGTTTTGAAAATAGATTTGATCATGTTATATCGATGATCTTAATCGTTTACGTAATTAATATCTTATCCAGAGTAGGTCTTGATAAAGTATTGATTAAATTTTAAAAACCATATGTGGAGTTAAATGTGTGTTTGAACTGGATAATTCGAACTTCTTTAAATATAAAATTCGTGCGTAAAACTAAATATTTTGAAGAATCCCATTACATATTTAGCTCAAATAGCATTCGCGTCAAAATGTCTCTACATCGTTATGGAAAAACGTTGATAATCTCCGGATTGGCTTATCAAGCCTTACCGACCGTAATAACCATCTCAATCTTGTCAGATTTCAAACAAAATCGTCATTTTTATTATTACCTAAGTTACAATGCCACAGAAAAAAAGCTTTCTATAAATATATTATAATATATTATATATATTATAATATATTATATTTTAAAAAATCTTTCTATTGTACTTCTGGGGTTAAATATCTATATTGATGCCTACACAAAAACATTTTATATAACGACTCAAGTTTCAACCCTTGTACAAAGTACCTGATCCTTTATATGGTTTCATGCGTCATCCAATCGTGTAGTAAGATAGAGTTACACTGAGTTAGTGATTCATGACTTTCATAAATATATATTGTAAGACTGAAAAAGGTACTCGTAATAGAAACTACTGAAAATATGAATTAAATATTAGGGTCTGTGTCGTTCTTTGTCGAGTAACTCAATTAAGTCTAGACTTATCGGTTATGAAACTGAAATACTGTTTATTGTTGTTAGGAACAATACAATGCGATCGTAATGAGTTCGAACACAATCGCTTTATTCTCGCCAACCCTCAATACAACAACGTTGTGGTTCTAAGCTCAATATCTATCTCATCTGTTATAAGCAGGAAGGCCTGGTCCTGTGGTGGAGTTGTAATAAGCTGATATGTGAGAGTTTTAGTTTTTAAAGCATAACGATCACGATAAATGTATACGGCAGAACAATTGCATAAATCCGTATATATTGTTTTTATTGATTAAAAGTTAGCCTGACTGCAATAACACCTGATAGTAAGTGATAATGCAATCTAAGATGGAAGCGGGCTAACTTGTTAGGAATAGGATCCACACCTCTTTCTGTTTCTATATCACATCGTACCGGAACGCTAAATTGCTTGACGGTACTATTAGCCACGGCCGAAGCCTCCAGCAAGACCGGGGCCAATAAGAAAGTCTTTAATCGGCCCAGCCTTGAATGGAACCCAGGACCTCTTTCATATAAATCCACTGTGCATACCACTGCGCCACGGAGATAATTAATTATTAATTATTTATATTATTAAACTAGTTGACTATAATTATACAAAGACCACTTCTAAATACGTCTTGTTACATATTAAATTATTCAAAAATATTTACATAAACTATTATTGGGCTCCAAGTGAACAGTCAGGCCTAGTTGCGACAGCGTATCAAATGCAATGGCGATGAAGTAATGCTGACTATACTTGGTAACCGGAAGGGTTGCCTGATTTTGGAGGTAAATTGAGACATTACCTTTCCCACAAGCCTCGGAGAGCAAGTTAAGCAATCGGATCCGCTTAATATCGACTGCATCTAAGATGCTAATCGGTAAGTAATCTTGAAGAGTCCAATAATTTTGACCTTAGTAACTGAGGCTTGAAAGTTTATGGTGCGGTAAATATCAGAAGGTACATACCGACATAAAACCTTAGAATTGACTTGCACTTAATTAAAACTATATATATTTCTCATAAATAAATAAAAAGATGAAACAAAATTTTATGTAACGATATAGAGATTTAGGATTTTGTTTATTTTACTAACCTTAATAATTAAATTACTTAGATTAGTAAAAAGAAATATAATCATTCAATGAAATACATTTTTTTATCAGCAGTGTTATTCTGTTACTACGAGTATGTTCTTAAAACTCGTCCGTGTGAGCTTTGAATTCGTCTTATCTACAATATTGTTAGAGAGAGTGAGAGAGAGAGAGAGATGAATGCAAGATAACACTTTTGAGTTATTAAAACATCGTTACAGAATAGCGTTACAGTAGTATAGATATATAGATGCGAAAGTTACTTATTTCATCTGAATTTTTATGTTGTCCTCTGCGTGTGGTTCATATAGAATAGAACTTTTATTTGGTAGGTACATTTGTATCTTTGGTTTTCTTTTTTTATTTATAAGTACTTTTATACAATGTAGATACATTTCAGTCCTATTATACCAAAATGATATGCAAATATAAAACAATTTAAACAGTAATTTTATTTTCAAAATTTTTAGATTTCTTAGACTTTTGTTCCTCCGGATATCTTAGTGGTGTACAAAAAAAAGTAAATACATAACTTACTTTTTTTTTTGTACACCAAAATGAAGAAGAACATATAAAAGTCAAATAAAAAGTAGAACTGGTACCAAAGGCGACCTTATCCGGCGAGGAAGAATTCGCTAAAAACATTAGGACACTACAATGTAGGTGGTTCTTTAGTAAGTTGTTTTTTAATACACCCAAAAATTGAGAAAGGGATGCTTAGATGGTTTGGGAATGTAGAGAAAATGGATGAAAGAAGATTAACTAAAGAGATTTATGAGGCGAGATTGAATGAAAATGTTGGAAGGGGAAGGCCTAGGCGAATGTTCCTGGACCAAGTTCAGGACATTTCAATTAATGGCCAGGTCAAGAGTACCCTAAACCGACGAACTTGTATGAAAGGATTAATGAGAGTGGAAGAAGATAAGGAAGTATGCAAGGACCGTGGCAACTGGAGGGATGTGGTCTCTGCCTACCCTACGGGAATAAGGCGTGATGTTATGTATGTTTAAAAAAAACCTTATAACAAACAAAATTTGTTTTACGGTCTGTTACATAGCTGTGGATATTTTACGGAGACTTCTTCTTATCTGTGAAGAGACAACAATACCTCCTGCACGTAGTCTTGTATGCAAATGTAAATCAATTCAACACCGCCATCTCGGCTTATCTCACATGCATCTTACAAACTGTCACAATGTCCAGAATTCTAACGACTCAAGCGCGACTTTCCAAGCACTTGGACAACTTTCTTTATCGCGTAAGTATTATACGAGTAAGTGAAGTAATATGTATCACATTAAATGTTTTCACCTTAAGTAACGCAATGTTAATGAAGCAATTAATATTCCGATTTCGGATTTAAATAATTATTATGAGTTTGTGCATTGCGCAAGTTGTTTAATTAATTTGTTGCTTATTTATTTAATTTTAAGGTACCAACATTTATATTACTTAATGTTATTAAATTACCTTTGTGATTATCATCTAAACGAGTAACGTTACTTAATGGCCTCAATTTTTTGACTAGATAATAAGCCTCGTGCCGAAGGGCATAACCTTTGTATTTAAATCAGTTTAGAAACCTCTCTTAATTTCGTCTTAAATTATCGATTATGAAATTAGAGGATTATTAGTGTCACATGCATTATAAAACTACAATAAGAAATAGATTCGCTCCTGGTATCTCTACGCCTAAATCATTTAAATTCAATTCAAGAGGAAGGTTAATTTTACTTAAGCATAACTATGGAATCTATGCCATCGAAGTTTAAGGGCCGTTTATATAACGAAGTAACAAAGAACTTTGTGGATCCTACGTAAATTCCTTGAAGTAGTATGCTTGTGTGGCATCGACTCCAGAGTTCCTTCGATTTTCCTAGGATCATATTATCATCATATCCTAATATGATAACATACCTACTAACTACTAATAATGATAACTAGTATGATAACCGAAAGTTTTTTCGTCGGTTAAAAAGTAAGTTAATGGTTAAAAGTTGCCACGCGAATGAACCGTGTATGCCCTTATTTAGTCTGTACTTAAATGAGTTGTTATAATACTAGATACGAGTAGGTGAGATTAAATTCAAATTTTCAAATTCGTACAATTCAAGTGTTTTTGAAACTTCATGTCGGCTGATTATAGCGACCCGACCACCAGCTTCGATTACCAAAAGTACATTTTAATGTAAATATAAACTCACCACACACAAACTCATTTTGGCAAAATGGTTCTCGCGTTATTATCATCAGAACCACGCCCGACTGAGCAGCGGATGCCGAGAGAGAAAACATGAATAATTGTCCAGATTCGAGCTAAGTCAACAATGCAGCGCGCGACCCACTTACGATAATCACTCGCAGAACTGGTTGATATGCTAAATGTTAAATGATAATCCGCATAAGGACTTATTCTAGAAATAAACATTTTGAATAACTCGACGCCTTTACTTTTATCTGTGACAGGTTTGCACTTGAACTCGATCTTTTCAGATGATTAAAACGTGCGGATATACGCGTGTTAAAATATTAACGTACTAATCTGTTACTAATAGAACATGGACGAACTATTTGGATGGATTTTTATTCAGTTTTCACCAATAGGTAGTATGATTGAGGAAGGTTTTTGGATAGTATTTGTTGAGGTTATGTGTAAACTGGCTCAAATATGAATATAAAAAAATTAAACCGACTTCAAAACGCACTAAAAAGTAAAAGATAACTGCGTTATTTAGTTGCTTTAATTTACTTAAGCATATCTATGAAGTCGGTGCCAGCCAAGGGCTACAAGAACGTCCACGATGGCATATATCTATCTTTTAAAAAAGTCACAAGTAATTTTTAGTGTTCTTAAAAGGTAGAGCCAAGTTACGAGGGTCTGCTAGTTAGTAATAAATAAGTATATGCTAAACACATGCATAACACTACCCACACTAATATTATAAAAGCGAAAGCTTAGGCACGAAACAATAAGTGTGTAATTGTGTGTGTATGTTACTCCTTTAATGTACTTTGGCTGAAATATGATGTGCAGTTAGATTATTTCTAACCAGTATTTACACATAGATATACTCCTTTTATTCTAGTACTAAAGAGTTCATCCGAGCAATCCGAGCAAAAAAAATCACGAAAATCGCAATATAGTCAAATAATAATTATCACCACTACCAAATACATCTTATTCGAAGATTTCATACAATGTAATGATACACTGAGAAATAAGCAGGTATGAGTTTCAACTTTCAATAATTATACTCTCACACTTTCAGTCTGGCAATGGTCGCACTATAAAGTCTAGTTTGGGATAGCACTTTCATTTTTTATAATGAAAAACATACTGATATTTATGTAGTGGGATCATAAACTCGAACTAGTTTTTGATTTACGCAATGTGACATCATGAAATCTTGTCTTGATCAATCTATTGTAAAGATAATTTATAACTAATTAATCAAAGACCAATTTATAATATAGCTTTGGATAATATTGGTTGTACCCAAATAGAGTGGTCTTTCACACCCATACGTAGATATTTTGTCGTATTGTGTGATATTGGGGCCATTCGAAATTTTATTCAGGCCCTATGAATGTAATTATACCTGTGTTCATTAGAAACAAACAATTTTTTTATTATTATTGAAAATAACATTTTTGCTTTGTTATTTTACGGATACGAAGAAAATTGTTGTTGACACATTTGCACTGATTTTACTTATAAAAAAACGCAAAGAAGGCAAAAATGACCCTCCTTGGAAATTCATTTGATTCCATAAAGTTACAAGGAGTATGAGTATAGTTTTAGTTTTTCGCTTAAAATGATTTCAGCAAACCATCCTGGGAAAATCAGATAAACGGTGCACAAAAGAGCATTTCTACACAAACTCCATTCATTGCTTATTAAATAAAAGTGTTTAGGTAGTTTATTTTGAAAGGGCAATAAACTTCAACACAGATCGCGCAGTCCTATGTACTGTAACGTAGCACATAAGGGCTTGTCTAGTCTTTGCAGAACGTGACGTTAGCCGGCCTTGGCGTTCGGCTTCCGATCGTGGTACGAGTCGGCTGCATTCGCTCTATGAACTGTCTCTTTCGCACTCAATGGCTACCTTTCAAAACATCTCGAATTTCCACACGCTATGTTCGAGGAAACTGACTCAGCTGTGTTGTTGTAGGAATATCAACAAAGCTAAAACGAGCCTTATTTACTAAGCCTCAAGTTAGACTTCCGGATGCGTCAAGTGGCGAAGTTAATGCTTACAAGCCTTGTATACGTCAGAATATAGTTCTTTCTCTTTTTGTCTGTCTCGCACAGCTGCCTTCGGTCAGTACGATTGAGTTGTTCGCGTGTTGAGGACGATTGTGTGGAATAAACGCGCTTTAATCGCTGCCGAAATATCGAACTGTACAGGATACAAATTATCTGTGTTTTGGCTTGTACATCCTTACAATATTGACAGTGATCGCATAAGTGTGGTGTATTTCGAAAAGAAAAATAAATTGCTTTCCCTTATAAATCGGATACGGTTAAACCTCAATAAGGGTATTGTTTCCCAAACATTGAATGTTTGTATAATGTCACCCGAGGAAACAGTGTCGGCAATCAATCTGTATGCAGAATAGGGAACGGTAACAATTGCTTGTGAGTGCGTGTGTTACGGTCTCGGCTCAGTGGTTCGGTCCCCAGTGTCGCCCAGTGTTGAATTGTCGGCTGCGCGTTCTAGCCCAGTGACTGATGGGAGAATCTGTGGCCGGGGTGCGTCAAGGAGGGCGTCATGCACCCAACCGCAGTTACGACTAGCGAGTGTGGATACCAGCAAAACGGCGGGCCCAGAAACACCAACGGCTCTTGCACCACAGGTTGGCTTTGAATTTCCCGGAATAACTGATATACCTACTATAGTGGTTATGATGTTTACTGAACGTAAACAACTATAAGATGTCGTTTCATTTAAACTTTAAATATGTATTTGATAGATAAACAAAATTTCAAGTACTTATGAAACGCTTCATCATTATCATAATTAACAGCCGACGTCCACTCCTAGACATAGGCCTTTTTAGGGACTTCCAAACTCAGCGATAAAATGCTTACCAACCAGTAAATAAGTATGTCTTGGTTGTTTATCTTCAGTAAATAAGTAAATAACCTAAAGCTTTTGAGAGATTTCATTTATCTTTTATTCAACACAGTTACCATTTTATATGAGCTTATAGTCTATTTTAGTAGAATTCGATAATTACGAAGGGTAATGGCAGCTGTACACACTCATGCCCCCTTTTTTACGCCCGCATTTTACCGGAACGTTACGACTTTCTACTTATGATTGTCATTCATTTCATAACTATGCATTTCAACAACATCAATAGAATGCGGGTAGAATATTACATTGCGTAGGTTAAAATACTCGGTATTTCGTTAGGCCTCGATATTTTTGATTTCAAAATTCTGTTCGCGAAACAGTGTATTACTAAAAAGTCACGTAGGACTTGTTGTGGAATTTATCGCTATCTCATAAATATTTAATTTATCTTTATTTATAAGAATGTCTGCAAAAAACAAATTCTAACGATGACAATCGGACTTTCTAATGTTTGATAATGATTTGTAGCTATTCTTTTCTAAATTATAAATGAAATACATGCATACATACCCCATCACGCCTCATCCTCATAGAGGTAGGCGGAGACCACATCACTTGCCATGATCTTTAAATATCTCTCTCGCTTCTTCCAATTTAATTAAACCTTTCATACGAGTACGCTGGTTTAAGCTTTTAATCAGAATGTCCTGGATTTGATTCAAGAATTCGCCTTGCCTTTTCCCCTGCCAACATTCCCATTAACTCTCGTCTTATAAAGCCCTTTCGTACATCTTTTATTCCACACGGCTCTCTTATCACACTATTCTTAATTCTGCTACTCAGTTTTACTCCGCTCTTATAAATGAAACCTCAAAGAACTGAAATAGTAGTCATAAATGAGGAAATAAGATCAGTGTTACTGTAGCTGCGACTACAAAGTACGTACCTTGAAGAATCAAGTTAATTAAAATTTTACGCTTTCAAATATCGATTGTGTTTGTAAATTACTCGTTTCTTTAGATAAAACTACAAATATAAATGTACTAATAATAGTTATTTATTTTCCGAGTACAGTTAATTGCTATTTAAGGATGAATCGCAAATATTAAACCGGAAAGAGGTACCTAGGGTTATGGCTTAAAGTTAAAACTATTCTTGGAAATTTGCAACTAAGACACTTTGTAAACAAAAACTAACACTAACTGTATTTACTCATTAGGTATGTTATACAAATAATTTCGTTAAATATTTTGCGAAAATGTTTTTAATATTAAGAACATTACCTATTAAGTTACATAATCGTATGATTAATACATCCTCTTCCTTCAGAAATTAAGGAATAGGTAAAACTTTTGAATCAATTGAATACCCTTCAAAATGATGTTTGAACTAAACGTTACAATTAACTAATAAGGATCTTCGTAACTTCGTTAATTTCATTGCTCCAATTTAAAGCAATAAATCTGATAATAATTATTACATCGATGTCGATTGGTACGTTAAAAATCAACACTGTTAAAATTAAAAAGTAATGTAAATATAAATAAATGTGAGCTTCAATAAGCCTCAGGGATCTGACTCAAATCCGAGTGGTCTAGAGTTCGATCCCGCTCGTTGGACTATTCGTCGTGACGATATCTAGCAAAGGAAATACCCTTATTTGGAAAATAGAGGAAGCCTGCGGTTTCACTCGCGCAGTTCTCGTTCCCGTAGTAATTTCGAGATAAAATAATTCGGGATACACACTCGCAAAATCTTGCCTTTATAATAGTAGTGTGATTAAGGGGATGAAAATGACAATAAGAATTTATTTAAAAACGATAAATAAATGCAATAAAGATGCAAATCTCAGGCAGATGTATTGAAACGTGTATCCAATGTCGATTAATATCTTCATAATAGGCTATGTCAAGGTGTGGGTGCAGACGAGTTTGTAGTGCAGACGTTGGGTGCAAAGTTTGCGATACAAGTACACTCAGGCTGAAGGTTATATTAACAATGTGTTTATTGTGAAATGTGTAATTTATTGTTGCATAGACTATATTGTTTATGGGCATGGCACCTACTGTTGAAATATTGCAATTTCGTTGTAAATCACGTTGAAGATTGTAACGGTTCAATTTTATTATTCAGACAACATGCGATGTTACACGTTTTTCTCGGTGGGGAAATCCTTGTACAAATCACTGGCGTGAAGAGTAAATAGAGGTTTCCCTACTAATATTATAAAGGAAAGTTTGTGTGTATGTATGTATGTATGTATGGATGGATGGATGGATGGATGGATGGATGGATGGATGTTTCTTATTCTTTCGCACAAGAACTGCTGAATGGATTTTGATGAAAATTCACAATAATATAGCTTACATATCAGAATAAAACGTAGGCCACATTTTATCCCGAAGTTCCCAAACGCAAACTACGCGGTATCGGCAATTTAGTTGGTATTTATTATTTCCTAGATTTTGTTCGTTTTGTTAATTTTTCTCAATCTTATTTCAATAATCTGGAATGTTGCCCTAAATGACGCGTACATTCTTGGATGTTATAAAAACAAAACCAGTTTTTAGTTTTGAATCCAATGAATTCTGCGTACTACTTATTATTTGCTGATGATTTTTATATTATGCTTCTTTAAATATATTTTAAGAGTTATCTTCAATTAACCACTAATTAATTATTTATTGAAAACATAACCTGGAATATGACCTAAAACCAAATATTGCAAGTTACTTGTAAAAATTAAGTTGTATACAAAAGTTTTAAATATTGTTAAGACCATCAATGCATGCAGGTATCTTAAGTTAGTAAAAGCACTTTAATAACTTCAACTAAATATGTACCTACCTACTGCACATTTACCTTCTAATACTAAGGAAGTTATTGTATATTTAAATGATCATGCATTAGTGAATCCAAGAAGAACAGTTTAATGTGTTTTCCCGAATAACAAAGATGACATCACCTACAATTTGACTAAAACCAATTTGCTTAAAGGTAATCCTGGATTATGAATTCGTAATTACTAATCTATAAACTAAGAGAGTACCTAATCGTGTCTGTTTGTCAAAGTACGCTACTCTGTGCATTAATAGAATTCATTTTTATGCGTTTTTTAACAGATTATGCTAATCCTGATACGACATATATCTAGCACTTAATGAGCAAAACAATAAGTTGTATCAGATTGGATGTGGATAGAGTCGCGTATATCTGTTAGTATTATGTAGGTGAGATGTTTTTATGTTTGTTACTCAATCACTCATAAAGGTCGAACTAATTTGGAAGAATTTTATTTATACCTATAATTATTTATTTTATAATATGGATTTTTGTGCCATTCTTCAGTGGTTAGTTAGTTTAGCTTAGCTTGGTACAGTACTATATCCATAAATTTATAGACATATTAATTTAATTAATAAACGACATCTTTGTTCAAAAAGATACTGGATTCTTATGAATTTCAATGTTTTAGTATATTTAGATTAGTGTCCGATAAAACGAAAAGTTTAAGTTAAATTTACGCTGTCTTCTGTGCCATATGTTAGTCGATCAATTTATGTGTTTTTATTTTAAACCTCCGGTACCTGATCGCCGGAAGCTGTTCATTTTCTCATGGCGCCCATTGCCCACCTGTTGATTCGGTTAAAAGCCCCAACCAATCATTGGTCTAAAGTTGAAACATAAAACTTAACTTAAACATTATTTTATGTAGTGATCTGAATATCTATAATAAACTCCAGTATATCATTAAAAAAAGCTACTTGGCAGATTTTAAGTAGGTCATCGCGCAATTAAAAATTCTTCGAGTGAATAATGATTGCAAAACTTTTCAAACAAAAGGTGAACAATTATATTTATTGCGGCACGTGTAAGTAAACGTTCTCGTGCCTTTTGTTTGAGATAAGAAATAATATTACTTTTAAAAGTCACATGTTACTGCTATATACTATCTGAGGGCTCGTCTAATTAGTCTTGTTGTTAATACTTGATCGATCTCTATTTATAGAGCGTCTTATAGCGAACTAGAGGACACCCACAGTTTTCCCACGTGGTACTTGTTCCCATGAGAATTTCTGGATAAAAATTAGCCTATGTGGTAATCTAGGGTGTCAGCTAAATCGCTCCAGCCGTTTAGTCGTGAAGAAGTAACAAACATACACACTCGCAAACAGTCACCTTTATAATAGTAATATGATAAGTAGCGAATTAACGATCGTGCATATCGTTTCAGTCTGCATCCCAGGGATAGAACCGGCTAGATAAGTAATTTTCGGCATGCATAACACCAAGTCTTGCAAAGAATCTTAAACTTAGTAGTTATTCGAATTGGACAATGTCAATTATATAAGCAAATAGCAATCATAAATGCAACTAATTACATTTATGTATGATATACTATCCCGGAAAATACTTCACTGAATTGGAAAGAACTCTAAATATAGAGCAAGAAGAAGAATCAACGAATGCTTAACAGACATACACATAATGATCTAAGATCATCTTGCGAAACATTTAATTTGCAGATTGTTTTATTTAATGCAAGTAAAATCGCGCAGGCGTACATCGTGAGTGGCGACCCTGTAGCGTCTGACATTGGACGCAGAGATTTCGTACAACGTTTCGTTTGCTTTTTAAACCACAAAACTGTGACCTTTGCGCCCGCGCACCGACCACAATACGCCGTAACTATCACGATGCAACTTTACTAAACCTGTGTTTAATACGGAAGTGAATTAACCTTTGATACTTAAACTACGCGAATGTGAAATTGATAGGAGTTGTACTTTAAATGAATGACTGCATGATGACCTTTCTTGCCTTAGTGCATAAACAACTTGTAATATAAATATTCACTTTCATGTAATCCTATCATCCATCCATGATGCAGGAATTGAAGTTTTCTTATTTACATATAAGAAAACTTTTTCTTTTTAAAAAATGAAAAAGTACACTAGGTAAAGTACATTAGATACTTACATAAAAAAGAATTCTTTAATAGTTTTGTCTGTCTGTCTTTTAGTATATCTGGCTGTTAGTCTGTTTAATTTGTCGATTGTAAAAAAAACTTTATTTGTATATGTATAATAACAAGACGCATTAGGAGTGCCTTAGGCTGATTTTTATCCTTCTGTTCCCACGAAAACGGGAAAAACGCGAATGAAACTACGCGCGTCTGCTAGTGTATTATAAAAAATGTCTGGAAATAAATATGGCTACGTTGTTTAATATTTTTTAAACATTTCTCTGTTCTCGTTCGTTAACAGAGCGGGTTACTTGAAGAGTCTCTATTTCTGACACGTAACATGAAACCTTCATGTTTTATTTATTTTTGTCTACATTTTTGCGATCGGCTTTGAGTTCATCTGCTATATAAAGTGTACATTCTAATTCAATTTTGATTCTTGTTTTTGTATCTAATTACGTATTTTATACTAGAGGACGGCCACGGTTTCACTCGCATAGTTGGTTTGATGGCCTCCGTGGCGCAGCGTTGGTACTGGGTTTGACTCTCGGTTGCGTCGATTGAGATTTTCTTAATAGGTGCAGGTCATACTAGTGAGATGCTTTGGCCGCGTCTAGTTACTACCCTGTTGACAAAGATGTAAAAAATGAAAGAGTGTAGATTTCATACTACTAACAAATTAGCTCGCTCCTATCTTACATTGCATCATCACTAACCACACCATGATTGCAGTCAAGGGCTAACTTGTACTATATAAAAAAAATCATTCGTCGTCATCATGATATGAACTGGTATGTAACAAGGAGTGCAGATTCAGTTCAAGTTTGCTCAGAACGCGTAACGCGGTTGGTGTTCCGTCCGCGCTTTCTAACTGTTATCTTGTTATCGCCGAACGCTTTCTTCTCGGTAGCCGATACAAGTACGATTAAGGACTTGTTCTGATATGTAGGTATGTGTAGTGTTACCATGTATTAGCAAACGTTCTATTATACCTACAAAAGCCTTCACTAAGAGATTGTAAAACCGTAACCGTGTCATAGTGTAAATAAATTGTTAAAATCCTAGCAGCGCTGCTTTTTTTTAAACGACTTCAAAAAAAGTAGTTTCTCAATTCGACCGTATATATTTTTTTAAGTGTGTTCGCGCATAACTTCGTCATTTTTATGATTCTTTTTTTTGTTGGAAAGGAGATAGTTCGGTGGTGGTATCATGACAAGGAAATCAGAATCTGATGATGGAATCCTGGAGAAATCGAGGGGAGGGAATTTCAAAAATTGTAGAAACAACTAGTACGTTTGTTAAATTTTTCCATTAAGTATTTTAAATCACTACAATTTAATAAAGGTCTGCATTTTACTGCAGTTACCTTGTGTTTGGGCGTAAATAATTTTTGAGAGATTTTATTGAAGTGGTTTCTAACTTTAGTCCATCTTCCTAATTACCTTTAACCTCGATCGATCGATGTTCGCACGAAAGTATATAACATTTAAAGATTAGCATACAATTTAAAAGAAATTGATAGAGAAACAACGTGCTTGCAATATATATTTATATTGTGTTTTTAACCCCGGCGCAAAAACGACGGGATGTTATAAGTTTGACGTGTCTGTGTGTATGAATGTGTATGTGTCTGTCTGTGGCATCGTAACTCCCAAACGGATGATCCGATTTTAATGCGGTTCTTTTTGTTTGAAAGGTATATCAGTCGAGAGTGTTCTTAGCTATGTTTAGTGGAAATAGGTACAGGTCTTCAAGGTCATCAGGTCGTTTGTTAGGTGTGATATAAATGTTACACGTTCAGTTTGCTTGAAAGCATGTGTGTGATCTGACATTTGAAACACTAATGTCTTCTGGAACCACTGAGTTGGTCTGATGATAATGCCCGAAGGTAGGTAGGTAGATGTAGCCCTGGTCTACCTTTTAAGTAAACCCATCGTGTGTGGGCTCGTTGAATTTGTCTCGACTGGTTCTTTTCATGTTTCTAATTTGGGTCGGGAGTTTATAAAATTTTTAATTTATTGTTGTAGAACTCTCCTTATATTCTCATGTCTTTTTGTATTTACAATACTGCATGTTTGTGTAGCGAAAGTTTTCTTTATATCTCACTTACAAGTATATTGCCATTAACATTGCCCGCTTTGATGTATTGGTATCAACCGCAAACGTATTTGAAAGCCTGTGGTTATATTGCGAGCCGTGAGCCACTGACTTGAACGAATATTGACCTTTTGCAATACATATACTAGTACCTATAGTTAACTATTCCTCATAGGTACAATATAGGGATATATTTAATCTTTGAACCACAGTTACAGATGCAATATGTTAAAGAACTCTAATGAGAATAAAATTCATTGAGCGCTTTCTGGCTAATCAAATCTAAATGATTTATTTGAAGTAGGATTTCCTACAAACACTTGAAAAATCAAATCTGTTAGTAAGTAATGACTCTACCTCCGGTTCGGTAAAGTTGCACGCTTCATATAACATGTATCTTCAATAAAATAAGTTTATATTCCAACGATACTGTAACTAGGGCAGTGCCAGCGGTCTAGGGACAGGATGCACAGCTTGAAAGGGCGCAGAAAAGAGCATACTTCATTATTTCAGGGACGCAGTTTTAAACCTCGCACCGAGCGCATAACAGGCTAAATAATTACGGTACTGTATCTTAAACATAGTTTATTTTTCAAAAATAATCGTATGTTACATTTAGAAACGTGTCCATGTATAGATAACTAGAGGACGCCCACGGGTTCACCTGCGCAGTTCTCGTTCCCGTAGGAATTTCGGGATAAAATGTGGCCTAGGTGTTATTATGACATGTAAGCTATATTATTGTGAATTTTCATCAAAATTCATTCAGTAGTTTTTGCGTTAAAGAGTAACAAACATTCATTCATTTATACGTACTTACTTTAGCCTTTATACTATCAGTAAGGATGCTAATTTGGCTAAACCACTTGTCCACTAATACCATCACTCAATAAAGCACGGCGACTTGACACCAACACTAAAATAGAAAGTGTTAAACGCTTCGCATAGGCGCAGGCGCACCGCTCTGAATACTCGACTACAGACAATGCCTCTTGATAAATGGGTCCTACTTTGACCGCATATGTAAGTAGGAGTCTTTTTTAGATTCTTCAAATAGTTAGCTATTAGTTACTAAGTCTGTACTGTCTATTTCGGAATGGGTTGGAGACTAACAATGTATTAGAAAGTTAAAGCAGTTTGGTAGATAATTACAAGATTTATGAAAAAGTAGTGTTAAAATATTGTTTTAAAATTTGTTAGTTGCTGTTCATTTGCAATTTAATTCTTTTATAGACTTGCATATGACTCCTCTTATTACTATTATTCCGCATATAGTTTCTTTTTATTATCGGTATATTAACGGCCCACTACAGTTCCAAGCCTCACTCTTTTTAACCGACGAAAAAAAAACGGAGGAGGTTCTCAATTCGACACGTATATTTTTTTTTATGTATGACCACGCATAACTTTTTACAGAGTTGTCCGATTTTGATAATTCTTTTTTTATTAGAAAGGGCATACTTCCATGGTGGTCCCATTGTCATCATGTTAGGATCTGATGATGATATCCTGGCGAAATTAAAGAAACTCCTCAAATTTTGGAGGCACGCGATTTCAGTCTTTGTCTCGGTATAGGTAGCTTTTTGGCTACTAGTGCCGTATAATATACTATGACAGTATAGTATGAGTATGTTGCTTGGCGATAAATCACTAAAAAGTAAGAAATAAAAATTTTTAATTAAAAATAGAACCGACTCAATACGCACTAAAAAGTAAAAAATAACTGTGTCATTTAGTTGCATTAATTTACTTAAGCATATCTAGGAGTCGGTGCAAGCAAGGTTTCTACTTTAAGAACATTACCTAGAACCCACAAACTGCTTTACTACGTTAAATAAATTTTCCTTAAACTTGCTTGCACCGACTCCTAGATATGCTTAAGTAAATTAAAGCAACTAAATGACACAGTTATTTTTTACTTTTTAGTGCGTATTGAGTCGGTTTTATTTTTATTAGGATTGAGGATATGGAGCGTAGATCCACCACGCTGCTCCACTGCGAATTGGCGGGGGCATAAGTTAATGTTTTCATTCGATCATAACGATCATTAAATTGTTTGTGATAGTGACCGGAACCGATGGCTTAACGTACTCTCTTAGGCACGAAACTAGGCCCTGAGTATGAATGATGGATCGGGTCACGAAATAATTCTGAATTTTTCGTTCATTATGAAATTTTCAGTTCCTAGCCCGGAGTCGGGAATTAGTGATGTTACTCCCTCGTGCCTCAAAGAAGCACGTTAATTCGCACATAGTATCTGAACCTAACTATAATACACATATTTTATTACATTTTGAAAATCAGTCTTTTTGCCTTAAACAAGGATAAGTATTAAGTAAATTGTTTGATTTTTTCCCCTCTCACTTATCCGTTAATAGTTCCTGGTTTGTTAAGTGTGCCTTTTATCTTAAAACTGAGAACACTTGTTTCTTAGTCATACTGTTAGTCATTGTTGTCAACATTTTAAGATTCTACTATCTTTACAACTACTCCCAACTGTTTTTGTAACTTTGTTTTGATATAATATTGAGATGAATTATCTCTTATCATTATTAGTCATAGATTCGGAAATTTTAGTAGAATCATACTACTATCATAAAGGCGAAAGTTTGTAAGTGTGTATGTTAGTTACTTCTTCACGACTAAACGGCTGGAGCGATTTTAATAAAATTTGACGTGGACTTAGCTGACACCCTGGATTAACACATTGGCCACATTTTATCCAAATTTCCAACTTGAACGAAAACTAAGCGGGCGACCTCTAGTGTTAAATGTAAATAACGAATTCAAATAATAAATAATTAACAAGTTAGATAAGTTATTACTAATTACACATAACTTGAAAACATAATAAGACTGTGCAGTTAGGGTACTCTCCGAATTTACTAGGTGGTCAAGGTTTTGCTAATGTAGTAGGTAAGGTAAACGTCCCAATAGTCGTCAGTTTCTGAACTTCGCTACTTTTGCAGCCTTGCCAGATTACTACTAGTCATAGTAGAGAAAAACTAATTACATGACAAGAGAGCAAATTTAATTAATTTTTTAGAAATATAATTTTGATATTAATTAGTTAATATAATGTAACTAAATATTTAAAAAAATTTCAAAATGAGCGATTTGTACCAGTATCCGTCAGGTTTGTCCTAATTATCGTCAAAATGTCCCAGAACTCGTCAATTTTTAAAAAGAATTTGAACTTTATTGACTTAGACATAAAGTTCATTTTATTCATTATTTTTTTTAGTTCAATACATATGATATGATTATATAATGGGGGAATAGTATGCAGTCGATCTGGTGGTACTTGTTAATGGTAAATTTCGGAGCACCGTGTCTTGCCAATCGATCGAACTATAACCAAATCCTACAGAGATTATGCAATGTGACGTACTAGTTATGGGAAGGGACAAAATAAGATTGACTGTGAGTTGTTATGTTTCATCGAGTTCGATGCTAATTTGTTTGTGAAGCATTTGTTGTAGCCATTATTTGGTCTCGTTCCCATCCGTTCAGAACGCACGAAGAAACTGCCCTCCGAAACAAAGTTATTAAACTAAAATCAGCGACCGACTCGAACCTAAACGTGAACATGTGTGACCAAGCGTGGAACACGGCATGTAACAAAAAGATCCAAATGCAGGACACTTGAAGAAAACTTTTAACGCAGCCTGCAAATCCTACAAAAGTACTATTGCCAGGGCAAAGTGCAAGTTCATCAACGAATTAGTCAGAGGTTGCTTAAAATGCCACCTGGATCTCGTGCTTTTTGGTCTCTTTTCAAAGGCATTCAAGGCAACTTCTGCCGTTCTTCTTTTCCATCACTCTGCAAATTAGACGATACACTGGCCTATTCTGCTAAAGAGAAAGCAGAAATTCTTGGTACTCTCTTTGACAATAATTCTACGCTTGATCATCGGGGAAATACACCGCCTACCATCCCGCGGTGTAAAAACTCTTTGCGTGACATACTTTTCACCCAGCGTGAAGTGCACAAAGCGCTTTTGTCCCTAGACATCAACAAGGCAAGTGGGCCGGATGGTATCCCAGCGGTTGTGTTGAGAACTTGTGCACCAGAGCAGACTCCAATTCTGACACGTCTATTTCAACTATCCTACTCCTCCAGTACTGTTTCGACCACTTGGAAGACTGTCTTGGTACACCCAGTACCCAAAAAAGGCGATAAGTTAATTCCATCCAACTATAGGCCTATTTCTATAAACTCCCTGCACTCCAAAGTGATGGAAGAAATTATCAACTTCTTGGGTACCTAGACGAACGTCAACTCCTCAGCGATTCTCAATATGGCTTTCGCCATGGCCGATCAGCTGGCGACCTCCTAGTTTACCTTACTCACCGTTGGGCACAAGCTTTAGAGAGTAAAGGAGAAGCTCGCGCGGCGAGCTTAGATATTGCAAAGAAGTTTGATCGAGTATGGCATAAGGCACTTCTGCCCAAACTACCTTCTTATGGACCCCCGGAGAAGCTATGTGATTGGATCGCCAGCTTTCTAAATGAACGGAGCATTAAATTCGTAGTCGACGGTTTGTGCTCCCTTCCCAAATCAATTAACACTGGTGTTCCACAAGGTTCTGTGCTGTCGCCCACGTTATTCATACTGCACATAAATGACATGATTTCCAGCAACAACATGCGTTGCTATACGAATGACAGCACGGGCGACGCCCTTTACAATGATCGCGTACAGCTTTCTCTTAAACAGCTGGAGGAGTGTAGGTCCAGATTTGTGTCTGAAATTGAGACTTCCCTGAATCATCGTTACTTTCAGCCTCAACATAAGTTCTTGTCGTATAAAGCCCAAGTACGTGCGCACATGGAGTACTGCTCATATCTATGGGCTGGAGCACCTTAATACCAACTTCTTCCACTCGATCGCATTCAAAGGCGGGCAGTTCGCTTTGTTGACAATTCCAAACTCACCAGCCAGTTGGAGACCTTAGAACACCGTAGGGACGTTAGCTTTGTATGTGTGTTCTATCGTCTTTATTATGGCGAGTGCTCTGAGGAGCTGTTCGAAATTATACTACCCTCTGTCTTCTCTCAGCAGAACTTGCGGCGTAGAAACCTGTTTCATTTACACCATCTGGATGGCTAGCTATCTACAACCTCTAGATTTTCTAGATCGTTTCTGCCGCGCATATACAGACTCTGGAACCAACTTCCTGCTGCGGAATTTTCTGACAATTATATCATAGGGGTATTCAAGGGGCAATCCAATCAATCAATTCCTCAAAGGCTGGCAACGCATTACCAGTACCTCTAGTGTTGCAAATGTACATAGGCGGTGATAATCACTCATCAGGTGACCTGCAGGTCAGCTGGTTTGCCCGCTTTAATAGCGATGAAAAAATACATATCTAACGATATGTTTAAACAAAGCTGCATAACGAGCTAGTATCTAAAGCTGATATTTATATATAACACGTTAACGTAAAATCATATTTAACTTCAATTTTGACTTATGTTAAAAGTGAAGGCATTGTAACTATCAAGCGGATATATTATCATCTTAACATTTAAAGCTAAGTTAAAGACTTAACACTACCAGACCGTGTCTGATGCAACTTTCACCCTTATCCCCACGCAATAAAGCTGAAACTAGAAACGGTGTCAGATTTACGTTCATTTGCTGTGTATGTCCCAGTGGTCGTCAAAATTTTGACGAGTTCTGGTTCAAGTTGGGAATTCAAAGTACGAGTAGACGTCACACGCCCAAAATAAAAATTAAATAAAATATAACATGGTTTTTTTAATTATTTCGGTAGAAAATTAAATTGACTCTTCTATAAAAGAATTGGATATATCAAAAGTTGACAACAAATGTTACAAAAGTTACATCGTATACAAGCATGGCGAGCTGCGATTCAGTGCCTAAACTTGTAAAAAAATACAAATATTCAAAAACGCAAACTTTCGTTTATTGTTTCTCAAACACCAATAAAGTGCTGATTAAAACATTGCATACAAATTATCGTGTATAATACCACAAATATGTTAGAATAAATAAATTTTACTTAGTTATTATAAGAAATAAATAACAGGCCTTTTTCCATATTATGACGGCTATTGGGACACTGTCGACTTTACCAGCGTTTACCTTACGAGTACTTTTAATCATAAAACAATAAACAAATAAAACCCATTTGACCTCTTAATTAACCATAAGTAGTATTACGTTACGAATTTTCTATACAGTATTTTATATTAAAAATTTCAAAGTTAGTGTTGTATTGTGACTAGTGTATACTGTGGGTTTCATGCACCGAAACACAGATAAATAATTTGCGCTTTTAAAACTTCCTGTAATTTCTTACGTCTTAATGAGGTTTAATATAATGTTTTGCCTTAAATACAATTAATATGTTATTTAAATACAATGCTACATTGGTAAAGTCTATTCATTCCATCCGAAAGTACATTTTTACTTTCACTTAGCTTATCTTAATATAACTTAAAAATATGTAGGTATCACAACATCGTTAACACGTACAATACATTTAATATCCATTAAGATAGAAGATAAATAATATCAACGTCTTGATGGCTATATCGAAGAGAAATAAAATGTCAGTACTAAAAATGTGTTCTATGATATAAAAACTACTAGAGGACGCCTACAGTTTCACCCGCGTAGTTCTCGTTCCCGTGGGAATTCCGGGATAAAATGTGGCCTATGTGTAAGCTATATTATTGTGAAGTTTCATCAAAATACATTCAGTAGTTTTTGCGTGAAGGGGATATAAACATTCGACGACCTCCGTGGCGCAGTGGTATGCGTGGTGGATTCATAAGACGGAGGTCCTGGGTTCGATCCCCGATGGGGCAGATTGGGAGTTTTCTTAATTTGTCATGGTCTGGCTGGTGGGAGGCTTTCGCCGTGGCTAGTTACCACCCTACCGACAAAGACGTACCGCCAAGCGATTTAGCGTTCCGGTACGATGTCGTGTAGAAACCGATAGGAGTGTGGATTTCATCCCACTCCTAACAAGTTAGCCCACGTCCATCTTTAGATTGCATCATCACTTAACATCAGGTGTGATAGCAGTCAAGGGCCAACTTGTAGTCGATAAAAAAAAACATCCATATATACATACAAACTTTTACCTATATCATATTAATAAGGATCATGTATATTCCTCATGTCTATGGATCCATTATCATCACCGTCATCGTCACTGTCAATAACATCATCAACACGATAGAAAGAACTTTCGGAAACATATCTTATTACACTTTTTGTGGTCTAGCTCCAATCTGCTCAGAGCATGTAAAGCGCGATAAGAAAATTTAGCGTAAAATAGTAAATGGCTCAAAGTCAGTGATTGCATTGGTTTAAAGTAAAGATAAATCTTTGGTGTTCGTTCGTCGTTCATTGATTTTTACGGCCTTCAACCACAAAACGGTTTAGATTTACATGTGCGATTCACCGAACCAATTGACATTGTATCTCCGATGAAGGTCACATTACAATTCGTGTCAGTTTTCAAAAGAGAAGTCTGTGGATGTACCTACTGTGCGAGCGTTGTGATTATATCAATGTACAATGCCAATAATAATGCAGTTGTTATTCGAGTTAAGTTGTTGCTGGGCGAACTGCAATCGAACCCGCAGACTGTAACTAAATGGATGCTTTGATTGAATATTTGTATTGAATTGTTAGGGATGTAGTAGTAAAGTAGTGTTAAATCTCTACTAAAATATGCTTAAGTTGTATATAAAAGATTTTCATTTCTTTACAAACCCTACCGTTACCCTAAGCAACTAAATGACACAGTTATTTTTTACTTTTTAGTGCGTTTTGAGTCGGTTCCATTTTTGGTTTGGCCGTTTCTATGACTTGAACGCAAAATTATAAGTTCATCAAAATTCTGCATACGTCAGGTCAGGTCAGGTCGTTCAGGTCGTTTAGTATCAAAACTGCTTAACTATGCATTTAGGTTATATAGACTTCTTAAAACAAGGCTTCAGGTAAAACTCTGTGTGATAAAGTTAAAGTAAGTTAAAGACATGTACAAGGGAACCTATGGTTGCCTTAATGAAATTTCTACTGAGCGATAAGGGCGCCTTTTGTTTCCCACTTGTTAAATATTTTAGTGTAATTGTTGTTCTATAATTTAGTGTACAAATAAATAAATAAACCTTTGTTCTCCATAAGATCTGATTTTTTACAGTGCAACCTTAGTATCTTTACATGAAAATGTTTTTGGTGGGCTCATTTTCTCTTGTGTGCCGAAGAAAGCACATTATTTAACATACATCATAACACAATCAAACTTAAATTGTTTTCAATTTCTGTCTACTAATGTAGTCAAGCTAGCTAGTGCTACGTTAGTACGTAATGTGACGCGGCAGCCGGGTGCCGCTATCACATACAATTTAGTTACGCCTGATCCTAGAACAAGGACTTAACGAATACGAAATACAAGGATATGCATTTAAAAGCATATATGCCTTTTGAGGTTTTTACGCAATCTCATGTTTCGATTTGCACTGCAGGTACATAAAAACATAATATGAATTATTACGAATGCATTATTTCCTTTACGTCTTCAATTTCTATAGGTGATTGTCTTATGATTTCAATACAACTTTGCCATTATTATTAATAGCGTTTCTTCTTGCACGTCATAAAACAGCACTTACGACGGCGGAATTGTTTATTTTGTAAACATTTGCATGTCTCGGAAATTATTTATAATGTTATTACATCGAATTGTTAATAAATAGCAATTAGTAAAGTATTATCGTATAGAATTTTAGATTATTCATTGCTGCCATTTAAAAGTATAGCTGTAAAAGTACATATTCATAATATTATAGATGTAATAACATGACAATAGTATCTATTGCTGTGTTCCATTTCTAAATATAGAGTCCACAGACTAACAAATACTTGAATAGTCATGTGAATGACCGTAGCATTAATAACATGTCAAAACCTTTAGTAGCATGGCAAAAAATTTCACTCGTAAATTATTATTCATTATTATAAAACGGCATATTTTATTTAATCCTTACTATCGGCGTTAAAGAAATACGAGTAAATGAACACTTGGTAACTAAGTACCTGCGAAAAGGATCAAGAAAGTAGATAATCGGTACTAACTTTATGTCATATAATTATCTCCTTACCTACTAATATTATAAAGGCGAAATTTTGTGTGTATGGATGGGTTTGTTACTGAATGGATTTTAATGAAATTTTACTAAAATATAGCTTACATAGAATAACACAAAGGCCACATTTTATGCCGAAATTCCCACGGAAACGAGAAATAAGCGGGTGAAACCGCAGGCGTCCTCTAGTACGTAATAAAATGGAGCATAAAATAATAAAAATGTGTTTAATTATTACTTATATTTTTTTGTTCACTTGAGCAATCGCAAGTCCCATCTTTTCCTTTGCTCCGACTTAAGTGTATTTGAACAAAGTTATTTTATTTCTGAATGAAAAAATAAATGAGACAAAGAAAGCACTTTTCCATGTAAGGTAAACGTCCCAATAGTCGTCAGTTTCTGAACTTCGCTACCTTTGCAGGCTTGCCAGATTACTACTAGTCATAGTAGAGAAAAACTAATTACGTGACAAGAGAGCAAATTTAATTAATTTTTTAGAAATATAATTTTGGTATTAATTAGTTAATATAATGTAACAAAATATTTAAAAAATATTCAAAATGAGCGATTTGTACCAGTATCCGTCAGGTTTGTCCTAATTATCGTCAAAATGTCCCAGAACTCGTCAATTTTGAAAAAGAATTTGAACTTTATTGACTTAGACATAAAGTTCATTTTATTAATTATTTTTTTTAGTTCAATACATATGATATGATTGTTTTGATACTCCAGCTTTGAAAATCTGTAGTCATAATGGGGGAATAGTATGCAGTCGATCTGGTGGTACTTGTTAATGGTAAATTTCCAAGCACCGTGTCTTGCCAATCGATCGAACTATAACCAAATCCTACAGAGATTTTGCAATGTGACGTACTAGTTATGGGAAGAGACAAAATCAAACATAATATGATTGACTGTGAGTTGTTATGTTTCATCGAGTTCGATGCTAATTTGTTTGTGAAGCATTTGTTATAGGCAACATTATTTGGTCTCGTTCCCATCCGTTCAGAACGCACAATAAGAAACTGCCCTCCGAAACAAAGTTATTAAACTAAAATCAGCGACCGACTCGAACCTAAACGTGAACATGTGTGACCAGGCGTGGAACACGGCATGTAACAAAAAGATCCAAATGCAGGACACTTGAAGAAAACTTTTAACTCTGCCTCCAAATCCTACAAAAGTACTATTGCCAGGTGCAAGTTCATCAACGAATTGGTCAGAGGTTGCTTAAAATGCCACCTGGATCTCGTGCTTTTTGGTCTCTTTCCAAAACCATTCAAGGCAACTTCTGCCGTTCTTCTTTTCCATCACTCTGCAAATTAGACGATACACTGGCCTATTCTGCTAAAGAGAAAGCAGAAATTCTTGGTACTCTCTTTGACAATAATTCTACGCTTGATGATCGGGGAAATACACCGCCTACCATCCCGCGGTGTAATAGCTCTTTGCGTGACATACTTTTCACCCAGCGTGAAGTGCACAAAGCGCTTTTGTCCCTAGACATCAACAAGGCAAGTGGGCTGGATGGTATCCCAGCGGTTGTGTTGAGAACTTGTGCACCCGAGCAGACTCCAGTCCTGACACGTCTGTTTCAACTATCCTACTCCTCCAGTACTGTTTCGACTACTTAGAAGACTGCCTTGGTACACCCAGTACCCAAAAAAGGCGATAAGTCAATTTCATCCAACTATAGGCCTATTTCTATAAACTCCCTGCACTCCAAAGTGATGGAACAAATTATCAACTTCTTGGGTACCTAGAAGAACGTCAACTCCTCAGCGATTCTCAATATGGCTTTCGCCATGGCCGATCATCTGGCGACCTCCTAGTTTACCTCACTCACCGTTGGGCACAAGCTTTAGAGAGTAAAGGAGAAGCTCGCGCGGCGAGCTTAGATATTGCGAAGGAGTTTGATCGATTATGGCATAAAGCACTTTTGCCCAAACTAACTTCTTATGGACCCCCGGAGAAGCTATGCGATTGGATCGCCAACTTTCTAAATGAACGGAGTATTAAATTCGTAGTCGACGGATTGTGCTCCCTTCCTAAATCAATTAACACTGGTGTTCCACAAGGTTTAGTGCTGTCGCCCACGTTATTTATACTGCACATAAATTACATGATTTCCAGCAACAACATGCGTTGCTATACGAATGATAGCACGGGCGACGCCCTTTACAATGATCGCGTACAGCTTTCTCTTAAACAGCTGGAGGAGTGTAGATCCAGACTTGTGTCTGAAATTGAGACTTCCCTGAATCATCGTTACTTTCAGCCTCAACATAGGCTCTTGCCGTATAAAGCCCAAGTACGTCCGCACATGGAGTACTGCTCACATCTATGGGCTGGAGCACCTTAATACCAACTTCTTCCACTTGATCGCATTCAAAGGCGGGCAGTTCGCTTTGTTGACAATTCCAAACTCACCAGCAAGTTGATGGAGACCTTAAAACACCGTAGGGACGTTAGCTCTCTATGTGTGTTCTATCGTCTTTATTATGGCGAGTGCTCTGAGGAGCTGTTCGAAATTATACTACCCTCTGTCTTCTCTCAGCGGAACTTGCGGCGTAGAAACCAGTTTCACTTACACCATCTGGATGGCTGGCTATGTACATTTACCTCTAGATTTTCTAGATCATTTCTGCCGCGCATATGCAGACTCTGGAACCAACTTCCTGCTGCGGAATTTTCTGACAATTATATCATAGGGGTATTTAAGGGGCAATCCAATCAATCAATTCCTCAAAGGCTGGCAACGCATTACCAGTACCTCTAGTGTTGCAAATGTACATAGGCGGTGATAATCACTCATCAGGTGACCTGCAGGTCAGCTGGTTTGCCCGCTTTAATAGCGATGAAAAAATACATATCTAACGATATGTTTAAACAAAGCTGCATAACGAGCTAGTATCTAAAGCTGATATTTATATATAACACGTTAACGTAAAATCATATTTAACTTCAATTTTGACTTATGTTAAAAGTGAAGGCATTGTAACTATCAAGCGGATATATTATCATCTTAACATTTAAAGCTAAGTTAAAGACTTAATACTACCAGGCCGTGCCTAATGCAACTTTCACCCTTATCCCCACGCAATAAAGCTGAAACTAGAAACGGTGTCAGATTTACGTTCATTTGCTGTGTATGTCCCAGTGGTCGTCAAAATTTTGACGAGTTCTGGTTCAAGTTGGGAATTCAAAGTACGAGTAGATGTCACACGCCCAAAATAAAAATAAAAAGAAATATAACATGGTTTTTTTAATTATTTCAATAGAAAATTAAATTGACTCTTCTATAAAAGAATTGGATATATCAAAAGTTGACAACAAATGTTACAAAAGTTACATCGTATACAAGCATGGCGAGCTGCGATTCAGTGCCTAAACTTGTAAAAAAATACAAATATTCAAAAACGCAAACTTTCGTTTATTGTTTCTCAAACACCAATAAAGTGCTGATTAAAATTTTGCATACAAATTATCGTGTATAATACCACAAATATGTTAGCATAAATAAATTTTACTTAGTTATTATAATAAATAAATAACAGGCATTTTTCCAAATTATGACGGCTATTGGGACACTGTCGACTTTACCAGCGTTTACCTTATATGTAGTAAATTAGAATTATTTTTTGTGAAACCGATTGTTTCTTACCTAATGCTAAAAGACATTACTAGTATCTTTTTCAAATGGTTTGGACTTTTTGAATTAGATCTAAATGCCTTTACATTTGACGGTATATTACTAGTAGCACTGTTAAAAATAATTATTATTATAATTACGTAATTATATGTAATTATTATAGTAAATTATCATCAATAATAATAATTACATAATGATGGTTAAAACAAGGAACAGCTTCCTTAATGATCGAAATTATTAGTTTGAAACAGTAATATTATCGTAGTAGAGCAATTTAATTACGTAAATATATCACAAGTAAACACTGTATGTACTACTTAGAAGTGATTAACTTACGCAACTCTACGATATTGTGATTTACCGCTGTTATTAGTTGGATACCGGTAGTAAGTTCTTTAAGCAAAGGCTGTTGCTAAAAAGTGATCACTTTAAACTTAATCACTTTTGGCAAAAAAGTCATTAATCTTAGTACCCTGCCATGCAACAAAAATACTTGTAATAGTTTTTTTCTGTTGTTACCTTGTACTCTTTGTACCTTTTTTTGTTATAAATCTGTCGGATCAGGGCGCTGATTCTCTATGGCATTGGATTCTTAATTACGCACGGAATTTATTTAATTAATTATAACTTCTGGTGCAGTATTTACGATAGAGTACAGCTTAAGCTTTATAACTATGAGTTAGACTCTAGTAGAGTTTATTTACCACCCTGCTGCGTTGCAAATCAATTAGGGTACAATAAATTATACAGATTAGCGCACTATCGTGCAAAGAAACTATCGGACAGGATCTGGATTTAAATGTAAAAGATCTATGGTTCCATCTCACCATCGATTTTCCGCTTAGGTGGTGAGGGAATACTTAGGTACATTTTTTTATAAAGAATATTCTGCACTTCAGATTGTAGCAAACTCGCATTGTAGGGTGTGTTCTGTAATAAGCATCGATTCATGATAAAGTCTAGGGGGTCATCTAATGGTTCCGTCATCTCACTCGATATTGTCAATGTTATAATGTTATCATGATATTATCAATATCAACCACTAAAGCACCAGGCCTCCCTCATTTTAGGAGAGAAGATATGGAGCACAGACCCACCACGCTGCTCCAATGCGGACGGCGGCCTTAGGGTGACAGTGTTTTATTCATTAACGATGTTGATGATAGTGTCCGGGACCAATGCTCTCCGAGGCTTACCATGCTCTCCGAGGTACGGGGGTGTAACACCATCAACTTTCCAACTCCGGGCTTAGAATTTATTGAAAATTTCTTAGAAGAAAAAGCTGAGAATTATACACTACTCAGGATTCAAATCGACGGAACTACAAACTAACGTAAACTTTTCGACGGTCAAACATAACAAGCGACATCACGACAGACTCGCCGACACATCCAAATAATGTCATTGCCATAACCCACAACGTTAAATGTTAGATACAAACTCGCACTGGTTTTAATTTTCGATTTAAAACGCGAAACAACCTATTTATCTTGTTTTTTGTCGAGTGACTTTTGCAATCTAACTGCGTAATCTAATCTTTGGTTTTTCTTTTTCCTCTTTCAGGTAAGCAACGAGAGCAAAGTTGTAGCGTTCGCGGTCATTTCGTTTTACTGCACAAAACTGGTCGGTAAGCAAAAATGTTTGTTGCTTAAAGGTACGCGCATACAGGCGGGTCAAATAGTTTTTCTATTTTAATTTCTTATTAAAATAGAAATAAATTCTTATTAAAATTAAAACATGAATTATACCTCTTCTTCTCCAAATACCCAAAAATCCTGTTCGGACCTTTAACATCTTACATTCGAAGCTATCGAGACTTTGCTATGCTAAATTGCGTGAAATTAATTTTGTTTGAGAGGACGAGTAAAAGAACAGAAATTATTAAATTTTACAAAAGTGCTAAATGACTTCCTATGCTAATTTCACAATAATAATAAGCATGTTGAATTCAAAACCAATCTTTTGTAGAAGTTGCGTTTGGCGAAGTAAATATCTCAAAAGAGCAGTTCAGCGGAAATTCATGAGTTATATTTGTATACCACCATATGACCCGTCTATCCGTTTCCCGCTATTAATTTGTATGACATGAATTGTATAGTTTATTTTATATTAATTATGACTAGTTTTATTGCTGAAAATAGCGGGGATTGAAATTCTACCTGCTGTCCACTGCGCCTGTAATGTACGTTGATGTTTAGTTCACTATCGCCGTAAGCCATTTATTCCGAATTCCTTTTTTTCAGGTCAAGTAAAACTAGTTAAACTTTTAGTTAATAATTTATTAACCGGTAACAAATAGCCGTGCAGTTAATTTATGGTGCAATAGTTACAGTATGCCTATGTACTTGCAGCGGCTTGGCCCGCTAAGTTCCCCCTTGCTCATAAGCGGAACGAAATCAAGAGTTTAACAATCCACTTTATGGTTTACGGTCCTATAGTTAAAGAGTTAATTTTTGAAGTAATTTAAGTTTTCTTTTAAAATGTTTGGGTCTTGGAATATTTTCGTGCAAAAAATAACCATAAACTATTTTGAAGTCGGGACTCCAAGCGTTTCAAATGTGGCCCTACTATTCCTAAAAAATATTTATTTGTATTATTATTGCTAGAAAATCGTTTCACGCTTTAGGTCTTTTTAAATCTTATTTCACATCCTCGGGTTCTTCATAAATACTTTGCATACTATTCCACTCGTTAAAGTTGTTTTTACGTTAAGTGGATTTAAAAGACGGAGGTCCCAGGTTCGATTCCCGGCAGGACCGATTGAGATTTTCTTAATTGGTCCTGGTCTGGCTAGTGGGAGGCTTTGGCAGTGACTAGTCACCACTCTGCCGGCAAAGAGGTACCGCCAGGCGATTTAGCGTTCCGGTTTGATGTCGTGCAGAAACCGAAAGTGGTGTAGATTTTTATCCTATTCCTAACAATTTAGCCCGCTTCCACTTAGACTGCGTCATCACTTACCATCAGGTGTGATTCCAGTCGAGGGCAAACTTGTAATGAATAAAAACAAGCATAAATTATCTTCCTCTTTCTAAGATACAATAAATCCCTGTATCAAAATTGCTTCAGCTGATTAGTCTAGTAGTAAACATAATAAACAGACCATAAATTATACGTTTATCGTATTCGTAGTACGGATTCCTAACAACTGATTATACGTCACGTACGAACGTAATACTATCATCACAAAATGTACAGTTGTTGAACCTAGCATCAACAAGAACATGTGGCACAAATACATTGTACTACACTGTTCCAGTCGCATCTATGACTCGAGAAGTGAGTACGACATACGAGATACGCATCATCTATTGTATCACCAATATGAACCTTATTTTCAAGATAATAGGGACTAAAACTAACGGTGATAAAGCTACCGGGGAAGCCGGGTCTCTAACCCATTTATGAGCTGTAGGCGGTAATTGAATTACGGCCCTCTGACGCCACGGACAATTCATTCGTAAAGTGGTCCTTAGTGAGCGATCCCACTACAGATATGTCGTGTGAGAAAAAGTCGTTACAGTTTTTGTTCGATTTAACCCTTGCAAGTGGAATCGATTGCGCTAGTTGAAGAAAAGAAGTTTATTTATTGTATTACCTTTCAGAGTTTTTGTTGCTATGACTATTCTTTATTGTTTAAGAATTATTTTATTTGACATTGCTAATGCCAAATAAATAAAAAAGTTAAGTCAAGAAGTAGATATGCGATAAGTTAAATATTGTCATACAAGTAATCAAACCTATTCTTTATGTGTATAATAATATTTCAGCCAACACTCGCACTGCTATAGCTATTAGTTATGTTTTTTTTTTAAAGAAAGTATACCTCTGAAGAAAATCAAATGCGACAACTTATCTTCTAGTCTGACTGAGCTCTTTTTTGTAATGGCCGACGCGTAACACATACGGGCACCCTTGACTCCACTCCCAATTCTAAGAATACGAACGGTAATCCTGTTTACAAGCGTATGTTTATATTACGTAGGAAAATAATACGCAATAGAATTATTTTTTACAACGTCTACAACCTGCGTCTCTGTCTCTGTTTATGTTTACGGAATTAAGCTACAAAATACGAGCTGGGAGACTGAAGGAGAAACAATATTTACCTTTGTAAAGATCACTATCAGATGTTAATAATGCGACCAGCCTCCAAATTCTGTACCTAAGTTTTTATAGAGATCGATTTATAAGTTTTTTATCTAAAAAACCTATCGCGTTATACGGAGAGACAAAGACAAATTCAATAGTTACATGTCAACTAGTAAAAACATAGGACTCTGAGATTCATCTCAGAATTCAAGTGAATAAGCCATCGATGCTTTTCAACGGTTACCAAAGTATTTTATAGTGTTACGCTGTTTATTTAGTTTATAAAGATGATAATAAACAGCTGTAAATCTCTGTCCAAAATTAAAATGAGCAGATACCTATATAATATCTATTTTGTTGTCTTTTTGTGATTTTCCTTTTGTCATCTCTGTTATCAAGTCGGGGAGTGCTGACATTTGTAGGTACAAATTTTGTTTTATCAAACTACTTATCCTAAAGAATGTTGATAAGAATCAGAGAATTGCGCGATTGTATTTACACAAAGAAGTCTCTAATTCTATTATTTATATTGAATTTTTTTAGAAATACTTACTACAAATAATAAAATTGCTAGACGTTGGCCAAACCTTTTCCGAATAATCATAATCATCAGATCATTTTTGATTCCTGGACTGCTCTAGTGCCAGTTAGCGGTCTTAGGGTGGAATCTTTCGATAGTATAAAGAGTTAAAGAAAGTTCGAGAGAGAAACTTGCGTTCTTTAGATCCTACCTTATTTTTAAAGATTGAATGTGTGTATGTAATCCAAGCTATGTCCTGAGTGACTCAGGCCATAGCTTGGAAAGACGTTGCATTTTCAGAGGAGACGCCCTTAGAGGCACATTTCTTCGCCTTAATTTATCTAACTCTCGGAATTGATTCGTCTAGAGCTTCTGCAATCCAGTTCAGGCTTCAAATTATGTCCCTAAGGGCGCTTCCTTTGAGATTCGGATTTGAGTTTAGAATGATGCTGAATCCTTGGTGAGTGAAATTAGTCATGACGTCTTCGTGATCGTGATTGTAATCAACGTCCGGATGACGTCGTCTCCGCTGGTCAGACGCTGGTCGTAGGTAAGACTCACTAGACGAATGAAGCGGTAACAAATAACAATAGATATCTAATGGGGTGTCATAAAAAGTTACGATCCTACAATCTCCGGGTAGAAGACGAAAGTCGGATCTTCGAATTGTGTAATAGACACGATCGGTACATTTGCAATATGTCTGTCTATTACGTGTCGATTAATTGGGAAATCTAATGCGATCCAATTTGTAGTTTGGCGTGACTGTAACCATTTGGAGGGAACCGTATCGTGGTACGAAATCGATACCACGTGCATTTATGTTTCTAAACTTGTAGATAACGCACACTTTCTACTTGTACTTTTGACGGTCGTTTTCGCGTGGTTAGATAACGCGGTTTTTAAAATTACATACGTACAAGTTGAGCAATCTGTAAAGAGATTAGGTTAATTTGAAACGACTTAGCTAAGTTTGTTAAGATTGTAAGATACAAGACCAACAAAAAGATATTTAAAACAATACTGCTAATGAGAATTCATCGGAAGTAAGAAAAACTTAATATTTTATAGCCCTAGGGACTACTTATGCTCTTAAAATTCGAAACTGCATAAGGTAATCACTGAACCAACTATACCAAATGCCGTTTCTTAAGTCATTATAAGTTAATGCTGTTTACGTAAATTTTGTTAAGTTGATGAAGTTGAATCTTTAGTTACAACCTGATGCACGTGACAACGTCTGTTTTAGAATATTCGCTATTCAACAAGAATGCATTAATTCGGGTCGTAGATCGGGTCAGTATTGTGCCTTGAAGATGTCACTAATAAAATTTTTTAACAAAAAATTGAACCGACTCAAAACGCACTAAAAAGTAAAAAATAACTGTGTCATTTAGTTGCTTTAATTTACTTAAGCATATCTATGAAGTCGGTGCCAGCCAAGTTTGAGGAACATTTATTTTACGTAGTAAAGCAGTTTGTGGGTTCTAGGTAACGTCCTTGAAAGTAGAAACCTTGGCTGGCACCGACTCCTAGATATGCTTAAGTAAATTAAAGCAACTAAATGACACAGTTATTTTTTACTTTTTAGTGCGTTTTGAGTCGGTTCAATTTTTTGTTAAAAAATTTTATTTCTTACTTTTTAGTGATTTATCGCCACGTACCGTACTCGTACTATACTGTCATAGTATATTATATGGCACTAGTAGCCAAAAAGTTACCGGTACCGAGTCAAAAACCGAAATCGCTGTAAGCGTGCCTCCAAAATTTGAAGAGTTCCTTCAATTTCCCCAGGATATCATCAGCAGATCCTAACATGAGGACAATGGGACCACCTTGGATGTATGCCCTTTCAAATAAAAAAAGAATTATCAAAATCGGTCAACACTGTAAAAAGTTATGCGTGGTCATACATAAAAAAAAAAAAAAACAAATATACGTGTCGAATTGAGAACCTCCTCCGTTTTTTTCGTCGGTTAAAAATACACACGTACACACAAATTGTCGCCTCTATTAGTTCGACTGATCTGATTACGCTCGTGTCGAAAATATTTTAGAATGTATAACTTTGATTGTCTTTATATTCCATTGTATCTACTCTACATGTTTGACATCTGAACACTTGTGCCCGACGATAATTTTATTTAATTACAAATTGTAAAGCAAAGAGCGCCCATAAACCTGTTAGTGTAATCGGGAGCCGCCGCGCTGTGTCGTCACACCGCGCGCGCCGACCGTGACGCCGCTTCCGTCGCCATATCCGTCCCCCACCACCGATCATCTCGACTGTTAAATCTGTAATCCACTTTGGGCCCTAACAACAAACTCTCCTACAATTCGATCATGTACCTTGAGACGTTTTGTCGGGGAACATTTTAGATATTCTGCGCAAAATGCGTCTTGCACCCATTGAGGCACTATGTACTATGTAGTAATTCAGTGCTAGCAATTATTGTCTACACCACAGAATACACGCTTTAGCTTTACCTAGTTATCGCAACTCAGATGACGCTCTTTTTTAATTTTCGTGGATTTCTACCACTAATAATATCTACTGTTGAATTGAATTCGTAATCCACATTGGGCACTAACAATAAACTGTTCAATACCCATCGCGTGCCTTGAGATAGGCCAACGACGTCGCGTCTTAGAATGAATTTGCAGAGTTGCAACGTATTGTCTAAGAACACCTTGCAACGTATTGTCATCAAACATCTTGCAACGTATTGCCTAAACCAAAGAACAGAAAAGCGCTAGCTTAGCTGGAGCTAACTAGTCTGAACTATTCACCTAGTACCTGCGGCTCAGGTTGAGGTCTTTTTTATGACCGTAGCTGTCTAGATACCAGTCATCTCGACTGTTAAATCGAATCCGTCGTAATCCACCTGAAGCCTAACAATAAACTGTTTAATCACGCGTCTCGAGGTAAGACCAACAACGTCCCGTCTTTGAGCTCTTTCGCGAAATTTGTCTTGCAATGTAGTCGTCTTATTTATTTAACTAGCTATTGCTCGCGGGTTCTTAAAACGTTTTTTTTAAATTACCGTTGTATACTAATCATCTCCACCGTTAAATTTGACCTGTCATCTATTTTAAGCCCGAACAATAAATTCTGGGACAATGTACGATCACGTATGTACCTCGAGAATTAGCCGACAAGTAGTGCCTCGGTATGCACTTTGAGAACTTCCACGCGAAATGCGTCTTGCAACGCATTGCCTATTTCTATTTACCCACCTGCTCGCTACTCCATTGCTTGTTTAATCCTTTGCATATTAATCATTTTTATACAATCCTACGAGAACACCACTTTGTATTCTGGATTTTAAGTATAGAATATACTATGAAGCGACGAACTTGCTAGATTTCAGTAATTTTACGTTAACTTTGTCAAAAAAGTTATTTGTACTGATGAGCGTTTATTCACATTTACTTTTTTGTAATAATATAGTTTACTCGACCTTAAATAATCGCTTGCTTTATTTTGCTTTCGAATGCTTTCTCGTTTGCCGTGATTGACTGGACCAGTTATTACTGTTTTTGTTTCATACTTACTTGCTTTTTGTTTCAAATTTATAAGCCCTGTATAAGCGTAACCGTTTAGGTCGTCTTTACAGTTAAGGTCGTAGAAAAATTACTAATCTATCGCTGAATTTTGGCGAATGTTTTGAACACGTTTCTGCACTTCAATGTGATCTAATATCTAGGGTTAACTGCTAGAAAGCTCTACGTGTATTTGTGAAAAACTGGTAAAGAAACAAATTTAAATATACGACTCCCAGTCGTTTACATTATTTTATATTCTTAATCTACAAACCTACTTTTTTTATAATGCTAGCCAGTAACCACATTTCGGAGTTATTCTTTTTGATATTGTTAAGGAACTAATAAAAAGTACAGTAGTTAGTACTTTGCGTAAAATTGATAAATGTCTGTTAAAACTCGCAGTTGAGCTCTATACAGAGAATTGCTTCTAAGAATTAACTGTATCCAAAGATGCAACAGTACGTGAATACAATTCGAATGGACCCCGTTCGTTAATGCGAGCATAAAAACTGTTTGGAGTGTGGGTGTGTGTGCCTTTCGAAATAAAAGTTGAGATTTATTGCGTGCGTGCGATATCACTTCCATTCGAGATTATTTATATCCATCATGATAATGGAGTTTCACAAGAAAGATCATAAGGCACCTCGAGCGCCTTACCGTTTGAGTTAAGAATAATTACTGTAGCAACCCAACCGTTGTCACAGCCAGTGATCCAGACAAGCCACTGCCGCAGCTGAATTCAAATCTTATTTTCAATCTCATTTTCAGTCTAAGTTGCGCCTGCGGCCTGATGCCGTTGTGACTAGTTATTCTCTTGGGTCTTTCTACGGTTGGGCTGCGGCTGATGCTGTACTTATTCTTTACGTAAACTGTAAGGTCTAGAAGGACAGATCGCTTTCTAATATTTTATGCCGGAATAAAAATACGAAACCAGAAGCCAGAATGATGTGACCAGTTGTAAAGTTTCTGTAGTTATGATCGTTGTGACTACTGTAGCGTTATTTTGTAAATACGTTTAATTAAAAAACACGTTCGGCATTGTAAGTTTTATCATCCCTGTTTCACTATCTAGGACTTCACTATAATTAGAGAAAAATGTTCGAAAGAAAGACTTCTCTCACTTTCTCAAAAGAATGACACTGGCACTGACAATAGCTTTCATTGTCATGACCGCCTGTTTCGTAAGTTAATTTAAAACTCACACTGTCGAATTGTAAAAATACGGATCGAGAATTATTATTCTAGAATGATTTCGTACTGTTAAGTTTCATTACAGAATAGTTCTACTGTTAATTAGTGGCTGCCCAGTGCGTGAGATGCCTAAAATGTCGATAATGCGGTAGCGCAGGAAACTAGAGCTCTGTCAGCCACGGTTCGTCTCTCCCCGTGTCGTGTGTCGTGTGACGCATTGCTATGTGACACCGACCTATTGCATATCGCATTGTGTAGTGTATATATGCATGCAAATGCACTAGTTCAACTTTCAACTAGCCCTGTTTTGCACAATTGAAATCTAAGGTCAATCCATCTAATTTTGGTAACTAAATTAGAACAATTTCCTGATAATACTGTCAAATTTCTAACTCGAAATTGTTAAATTATATATTCGTGTAACACTTTTTATTTGATTGGGGAATCCTGATTACTTGACTGATGGTAATTGGGAAACCTTCATCTATAAATAGCGCTAGCAAAAAACACGTCGTACAAAGTGATGCCCTGTAGCCGCAACTGTACCTTTCAGACTGCAAAAACAGCGCTATTTCTCGACATCAATAAGCTATTGTGCTACTTGTTTTCACTTATTGAATTTTTTTTATTTCATTTCTATGTTATAAGTCCTACTGTAGAAATATAAAATGTTATAGTAGTAAAAACGCTATATCTATCAATATCGCAGACAATACTTCTACAAATACAGACCAAGTATAGCGTTAATTTAATTACAATTGACGCAATAGTCTGAGCACCTATACCCGTGCCGTTTCTTTGCTGAAGTCTTCACTCGTCGTTAATTCATCGAGGGCCCAAGTTTAATATTCACAAGTTAAGTGAAACATGAATTGAATACGTTTAGGACGGAGAGTGCCTTAGTTCAGACTACTGCATAGTACCACTAGCTACTACTTTACTTTTGTAATCTCTCTCTGATAATTACAGAAGGAGAGTTTTTCGAATGTGAGCGCCTACAATTCGAAAGATTAATCTGTAAAAATCAGTTTTAACTAATTTCATATTATGTATGTGTTTCTACATGTTTATTACCTATACATTTTTTAATGTTTAATGACAAAAGCCAATAAAATAATTAATTAAATATTTAGCAATTGGCAATTACTTTTTATAGGTGCATTCGAAAAGCTCTTAAAGTAAGTTGGTTTCATGTTGCGAAGCTGTGCTGTTATGTTTTTTATTTTTATGTTATGAAAATGACAATCAATTTCTAATTTCTGTGCAAATACTCAATGTTTACGACTAGAAATTTAGCAGATTATTATCAAAACTAGTGGATCCAGATCAGTGATCTAATTTTGTTTCCTGTTTATCGCAGTAGTGAAAGTGGCCTTCCAAATAATTGCATTTTTTTTATTATCACGTATAAAATGCTAAATTACTTATTTAAATTAGCATTTTATAAATTTTATGCCATATGAATAGCATATATAAACGGCCATGTATATTAATAATCAAGAGCATGGAAAATATTATGTAAATAAACCGACAGACATGCCAACTGGAGTATGGTGCTAATTAAATGCCGAATATTATATTTCATATTTCCATCTTGTTGGATCTCAACCGGTTAGATGGTTATGTCAACAGCCTACTTACAGCTATAATTAGGTAGAATATGCCTATAATAACTTATATTATCTCTTTATTTAAGATACAGAACAATGATACGAATATTCTGGTTCAAGTAAAGTAACTGCGAATAGATATGTTAGTTTGAGATAGCTGTTTTATTGTTTGATAAAAAGAAACTGTTCTATCGTCTCTATAATGGCGAGTGTTCAGAGGTGATATTTGAATTGATACCACCCTCTGTCTTCTCACTACGAAACTTGTAGCTGCAGTAGAGACCAATTTTATCCTCACCATCTGGATGGCTGGTTTCTACCACAGCTAGATTCGCCAACACGTTTCTTTCACGTACGTGTAAATTGTGGAATCAACTTCCCGCTCTGGAATTTCCTGTAAATTTTAATATGGGGTTATTTAAGGTCCACTTTTCTCAAAGACCGGCAACGCATTAACAGTGTATCTCGTGTTGCATTAGCTATGCATGCTCATTTGCTCGCTTTGAAATCTATAAAAAAACTAAGGTTTAGAATTAAATCGCAAAATCTAGACACCCAAAAATGCATACATCAGAGGAAAGTAGTCATTCATTATGAACTTAAATTTTAGAATGAAAGAAATAGTGGGTGATCTCCGATGATTCGAGAGAAACTTTCTTAAATGATTACTATAAACTCATCTAATAATATGAGTACATATGTTCCATAGAGAACTTATGAGGTTTTTCTGATAACGAATTTATAACTTCATTAGCTCCATACGCTCAAGTAACTAAGCAATCACAGCAGCATGCAAATGAGACGTTACCTCGTTAACCGTAGCGTAGAATAGAAAGTGTTGCCCGACAATGCACCGAAGTTTCTACAAAATATAAAGCCTTCACGTGACGCGACGTGAATGCGCAAGAAATTATACCGCAGCCCGATATTAATCCCACCGGCCGATAAGGAACTGGATCAGAGGGTTTTGTACAAGACAGTGAAAGTGTCCCACTATGAGAACAATCGGCAACTCTTTAAACTGTTCAGAGAGTCTGAGACGTATGATAAATGTCACAATGTGAGAACGTTTCGTAATGTCTGCACTTAATGTGCGGGGATAAAAATCAGACAAGCGAAGTACTCGTACGATGGGCGGGTCCATTTAGGAAATGAGATTTAATAAATTGTCTCAACTCGTTTCACATTGAACTTGATGCTAATTTTATAAACCCGATCACAATACATATTATTAACATTAAATTATAATGAAGGGAATAGGGAAAATACGGACCGTCGTTCAATTAAGTTACAAACTCCAGACTGTATTGTCAATAAACATCAGATGAAAGGGCAGTCAAGCGTGAAATTGTCAATGAATAATAAAATGCTATGAGAGTCATACAGCAATAATGTCTAGAGATTGAAATTTTCGCTGTTTTTGAGTATTTTATTGAAAAAAAAACTGTAACTTTGTATTAGTATAATTTTCTAATACTGTCACTCGCGCTCTAGAGGTGCTATTTATAAAGTTTAAAAGCACTTGGATGGGTTACCGCCTGGGAACACCTTTTAAATTTTTATTTTTTATTTCTTTTTTACTTTGTTTTATTTTATTAAATTTAAAAAAGCAATCACTCCCAGCGGTCACCCATGAAGTCTGAGATGTTGCTAAGTTGATAAACCAGTTCCGAGGACAGTATTTTTTTCTATTTATTCTTTATTATTTAATTATCTCTTCTAAATTTACCTTCTTTACATTTATGTCTGTTACCCGTTTGTCTCAACTTTAAGTACCTTGGAGCATATTAATGTGCAGTTAATGTCTCTTAACGGAACTAACAGCGGCCTCCCTTTACTACACACGGACCGATGATTATTCAAGCCACTTGACTGTATCTAGCCGTACTTTAACGAGTAACTGGATACAAACGAAATTCTAACTGTCCCTTAATATATAGGTGCGAGTATGTATAAAAGGGAAATTAATAGATGTATAATTACAGAAATTTATAAGAAACTATCATAATCATAAAAGACTATGGTTTCCAGCTTTATATTTCCATTCATAAGTTTATTAGTATTTCTGACCTGCCTCAGTTCACTAGTTCAGCTTCGCAACCTTCAGTCCCATCCTGACCACGGTCCATGTGTCGGATTGAAATTTTGACAAAATAAAAAAAACCGTCGTTTATCGTGGTACGTACCCGTTGAAATATATTATCATGTCGAACAACCACGAAATTAGTTTAAAATCATTAATGTTATACTCTATGCTTAGTAATGCGAAAGTAACTCTACCTGTTTGTTATTCAATCACGCCTAAACTCCTAAACCTATCTAAATTAAATTTGGTACAAAGATAGTCTGAAGCCTGATAAGGACAAAGGGTACGTTTGTCAAATTATCACTAGATTCGCAAATCCAACAGAAGTTTATATCTGTTTTGGTGAGGCGTACTTCGTAGTTTTTATTTTCTAATTATAAATATGATGAAATGTATACTAAAATAGTTTTAAAGTAATTTTGTAACTAATCTAACAATTGAGCCATAGTTGCTCGAAATAAAGAAATTTATTATAAAACTATTATTATCACAAAATTTTCTTGCGGACGGAGTCGCGGGTGTCCTCTAGATGTTTATAGTCCATTGGTTACCAATATGCTTAAACAAACAGCCACAGGATTTCTTTTGGCGTTGACATGCCGAAATTTACATACTTTTTATTCACAATTTTCTTATAAACAAGGAGCCGTCGAGCGCCGTTGGAAATCTGGGTCGACATTAAACATTTTAACATAATTCTTTCACCTCGTACACAGCAGCAGTTGTAACTTCCTCAAATGGGAATTAATCCGATCCGTGTACGGTAAACACGAATGGTATATTTAGAACCAGTTGATTTAAAATAACAACAAGGAGAAACTGTTCTAAACTGGTTTATAACTACAATATCTAGACTTCATTCGATGAGAGTTACTGCTTTTAAACTTAATAAATATCACTTCTAGATTAATGTAGCGCGAGTTACAGTATTAGAAAATTATGCTAATACAAAGTTACAGTTTTTTTTAAATAAAAAAATTAAAAAACAGCGAAAATTTAAGTCTCTATACATTATTGCTGTATGACTCCCATAGCATTTTATTATTCATTGACAATTTCACGCTTGACTTTCATCTGATGTTTATTGACAATACAGTCTGGAGTTTGTAACTTAATTGAACAACGGTCCGTATTTTACCTATTCCCTTCATTATAATTTAATGTCTTAATATGTATTGTGATCGGGTTTATAAGATTAGCATCAAGTTCAATGTGAAACGAGTTGAGACAATTTATTAAATCTCATTTCCTAAATGGATGTACGAGTACTTCGCTTGTCTGATTTTTATCCCCGCACATTAAGTGCAGACATTACGAAACGTTCTCACATTGTGACATTTATCATACGTCTCAGACTCTCTGAACAGTTTAAAGAGTTGCCGATTGTTCTCATAGTGGGACACTTTCACTGTCTTGTACAAAACCCTCTGATCCAGTTCCTTATCGGCCGGTGGGATTAATATCGGGCTGCGGTATAATTTCGTGCGCATTCACGTCGCGTCACATGAAGGCTTGGTTCAGTACTTGGATGGGTTACCGCCTGGGAACACCTTTTAAATTTTTATTTTTTATTTCTTTTTTACTTTGTTTTATTTTATTAAATTTAAAAAAGCCAACATCACGCGGTGTTCCCAGGCGGTCACCCATCCAAGTACTGACCGCGCCCGATGTTGCTTAACTTCGATGATCGAGAGAACGTGTATTAACATGGTATGGACGTTGCGAACAAAGACGCGAATAAGACAATCTGAAAAAACTAAAAAGGGTTAAATAAATTCAATAAATGAATAAATATAATACAAAAGCAAACCAAAGTAAGCGTAGCTTGTGTTATGTGTACAATGAATATTTAATTGTATATTATAAATAAATACTTATAACACATACATAGATAAACACAACCAGTCACTGGAAAACATTTTTCAGATGTGGGAATCGAAGCCATGGCCTTGGACACGTAATAATGACTTGTTGTTTAAAGAAGTAAATATTATAAAACTTAATCAATAAATAAGATCGTCCTAATAGAAGACTTGCTTACGATTTTCTCCTATCTATTTGATCGTAATTTAATTGCCTTCAAGCTTTTACGGCCCTTGTTTAAAAAAATCGTAATTTTAACGCTACTCTGCGAATAATTAACATCGTACGAACCTTTACAACATTTTTAAAGAAATTCCTCTCTTACATTTTCATGAATAATTTAAAAAATAAATAGTCTCCAATAAAAATTCAACTGAAATTAGAAAATTTACAAGTAGAGAAACATTGTACTACCTAAATTTGTATACAATTGTATTTGTATATTGTAACCTAATTTTAATGTAAGCAACAGCATAATCAGTTAAGCTAAAAACATTATTAAGTGTGCTCATCGAATCTCTTTTCGTAACACAAATAACTGGTTGTATGAATAACTTAGAGCTCGGGCCGTAAGCCAGACGCTACTATTAAGGCTGCATCTACTTGACTCGGTAACAGCATGATTCACACGTTCGGTTCGTCGTTCGCTTTGGCGTCGACTTATTGACGTATCGAATAACAAATGCCATATTTAATGTCAAAAGCTAAATTTAATTCGCGGATGTCATACGAGTTAGTATTGACAGTATCTTTAGTAACAAATTAATTATATCTTTACTATATGCAGATTAAACGATTTGAGTTTTCTTGTTTTGAATTTTAATGACATTGCAATCTACTGAGAGATTTCCAGTGAATTACAGTTTTGTATAATTAACTACAATTTTTGTAGAATTAACTACAGTTTTGTAGAATTTGATCTACACCCTACTTGTACATTACGTCGATTTTTTGATTTATGGTGCACATTTTTTTCCTTGTAGTTTATTTATTTTTCTTTAAAAAAGTATTAATAGAAAAACAGAGGTATGTAACTGAGACTGAATTAAAACATTTTAATTATAGACAAGTTGTAATTTAAAACATTAAAGTTGCAGTGCTTTGAATCTGTTGTATACGTGTTGGTATTCACTTTGAAACTTGAAGGAGACTATTAATGGCCCTTGTAACTCGTAAGCCACTCTTGTATCATCAATTATTTCAATTGGTCTTATCTACGCCGAGTGCAGCTGTTGGCGCCTTGCGAGCCACGGAAGCGTTGGAAACGTTATTTGTAACAACATAATAAACTATGGTACCGCTAATTTAAATAACTATTTCGCTGGTTTTATTTTGAAATTTAGAAAGTGTAGAAGACATAAATTCATCTGCCAGTATTTTAAATTAGTAATCATTTTTAATTTTATAACATTTCTGCAGAATATGCATTTCGAAATTGAGGTTAAATTATTGCAATATATTTATTTTGGAAATCAGCACAATCGCTTTCTATTTTTTAATTCGTTTTACAATACATCATTGTCAAACCAACTTATTTGACGAATTTTTCTTTATCGTTTAGAAACAGAAAACATTAAGAAGTCGCATAGTCGAAATCACTATAAATCATTCGATGAATGTAATATGGCTTGTAAGTTTAGACAGGGTACAGTATCAAGTTTTACAAAGAAAACTTTTAAGAACTTGTAAACTTTGTTCTAACTACAAACATTTTCAAGCAGTTTCACGGAAGACTTTGTCGGTATTGTTCATAGATCTGTTAGTAGGTATATATAATAAAGTACATAATATTTTTTGAATGAATTTTATACTTTTTAATTTAAATTTTGTCTCGTTAGTTTTACTTACTACTAGACGGTTAACATTAACTTTATTTTAGATCACGACTAAAGGAAAAGAATTTATCAATATTAGAGCATTTGTGCAATATTTTTAATAAGAATTATTTCTCTTGTATTCTGCTCCATTTGTGTTGTCGCCCAAAAGACATTAAATAATCTATTATTCGGTCAATAGCTAACTAGGTTTAGTCTCTATTGTTATTTATTCAGTACGACAATGTCACGGGCTGCACTAAAGATACTGTCCAAATTATTTTAACGGAATCTATACAACTTTTTGCCATTCTTTTGACCTATTTGCATCAATGCAGTTCACATACTCGTACTTTATGCCTAAATATTGCCTGCCTGCCTGGGGCGTAATCTGCACGTTGAATAACGCATACGTTGGTTGCATCATGCGTATTTCCTTCTTTTATTACGTTGTCTGACTATGTTATCTAGTATGTTTTAAGATTAATTGTGTTGCACGCATAAAGATAAAATTATGGAACTAGTTTCTTGTTTCCCATTTCAGCAATATGCTTAGTATTCTTATTACTATTTGTGACTTTTTTATCTATACTAATATTATAAAACTGTACAGTTTGTTTGTTTAAACGCGCTAATCTCAGGACCTACTGGTTCTAATTTAAAAATTATTTTTGTGTTGCATAGTCCATTTATCGAGGAAGGCTTTAGGCTACATAACGTCACGATGCAACCAATAGAAGCGAAGAATCCAAGAAAAATAGTGGAAAATGTGGAAAAAAATGGAGAAAATTATAGCTTTGAGGGCTCTTATAATATAAGTTACAAGGCGTAACTTAGGCAATTATTATTTTCGTAATCTTATTTATTTTAATTCCACGCGGACAAAGTTGCTGGCATCCGCTTATGTGTAATAAAGTAATTGGTAATTTTTTATTTATCGTTTTAGAATCCAATAGCACAGTCGACTTTTGCTTTCTTAGTTTGCGCCTTATTGATAATTTTTGGACTATCATTAGCATGCATAACTAAGGGCTAAGCACGCTAAATGCTATAATATAGTATTATTAATGTTTGCGTGCAGACTGTTCATGCACTAAATTGTAGAAGCTATGTTCTTCTCAGCGCGACGATCCACCGTTATAACATCCTTATTTATCGTTTGAGATAAATCTGAACTTTGCAGTGTAGAGTGGATGATTACTTTAATTAATGTTTTGCCCTACATAGCTCGCTGTTATTTCGCTTTATTCATATTTTTGTAGTGAGACAAGATAAGCTCAGTTTTGATATTTCTCTTTTTATGGTTGGTACATGTCGTTATAATTACTAGAGCTAGAATCCTTTCTACAATTTGTCTTTTATTTAAGAGTACTGCATTTATATTTTGTTAAAATTTGGCGCTTGAAAATTCGAAAATTTCCTTTAATTAATATTAAATACACGTTACTACTTCGACGTTGTACAGGACGGTAGATTCCGGAAACATTAAACACGCAATAGAAAATCATTCTATGCATTCCAAGCAATTAATAGAAGTACTGATTCTACGTAATGATGAACAAAATAACATTTCTTTAACTGCAAGGAATAATTTCGATAAATTTTTTGGCAAGATCTCGTGATATATATTCCTTCGGAAGGTTCTGTTTTTATAGGCAATAAAATTTGGACTAATTGATAGAGTACAGTTTTGGAAGAAGAAAAAACACCTAAAATTATAATAATACAGACATTCCATATCCAGGATTATGAGGAAACAAAGGCGGCCTTTTTGTTCTGAGTAATCTCTTACAGGCAACCTCTTGTTGATAGGAGATTGCAGGATCTGTTGATACTATGGATTACACATCTTATAAATATCTAATATAAAAACGCATGACATTAAACATGACATAAAAGTTTTGGTCTGAGCATAAGAAACTGATATTGAACCTCTATACATCCTCTATACACTATAAAATAATATTGCAAGTAAATATAAAATACAATAATCATTTCGGCGTAGAAAGAATCATCTTTCTCTAAAGAATAATCTTTCACTAAAGTAATTTTGGTCAAAAAGAAAGTAAGATACCTAGACTTTTAGTGTGTTAAATGGATACGTGGGTATTGGGAAGTGAACCTCATCATCATAATCATCAGTATTAACAGCCGGTGGCCGTCTACTGCTGGACATAGGCATTTTTAGGGATGATTAAAACGGCGTGAACTTTCGTTTTGTATCCGAAAACAAATGATAATGTTTTGCAGAGTATGTATTAGGATTCATTAAACTGATTCAGCTTTGCGAAACATTACTCGGTATCGTTTGCGAAAGCGACCGTAATACTGTTTTGTCACCTCTGCTTTACTACTTCGTGTTCGGTGTTGAATTTCGTGAGATCTCGTGTCGTGCCACGTTTAGCGATGCGCAAAGTATACCTACGCTGTAGGTACACCCAGCAACTCAAATATTGATTTACGTCCGAACACCTAAACGCAAATCAAATTTAAGTAAGTCTTTAATTTTATTTACTTTAAAAGTTTGCAAAAAACCTGCAAAATTACTTTTGATTTGCGTTTGAGGATTCAAGCGTGAGTCTTGGAAAATATGCACCATTTAAATTATTGTCAATTGCCTTCAATTACGTGTTTCAGATTGATATGCGCATCTCAATATTTCATTAATTCATCAATTATTATGCATGTTGAGTTGACATCGTAAACGATTCTCGTTTCAGAAGTTCTTTTTTTATCTTGTTTTATGTTTGCGTTATTTTTTTACTTTAATTATCTCTCAATAATAATTAAATGTACCTCGATCTTGACATATCAGGAAAAACTGTTCATAAACATAAATGAATAAGCTTATTCGAGGTCTAACTCTCGGACATCAATATGTTCCTTTACAGAGACACAGCATTGCTGATCTCATACAAATATTACCATAACCACGCAAAAGAAGGAGCCTCCTGCAAAGAAATCTACAACAAATATGTGCTCTCCTGGATATGACAGTAAACTCTGAAAAAAATATTCTACCCCCTCTACATTGTCACTAAAATAAACTGAGAATCATGAACGAGATGGTTCGATAACTTATATAATAAGTAAGTAGATCAGTGTTTTGTAACTATAGGTTAAAATATGATTACAATCAGCACTATTATCAGGTTTTATTTAGGTACGGTAATGGAAACCGGTAAGACGACTGAGGGAAAAAATAATAGTATGCAAATGTACAGTCATAATAATATTGCATAAGAGGTTAGAACAAACGTAAATACGTAATGTATAAGTAGGTGCTATATATAAACGACTGCGCAATAGACTACTTAAATCCCTTCTTACCGTGACTCCATTATAACTTTGACTATCTTTAAAATGTGGAATTACGCATTCTCATAATCGAAGACACAGAAGATACTGATATGAAAATGTTTTAATAGAAAGCGGATAGATCTACTCGTATTTATGTTTTTACCCGACTGCGTAATGTTACAGGTCTACCTCCTTAAACCTCAAACCTTTATAATCAAGATATCGTTAAATTTGTCTTAATAACCCAAGTGTTGTTGTGGTACAAACCATTTATAATCAACTATAGATTTGTCTAAATTTTATATTAAAAATTGCAATATGGATATCAAATTCAAAGTTTCGTCATGACGATTTAAAAATGGTGCCTATATCAAGACCATATCAAAAAAAGTATAATAGGAAATGTGTTCTTTGTTTTATTTATTTTTTTCAATCATTTTTCGCATCTGGATTTTTAATTTTTTTTTGTATGTTTTGTTTGCTCTATCACATAGTTGGTTCAATATTTGCATTGGAATCTCTTAAAAGCGACTGCCCGTCTCAAAAGTCCAAATGTCTAGATGAAGCCCAAAGTGGAAAAGTCATGTTTTAATAATCCTATGAAACTATGACTTGTTCCTCTAGCCACTGGTGGAATATTACATTATGGTAATAGACAAGGCAAGTAGATTGGTAAATAAGATAGTAAATAAATAGATAATAAAAGAACCTTCGAACTTGTTTCATACCCGTGTTCCAAGAAACGGTTTCACTTAAGCGAGGTTTCTATGTCACTATATTTAGGTTTGTTGCAGAGATTGTTGCCTTATTTATACAAAAAAGTCCAAGAAGTAAATCTAAAAGAGAAACATTACAGGTTAATGCCTCGAAACCAGCCTTCCAAGCCAGTGGTAGAGTCGCTACAAATAGTTTAAAATGACGTTTCAAAAGTGCTTATCAACTAACTGTATGTTGATTCTTGAAAAAATTCATCGTACGAAAATCTTGCTTACATTTCGTTGGTCATCCCACCTTCAGTTAGACTGTTAGTCCAATATGGTAAAATATCATTGGAGAATACCGAATTTTGTAACATCCTCTTTGCAATAGTTGTATATCGGCTACAAAACTGACGTTTTTTTTAAAATCGACGTACCTACTTACTTAAAATAAATGTTTGAATTCTAAACATCAGTTTCACCACTTGACAGATTAGCAAAAGTCAACAACACTTACGAAAACATAAAAAAAATTGTAAATAAATGAATGATATAAAAGAATTGTTTATTATAAATGCTTACTCACAGTAATAGTTGTTTGCAGTTGTGTTTATGACTAACACAGAGCCCGTAAGATACAGTTGATCAGCGAAACTTGTGGGTGAAACAATCACACCCACGTCTATCAGAACAATGGCCGGCAATGGGATAAACGTTCGCGACGAGATGTAACTGCGAAGCAATATTTTGATGACACAAAATCGAAATCAATTGAGGATGGAGTGTCCTTGTATTACCTACAACATAACTAAAGTAGTTACGATTGTGCTATTCAGGAACAACGCTATACGATAAAGATGCTAGTTCGTAGCCGACTGCAAACCACATGCCGCAACGGCAGTACTGTTTTGTAATTAAATATATTTAATTCATTTCATTTCATTAAACTCTCACATGAACCACTATCTATTAGTACGTTACGAATAGACAGATAGACGCGGTAAAGGACATTGTTTTATAATAAGGTTCGTGGCGGGCTACACGTTGTTCCCATATTGTACTCGTAAATACATAGAAATTAGTAGTGTTACTGTGTCATGTCATCTGCGGTCAGCTACCGATTTTCACTTTAACTCTTCAGTTCAATCCGTCTCTATTTCTCTCTTTCATAAACAATACAGAGAGAAATAGAGACGAATACAAAGCATACTGTCGACTTCAACGACACACGACAAGAACGATCAACGACGACAACAACGTTGCAGTATAGCATAATAGACTGCAGCTATCATTTAGTGCACCGGTTTCACTTATTGAAACACTATTGTAACAAAGTAATATGAATCTAATGACACTTATTTTAAAGTTGAATTTTCCATAAACGGGAATGTATGGCTGTAAATGCATAGAAAACTCGGCCTTTTGTCACGTAAATATGTACGTATTGAGTTTAAAAGATGATGAAGAAAAAAATATATACACCCATATATGAAAAGAATTTTTAATATCTTCTCTGTCCAAACAGTAGGCACAATAGTAAAACAATGACAACTACAAGACAAGCAGAAATAAGAGCTCAGAACACTTGGGTATATAATTATAACAATAGGTACGAGTAGTGCCTAGCGAAACAAATAGCTAGACATTTAAAGAACTTCTAAGAATTGGTTCAATTATAGCTGACTATTTTTAATTGTGATATATGTCGAGTTGTCTCGTTGCAATTTATCAGCCGAACTTGTGGGTGCAACAATCACTTCCATTTAGCGACTAGCGGTAATATTTGGTACAATGACTTGAAGCAGAATAGGTATACATACATACAATGACGTATCAGTTTCGTAGGGGTACTGTCCATGTCCCTCGACACCATGTCATTCCTCCCTCATATCTTCTATTCTTAGCAATGCTTTCAAGTTCGCTGGTTTTGACTTAACTTGGCCGTTATTTATGTCAATAATTACTAATATTATAAAGGCGGAAGGTTGTATGTATGTATGTATGGATGGTTGATCATTTAAACGGCTGGTGAATGGAATATCGTCTAGATTTTATTTGTTCTCTGTCTATAATTATCCTTTATTTATTAATTTATATTTTTATGTGAATTCGTATAAGTACTTTTATATGTATGTATGTATGTTATGTATGTATTTATGGTATGTATGTATGTATGTAAATATGTATGTATATATGTTTGCATTCTAAGTATTTTATGTAAGTATATTTTTATTTGATAATTTGTTACTATAGTTCCTTTATTTGTGTGTACGTACACCCGAACCTTCTCTAATGGATGCACTTTCCTCTCCAATAAGACCGCCAATTGTACATTGTTTTTATTTGTAATGTATTTTCTATTTTGTAAGCTCTTTTCTTTGGTGTACAATAAAGAATATTTCATTCATTCATTCATGGTTGTTATTCTTTCAAGCAAAAACAACTGATTGGATGATGAAACTTCATAATAATATAGCTTACATATCAGATTAACACATAGGCCACGTTTTATCCCGAAATTCCCACGGGAACGAGAACAACGCGAGTGAAACCGTAGGCGTCCTCTAGTAATTAACAATCATAACTATTTAATTAAATAATGATAATTTTAAAAACCGAAGTCTTATAATTCCAGTCGCAAGTTTTGAAGTCTGAAATTAGAACACTATAATGTGACAAGTGATGGTCAAGTTATTTAAACTTAACCATCACTTGTGTTCAATATCCATCTCATAATAATTACAGTTATACTCTAACCAGTTGCATGCAAGTAACATACGAGTATGAAGACAGGATACCGAATCGAACTACAAATTAAAGAACAGCTGGAATCCTTTATATAGAGTGTAAAAACCGCGCAGGTGCACTATTTACATAATAGTACAAACAAAAGTACAACACATTGGTCAAATAGAAATTTCCTCTGATGTAAACAAAGTTCGAGACTCTTGAAGTTTTTTTGAGACTCACTTGTATGTATACGTTGAAGCATAATCATCGGTAACAGCACTCACTTAATTCAACACTTAGTTCGCAACAATATTTGCAAGTGTCGTGTTCGAAATTTGTGATTTATCATCGTCATTCAAATTGAAGATCCGCTGGTGGGTAAAGATAACAACAATTTATAAAGGGCTCTATCTAATGATGCAACTTATAACGTCTCCGTGACATCTTAGACCAGTGCCGATAATTTTTGAAACCAAAAAAAATCGCAGTAGGATGATATTCTCTCCCTTTTGCCATGGGTTTCCCATTGCAAAAGGAAGAGAATATCATAAAAAATGAAAGGAAAAATAAATTACGGGCGATCTGAGGTCGGGAAGGGGTAGAGGGTGAGGGTGTAGGGGTAAAAAACGGATTTTCTCGATTTCCGGAAAAACTAAAAGTCCTATGGAAAATAGTTATATGGCAAAGTTGTAGATAACAAAAAGATCTAAAACTTTTGTTCTTACACTTTTTTCACATAACCTCAAAATTATGTAAAAAATTCCAAAACCTACTTTTTTGTTCTTTTATTTTTATATTTTCCAAAAAAAATTTTATTTTCACGAAATTTGGTGAAAACCTACCTGGGTTTCATCCAACTGCGATTTTCTTTTACTTTTCATTTTTTTTAAGGCTATCTGCACTGGACTATCTACATAAGTCTTAGGTGTTGTTTAGTTGTATTGCTAGGTAAAGATGATTATTTTCTGAAATAAAGAAAAACTTAACGCTTTAGTACCCAATTAACTAAATTTTGACTTCCATCATCATTCATCATCATCATAATTTTTAATTTTTTGAAAAATGAATGAATATAGCATTACTATTTTATTCATATAAAAACTGGTATTCAGGGTATTTTTACCCTTTATGGATCTAATACTAATAAAGCTGTAGGTATTGTTAATACAACTGAATAATTCCATAACTACACATTTCATACAGAATAGGACAATTCAATTCACAATGAATGCGTTTAGTTCCATTACACTTAATTCATCCTGATCATAATTTGACGGCCGTGTGGCACAGTGGGACATCCCACATCTGGAAAAATGTTCGTGTGATGAGCATGGATGTTTTCCAGTGTCTGGGTGTTTATCTATATATTATAAGTATTTATGTATAATATATATAAAAATATTCATCAGTTATCATAGCACCCATAACACAAGCTACTTACGAGTATGCTTACTTTGGGGCTATACAGCGATGTATGTAATTGTGCTATAATATTTATTTATTATTTATTCTTACCTGCTAATAGCCGTAACTTTGTATGAAAGGATGGATGGATGTTTGTAATTCTTTCACACAAAAACTACTGAATGGATTTTCATGAAACTTCACAATTGCAGCTTTCATATCAAAATAACACATAGGCCACATTTTATCCAAAAATTCCCACGGGAACTAGAACGACGCGAGTGAAACCGCGGACATACAATTGTCTGCTATAAATCATAATATCGGGTACAATCAGTTTTTAAGAGTTCTTAAGAGGAGGATTTTACAATAAAGACCTTCTCTTGGAAGTCGAATTTTTCTAGAGCCAGTTAGCGCTTTTCTATTCTGTTGTGTAGTACATAATCGAAGTACTCAAAGATTAACAGTGGAAATTTCTATTTGAGCAAGGTGTGGGCCCTCGTCTATTAGATGCCGGAAATTGTCCAATGGCCGTGTCCTCTTGCGTGACGGCTGCGCGCTGTACAGGCGACACTAGACCGCGCGCTGTTAATGTCTGTACTCTGTATAGTTTTGTAAATAACTTTGGCTTTTGTTATGCTTGTAACCCGACGTTATAGTGTCTTAAATGATGTGCAGTGCAGATAGCCTCAAACATAATAAAAAGTAAAAGAAAATCACAGTAGGATGAAACCCATTTCAAAAGGAAGAAAATGCCATAAAAATTAATGGAAAAATAAATTACGGGCGATCTGAGGTCGGGAAGGGGTAGAGGGTGAGGGTTTCGGGGTAAAAAACGGATTTTCTCGATTTCTGGCAAAACTAAAAGTCCTATGGGAAAGAGTTATATGGCAAAGTTGTAGGTAATAAAAAGATCTAAAACTTTTGTTCTTACACTTTTTTCACATAACCTCAAAATTTATGTGACAAATTCAAAAAACCAAGTTTTTGGTTTTCTATTTTTATCTTTTACAAAAATTTATTTTTTTTAACGAAATTTTGTGAAAATGTACCTTTTTATGTCCCAAATACGCTGTAATTTATTTGATTAAAAATATTTATTTTTTCACTCTATTTTGAATTAATATCGAAAAAACACCCTAATTTTCAATCGAAAATTCACCCGTCAAAATATCAGCTTTTTTCAAAAAGTTGGTATGGTTTCTGTTTGTTGAAATCTCTACTTTCCGAAGGTGAAAAAATATATATATGTTACTATAGTAAACCTTCTCAGAAAAGGCAAAACCTAGGCTAACGGTTTTTACAAGTGCAATGAAAATGCAGGCGTAGATGCCTATTTATTACTATTTTAAGATAATGTAGGTCGCTCAGGTATATACCTGAGTGACCTACGAAACATTTTAGCCTACTAAAAGGTCACATTACAATGTCAACATAGAAAAGTGGAGACGGGGCTAGGCGGATCTGAGCTTTGTTGGATCTACATACTTTTTTTTTAACACTGAGAAATGTGTTTATGCAAAGATATAGGGCAGCTAACTTCTCAGAGGGTATGTAGGACTCATCGGCTGAAAACCAACCGGAATACCCGCTAAAACCAAGCGATGTTCCTTCCAATCATCTGGTGATTGGGTGCCGGGAGCATCGTAAATCTTCCGTAACCTAATTAGCAGAGTCCACCGAGCCAGATCCTCAACTGGGCCTTACTACATACCTGCTATTACGTAGCAGCAGTAAAAACCGTTAGCCTAGTTTTTGCCTTTTCTGAGAAGGTTTACTATGGTAACATATATATATTATTTCCCCATCGGAAAGTAGAGATTTTAACGAACAGAAAGCACAATAATTTTTTGAAAAAAAAATATATTTTGACGGACAATTTTTCGGTTGAAAATTAGGTTATTTTTTCGATATTCATTCAAAATAAGGTGTAAAAATAAATATTTCAAATCAAATAAATTATAGCGTGTTTGGGACATAAAAAGGCAAGGTTTCACCAAATTTTATGAAAATAAAACTTTATTTGTAAAAGATAAAAATATAAAACCAAAAACTTGGTTTTTGTATTTTTCACACAAATTTGAGGTTATGTGAAAAAAGTGTAGAAACAAAAGTTTTAGATCTTTTTATTATCTACAACTTTGCCATTCAAGTCTTTTCCATAGGACTTTTAGTTTTGCCGGAAATCGAGAAAATCCGTATTTTACCCCTAAACCCTCAACCCCTACCCCTTCCCGACCTCAGATCGCCCGTAATTTATTTTTTCTTTCATTTTTATGGCATTCTCTTCCTTTTGAAATGGGTTTCATCCTACTATGATTTTTTTTGGTTTTAAAAATTATCGACCCTGGACTAACAGTGAAACTATGCAGTTAAAGTTATGAGAACAAGATTGTGGTTAAGAAGAAGTTATGTTTAATACGTCACCGAAATGCATCGGTGACAGTGGCGTGCAATCCATTTATGCAACCTGCCTTAAAGTGAAGAAGTATTTTAACGTTTTCTATCAAGTGCACACCTTCACAGATAATCCTGTGCACGCCAATGCTCCTGTTTTGTTTCATATAATATTTGTTCATATAATTATTGTTGTAACCTCAAGTGGTTCACATAATCGTTTATCTGCAATTTATAGAGACAAAAATTCTACGTATTTGGGTTTTATAACTGTACTAGAGGACACTTGCGGTGTAACCCGCGTAGTTCCCGTTCCCGTGGGAATTTCGGAATAAAATGTGTTAATCCAGGGTGTGAGCTAACTCCATACGAAATATTATGAAAATCGCTCCATCCGTTTAGTCGTCAAGGAGTAACAATCACAAACTTTTGCCTTTATAATGGTAGTATGATAATTACATTAAAACATATTAAAACAGATACATGTCGTTTTTCTAAATAAAATATCAGTTTCAAATAAAATAATGGTAGAACAATAACGCTAACATCACCGTGAGACAAGAACTGGTAAATGTGCGGGTAACCTTAACAAATGTCACCAAAAGGATGCTGATTGCAAAACGATGAATTAGGTTCGCCATGGTGGTTTACATAAAGATAATTTAAATCTTATAATCGTTACATAAAGTTCCTTTTCGCATAATATAAATAGCAGTTGGCTGAACAAGCATTCATCTCCGTTATGCAGCTGCCACACTTAGGGCTCTACAAAAAATTAAAACAAGTATAAATGACTAATAACATCATTCATTCGGCAGATGCAATGAAATGTTTGACAAACTACTCGGAATAAATGTAGTTGAACTAACTGTTCTATATGTTTATTTTTTTTTTATTTGAAACTTAATTGTCTCTGACTACGGCGTTTACTTGATATTCGTTTTTTTTCGACAATTTATTCCCTATTCACGTTTTTGAAACAAATTCTAGAGAATTGCATTCTTCTAGCTAAGTTTCATCTACAATAAAATTATGGGATCTTTGCATTTTGTCTTTGCATGTTTCGAAATTATTCAAATTCCTGAACAAGTTCTTTTTAAAAAAGTGAAATACTTGCTCTGCTGGTGTTAACATTTATTTCTTTATATATCACCTAACAGAGTACCTTTTTTTAGGGGGAAAAATCCTCATGGAGATCCTATTGGGTATAAAACACCTACCTTCAGAGGGCTAGTATACCTGCCGTATGGCCTGCCTGCAATACCGCATTCTGTTTTTCTTACGCCCATTTCGTTCTGCTTTTCGTAAGTTCTAAGAACTGGGATATATTAAAGAAATTACCTAGAGAGTATAATTGGGATTTAGAAAGAAGACAGAGTGTACCTAATGGACCATTATTAAAAATTTCAAGTATAATTATTTGTTAATTGAATTAAAAAATTAATGACTAACGTTCCAGCCATTGTCGATAGACCGCTGTGTGCGGAATTGGTAATAGATAAATGTCCTGCTGTGTCTAATACGCGTGTTTTGTGGACACGAACGTGACTAATCGCGCGCTTGTCACGTGTAAACTGCAAAGCCGCTAAGTGCTTAGTTGGATAGCTCGCCTTGTATATCAAACTGAATATATACGGACCATAGAACAACTATCATTTGTTTATGTTCGTGCTACTGAATGTCGGATAACATGGGTTTGGTTCATGTTATTATTAGGATAATCATAATATGGTTACGGGTATTATATAATGACATCTATAATATATGCACAATTATTACCAGTAACTCGACTATTAAACTCTAGTTTGCGATTGAGTTACACGTTTACGGTCCTCAATGGATAGCATCATTCATTATTTGGGAGTTTGAATGTAGTGAGACTTATTATTATTTTTGACTGTCTGGGTTCGAATCTTGGGTCGGGTCACGGAATAATTCTGACTTCATTCTATGAAATTTTCAGGATGTACCAAGCCCGGAATCGGGAAGTTGGTGATGTTACACCCCCGTGCCTCGGAGAGCACGTTGAGCCGTCGGTCCCGGTCACTATCGTCATCTGATAGTGATCGTTAATAAATGAAACATTATCACCCTAAGCCCGCCAATCCGCATTGGAGCAGCGTGGTGGGTGTACGCTCCATATCCCCTCTCCTATGAGGAGGGAAACCTGGCCCTGTAGTAGACCGTTAATAGGCTGATAATGATGAATGATGGATGAATAATTATTTGGTCAGGGATAAGTTATAATTATTTGCAGTAGTTTGGCGGCCTTGGTGGCGGTGGATTTATAGGACGGAGGTCCTAGGTTCGATTTTCTAAATTGGTCCAGGTCTGGCTGGTCGGAGGTTTCGGCTATGGCTAGTTACCTACCTACCAATAAAAACGTACAACTAAGCGATGTAGCTTTCCGGTACGATGTCGTGAAGAAACTGAAAGGGTGTGGATTTCATCCTACTAACAAGTTAGCCCGCTTCCATCTTAGATTGCATCATCACTTACGTGTGATTGCAGTTAAGGGCTAACTTGTAACTAATGCAAAAAGTACAACCAGAACACAATGAGGGGCCGTCATTATATAATCTTAAAAAACAACTTAAACTATATTATTATTAGATGCTATAAAGGTGCGCAGCAAGCCGGTTAGGATTTTACGAATATAATATGGATTTTATATAAAAAAAAATTGACTTTTAATATGCCCAACTCAGTAGTTTGACATTATCCATTTCACTATCAGAGATTAAACTCCATTTATCATTCTCAATAGATTATCTCTCAACAAGTGATCCATAGATATCAATGGAAAATACATTGCAATTTGGTTACCTGTAAATTATGTATGTATCTACTATTATTTTGCTTTTATTTTTGTTATGTACGCAAAATGTAACACTCATTATGTGTAAGCGTACAATTATTATCGGTAGAGTTTCACTGATTAGAATAATTTGTTTAGTTTTTGTACAGGTCGATGAACATAACGTAGATTAGAATACGGAATATTACAACACTGTTGGAAACTTTAAATTCATTAACAAAAAATAGAACCGACTCAAAACGCACTAAAAAGTAAAAAATAACTGTGTCATTTAGTTGCTTTAATTTACTTAAGCATATCTATGAAGTCGGTGCCAGCAAGTTTAAGGAACATTTATTTAACGTAGTAAAGCAGTTTGTGGGTTCTACTTCTAGGTAACGTCCTTAAAGTAGAAACCTTGGTTGGTACCGACTCCTAGATATGCTTAAGTAAATTAAAACAACTAAATGATACAGTTATTTTTTACTTTTTAGTGCGTTTTGAGTCGGTTCTATTTTTTGTAAAAAATTTTTATTTCTTACCTTTTAGTGATTTATCGCCACGTAACGTACTCTTACTATACTGTCATAGTATATTGTACGGCACTAGTAGCCAAAAAGCTACTGATACCGAGACAAAGACCGAAATCGCTGTAAGCGTGCCTCTAAAATTTGAAGAGTACCTTCAATTTCCCCAGGATATCATCATCAGATCCCAATATTCTATTATACCTCCCCCCGGACGTTCGAAGCGTAAACACGTACTTTACATTGCTCTGTGTTATTTAAATCTTTAAATGCAGATAAAGTTTATAGTTTTTTCTAAATTTCACATAAATAGCTTCGTATTAAGTCAATTAACGAAATAAAGTTATAATATAAACTAATAGTGCAGTATTTTAAAGCCAGTGAAGTGGATTTCGCAAACAATTGAATTGAATTATAACCGTTTCGTAGTGTACAAAGTGTCTCGATGCATCAGTGACTCAGTGAGTTCACTCACCTGTGACCTTGTCGCTAGTAGTGTATCACCGCTTACAAAATAATTACTTGAGTATTTTGGTGCGTGCACTTGTATCACTCGTTGGAATATTGGTATAGGATACAGATCTTATAGTTATACAAAGGAGTCGTGCGTTGGTTCAAATCCAAGGACTTGGTACTATTGACACAGTTTTTCTTTTTTGTCCTTTTTTTTTCTTTTTTTTTTTTTTTTTTATTTTTTATTTGTAGTCTTTCAAAATGCCCTTAAAGCGCACTCCACCACCAACTACGTCTTCGTCTCCATCTAAAGAATTTCATACGACACAATCTAACGCAACTGAAGATGTGTCCAATGATTATTCCATCGTGGAAACCCCTAGAGCCAAACAGGGATTTAGACACAAACGGCGGCGTTCGGATGAAGTGGGCGACCGACTCACATCCTTCATGGTTGAGATCAAGGAAATGCTTGAAAGCTTTAAAAAGGAGCAAAATTCTAAATTTGAAAAACTTGAAAAAATATTCTTGGCCGTGGACGAAATAAGAAAGCAAAACTGTGAAATTCAAAATTCGGTGGATTTTCTCTCAGAAAAATATGAGTCAGTCTCCGCGCAAGTCAAAAAAATGGAATCTGAAAGGCAGTCAAACCTTGCAAATCTACAAATCCTTCAGGATAGGTTGGATAATTACGAAAGACTTTCTAGATCAACTTGTATCGAAATTCGTAATTTACCTTCAGTTAAATCAGAAACCAAAGACGACCTGCTCAGCACGATTATAGCGACTGGTAAAATCCTAAACTTGAACATCCAGCCTCACGAGGTCAAAGATGTCTTCCGGTTCACATCACGTGACCCGGCCTATAAGACCGTGCTAGTAGATTTCAACAGCGTACTTACGAAAGAGAAAATCATTAGTAAGTACAGAAAATTTAATAAGGACAGTCCACTAACTACCGAAAGATTAAGGTTGACTGGGCCCCCCAAACGAATTTTTATTTCGGAAAGCTTAAGTCAAAAAACGAAAAAGCTGTTCTTCCTCGCAAAGGACTTCGCCAACAGTAACCAATTTACGTACTGTTGGACCTCCAATGGAAAAATTTATTTACGGAAAAAAGAAGGAGCTCCAATTAACCTGATTAAATTAGAATCAGACCTAGACCATGAGAAATTAAAACAATGACTAGAATTCATATCCATAGTTTTATTGTCATGCTTTTATTTTATTGTCTTTGTTTACGTTTTTTTGAATTTGTGTACATATTACATAATCATACTTCTATCACACACACTTCTCCAAAATCTTAAAATACACCAACCATCCATTGTTCACACGCGCCAGTCAGTCAGAGAATTTTTGTGGGCACATTCTCTAAGGGTTGTATTTATAAAAGATGTCACCTCAGCAATTAACAACGTTATTATGAAAGAAATATTAGTGTCTAAATGTTTTGTTCAGAACTCTAAAATACGTGAGAGTTTGAACGACTTGAAAGTTATTTATGTTAATACACGTTGTATTAACTGTATTGTTAACACAGTAAACACGTTATTTTTACATATTTTGAAATATGGATGACTTACTATCAATTAATAATGATATCGAGAACTTCTCCATGTCTAACTCTCACATCTGTACTCCAGAAATGACATACACTTATGTAAACAACGCCAAAGATCTTCTCAAAATACTTCACTTAAATATTCGTAGCATAAACCGTAACTTTAGTAGTTTACTAGTCTTACTGAACAGAATAAAGGTTGATATTGATATTATCGTTCTATCGGAGTGTTGGCTAAGTAGGTCTCCTCTTATTCCACTCTTGGAAGGTTATAGTTCGTACACTTCTAAATACTCGAACCAAAATGAGGGAGTGGCAGTGTATGTCAGAAGCAAACTCTGTTTTACAGTTATTTACACTAACATTGACGAGGCTAACAGCTTATCACTGAAATTGTCTGATGAAGTCGTTTTATTAGCTTTATATAGATCACCATCTTACAAAAATACTGAAGTTTTTCTTAATAGTCTAGACCGTGTCCTTCATCAGTTCAACGCGATTAAAAATATTATTTTAATTGGAGATATTAATATAAATATAAATTCGAATATAAATGAGGTCAATGCCGACAATTATTTGGATCTTCTAGCATCACACGGTATGTTGTCAACCCACTTCCTTCCTACTCGTCTAAATAATTGCCTTGATCATGTTATTGTAAAATCCCCCAATTGCAGTACCACGCTAATTCTTGATGTAGATATCACGGATCATGCACCTGTCCTATTTTTCTGCGAAACAAAAGTGAAAACCCAATCAATATGCCAAACTGGTAATCGTCTGAATTTAAAAGCTTTATTGGACCAACTACAAAAAACTGACTTTTCCTCTATTTTTACATCCGTGGACCCAGATCATGCAACTAATAACTTAGTCACATTAATCTCTGATGCGATTAGTAAGCATTCTCATACTATTATCATTTCAAATAAAAACCGAATTATAAAGCCGTGGATTACTCCCGGTCTTCTGAGATGCATTCGACATCGCGACAATCTATACCGTAAATTTAAAAAACATCCTTCCAACTTAACTCTAAAAACAACGTTTACCCGTTACCGTAATTTTTGCAATAACTTATTAAAGAAACTAAAACTCCAATATGAGCAGAACGAATTTTACAAAGCCAAAAAGGATCCCAAAAAAACATGGCACTTAATCAAGACAGTCGCGAATATTAATACTGCGAAATCAAAACCTAAAGATTTGTTAAAACTACACAGCAATCCAGTTGACTCTGTCAATGCTGTCAACGATTATTTCGCGAATATAGGGAAGAATCTTGCAGAAAAAATAATTCAACCGCCCTTAAACTACTCATCTACAGTTGGGTCATCCATTCCCTCAAAACTAAATTCAATGTCATTATTAAACGTTGACTGTACTGAGGTACAACTCACCATAGCTAATCTCAAAGAGAAATGCGCCGTTGGATGGGACCGCATACCAGTTTCAGTCATTAAAGCTTCTAGTCACATTTTGGCACCCATTCTCACCTACATTTTTAACCTTTGTATTGACAAAGGCATTTTTCCTAGCGCCTTTAAAAAGGCCGTAGTACATCCTATTTTTAAATCTGGAGACAGAAACTCTGTCACCAACTACAGGCCTATATCGGTTCTTACTTCACTTTCAAAAATTTTTGAGAAAATCTTAAACAAAAGATTAGTTAGCTACTTGACTGACAACAACATTCTCTCCGTTAATCAATTTGGGTTTAGGGTGGGTAAATCGACTGAAGACGCAGTACTGTCACTGACTAGAAACATAGTTGAAAACATTGATAGTAACCTCAAAACTGTTGGCATCTTTTTAGACCTCTCTAAAGCTTTCGACACTGTCTCCGTCTCCAAATTACTTGATAAATTAGAACGTATCGGAGTAAGGGGTGTCGCATTAGCAATTTTCAAAAGCTACCTTTCAGACCGCTCCCAATATGTTCTTATTGATAATTTCACCAGCAAATCAGTTCCTGTCACCTTTGGAGTCCCTCAAGGGAGTGTCCTTGGCCCAACTTTCTTCTTAATTTATATAAATGATCTGTGCACTCTAAATCTTCCTTATTGTAAAATTATTACTTACGCTGATGACACAGCCTTGATTATTAGTGGTAAGAGTTGGAAAGAAGTATCTTATAACTCTGAATATGCTTTCGGGACGGTAATGAATTGGCTCTCTAGCAACCTTCTCACTCTAAATATTGATAAAACCACGTTCGTTACGTTTTCCTCAAACACACTTTCTCAACCCCCAGAGTCTTTTACAATCCGGGCCCACAAATGTCTGGACTTAGATACCCCATGCTCGTGCGAAGCCCTTACACGAACCCCTTGTGTAAAGTACCTCGGTGTTCTGCTCGATGGCTTACTAACCTGGAAGCAGCATATCGCAGCTGTCTCGTCGCGTGTTAGAAAGCTAATATTTGTCTTTAAAAATTTAAGAAACGTGGTTGATTTTCAGTGCCTCAAAACAGTGTATCTTGCTCTTGTTCAATCAGTTTTGTCATACTGCATAACCTCCTGGGGAGGTTCCGCCAAAACCACAATGCTAAAGGTTGAGAGAGCTCAGAGAGCTGTCCTAAAAGTTATGTTAAAGAAACCAATCCTTTCTCCCACCACTGAATTATATTTAAGTTGCCAATTACCTACAGTCCGTCAAATGTTCATCCTCCAAACGGCTTTAAGAAAACACACGGAACTGACGTATGACCCTAGCAAACTTAGTTCCAAACGCAAGGTTCGAACTCAAATTGTTTGCCCCACGAAATCACACCGAACGGCAATCATACGGCGTCACTATGTCCACTTAAGTTGTGCACTCTATAATAAAATAAATAATTTACTTAACATCTACCCCCTAAATTACGTAAATTGCAAAACCAAATGTGCTATGTGGATCAAAACATTAACATACGATGAAACTGAGGAATTTTTATCTACGTAAATATTCTTTTCTTTTTTCATTCATATATATCACTCCTATGCAGACACACGCAAACTTACACGCTCACCCAAACACTCATACACATACACACACGCACACACACACACGCACCTACATACACACCTTTTTTTTGTATTTTTTTGTAATATAATTTCAATTTAATTTAATTTTAATTTCATAATTCTGTGCCTATAATTAATAATTAATAATTAATAATTTATTGTTTTTAACGTGGAACTATTTTTGTAACTGTATTTTTATGGAGGGGATGATCACCACAACACAGTTTTAAACTTATGTGGGATCATCGTTTTCACTTGTATATTGAATTTGTTCCAAATAAACTTTATTTTATTTTATTTTATTTTATTTATTAAAAAATAATTATCAAAATCGGACAACTCTGTAAAAAGTTATGCGTGGTCATACATAAAAAGAAATATACGTGTCGAATTGAGAACCTCCTCCGTTTTTTTCGTCGGTTAAAAAGCCGAAACATTGTTACTAGTAAAAGTACGAGTGTAAGAAGTACATTCAGGATCAATACATTTTTGGGTTTTTTCTGACAGTGCCGGCCAATAAAAAAAATAGTAGGTACATGTCGGAAGAACTGGACACTTGCAGCAATAGTTAATATGGCAGTATAATTAGACAATTTGCTCCACTGATTTATGGTTCGTTACAACAACACATGTGTATAGTTAATATGGCACAAACATCGTAGGATTGCTTTGAGCCAAGTTATATAGTGTAAAAGATTAGTTCTAACTATATAAACCATATATTTTTTATTGGCCAGCACTTTCAAAAAAGGCCCAAAATGAACGACCTCTTTTCATAAGTACTTACACACAAACAATCGTATGTAACGGTGTTTGGTAAAAACTTAATTAAGTATTGTATAAGTCCACTTGTCATTTGTTTCCGATTGCAACGTTTATGCGCCTAAGCATTCTAAACGGAAGCGTCGTAAATAAAAACATTTGATAAGAAGGCCAATGGTATTAGGTCATGCAATTTCGCAAAGGTGATCCAAAATGCGAGGAAGCGAAAAGTGAAAGCATTAAACGGTCGGTTGACTTGACCGTTGTCTTCGTCTTTTTGCTCGTTAATAGACTGTTTGCCAACAACTAATTTCGTATCAGTGATTATAATCGCTTGTCAAAGGATATTTACTAATGTTTTTAGGTTTGCGAACAATCTTATTAGTGTACTAATAGGTTTTCAAGTTAAGAAACTTATCGACGAAGTTGATAATCTGCTTAGTTCGTATGATGCTGGCATATGAGGTTTGCTCTACTGATTTGCGTTATTAATGTCTGCTCTACCTCAGTAATTACATGCTATGTTTTTTCTAAACATTTATATTTTATACTACGCGTACTATGATGAATATTTGTGGCACAAAAAAATTAACGTGGTTCTAATGTAAGAAGTTCAAGAATGTCCTTAAGCAGTATAATTATATAAATTGAGGGCTTGTAAATACGTGTGAATAGTACCCACGTAGTCCAAATCCGGTATAAAAGCAGCATAGCAGCATCAGAATAGACGCGTAATCGTTTTTTTCAAGTTTTGACCCGAATACAAGAAACTTGGGTCCTCTTTTTTGTGATGAAATTACCAGAGCATTAAATGTTTTGTCAATTGGACTTGTTGTGTGTTGTTATGTTATTCTTATGACCAATTGAAGTTTCTAGAGTTTAAAATTATGTACAGAACATACAGAAGACGACGATATGTTTTATAGCAATACTAATATTTATAATACTTTTTTTTAATTACCAACCTATTTTAATAATCTCGCGAGGGCCTCCTTTCTTAAAAGAGACTGTTATGATAAATACCGTGGTCTGTTGTTCTGTTGTCAAAAGTTATTTTTTTATAAATAAAAAATGTTTTGCACTTCCGATCATTAGGCAAGTGTAAACTACTGATTGTAGTGAAAGTTGCGGATGCGTTTGCTAAAGTGAGAGGACATCCTTAATGTTTATGATCGATATGGTCTATAGATTTTAACTCGTCTTCAACATTAAGACATCAAACTGCATTTGCTAATTACTTAAGACTTATCGTTTTTGGAAACTGCGGAACAGAACCGCAAGCTTCAAAAGGCTTTCACCTAAGTTGTCTTGTCAGGCGAGTTTTCTCTATTTCTCTAGATACAATTTTCAATGTCTCGTATCGAATGGCAACATTTATTGATGTTTCTGGAAATTTAGTGTCTAGAAAAGCTGGCGTTATCATAAATCTGTCATTTTCACTTTTTCATTGTGGAGAAATCACCTATCCATATTGTACTGGTAACATTGACAAAAAAAGCGGCAGTATATGTGCTATAAGGGAAATAATACTTGCAGCATATCCTTGTGTCTATAGCAATTTCTATGAGACCCTGCAATAAAATTAAACGTTTAGTGATAGTATTGAGAGATTGCACAATGAGAGAGAGATTGAACAGATAACTAGAAATGACACCGGACCATAGACTGATGGAAATTATGACCAAAATGATGCCTTAGTAACACCGAAGAAGTGTCTATGCTCACGTAGGAGTAGTCCGAAAACGTTTACTAATTGTATTTTAATATGTATTTGCTATAAACGTTAATGACTTCTTTTTTATAAGGTTAAAATGGCCAAACGCAACTTTTAAAATGTTAATTTTAGTTTGTTTAAATTATACCGTGATGTGTATGAGGTCATTTTAGACGAGATATACGTATCCCGTGGGCTCGAATTAACATAAAGCCTATATTGGCTTGGTCTAATGTCACGGAACAAATGAATAAATTGTCGGTCGTATTCGTTTGCCGACCCCAAGTTAATAGACTAAATTGCATGATAAAACTACTGTCTGTTTTTTGCCTTAGAGTATTTTTTCTTCGTACCAAACACACAACCCAATATAATAACCTTGTTTCTAATTTTTTGTTCTCGTTTTGATGACGACATGTTGTTATTATTTTATGAGTCATATTTCTGGTTCAATGAACAAAGTAGTATGATCAGACAAACGACTTGTCGCTCGATGAAAAGTTGTGTATGCCATTTGCTGTAACAGCAGTCTACTCGTAATAAAATCAGTATGTCGATTCTAGAAAAAAAACGTAAGTATTGAAGCCAATGTACAACGGTTGTAAAGTTGACGTAACAGAAATCGGTATTCTCCAATGACATTTTGCCATATTATGCTGACAGTCAAACTGGAGTTGGGATAATCGACGAAATGTTTTATTGTCATGGCAATGCTGCTTGATATATAAATAGATATTCTTGGCGGTAGGACTTTCCGCTGCTAACTCACAAACGGCATAAAGATCTTTACTTATCCTAAATATTGTTCTCATTGCTGAAATATAAAATCTTACAATAAATAGTCGTTAATGTGATTCTTTAAGTCTATAAAGACTTAAAGAAAATTGTAGTAGATACTTGTCTTCTACCCAGCTTACTCTATGGCTGTCAAACGTGGGTTTTTACAAATAAAGTCAAGAAAAAAATTAGAACTACACAAAGAGCAATGGAGAGAAGTATGTTAAATATAAGAAAAATACACAAAATAAGAAGTGATAGAATAAGAGCAAAAACAAAAGTTACAGATGCATTAAACCTTGCATTGACTCTGAAGTGGAAATGGGCTGGCCATGTCTCGCGTTACACAGACGAAAGGTGGACAATACACAGCAAAAGATGGGCAGGACCAGAAGGTAAAAGGAATGTCGGTAGACCAATCAAACGGTGGACTAATGATATTATAAAAGCAGCAGGCAAGGAGTGGATGACCCTAGCAAAGGATAGGGAGAAATGGAAGAAGATGGGGGAGGCCTTTACCCGAGAAGGGGCTCTTATCTCAAACTTACTAACACGCTAACTTTAAATTTGAATTGGTTTTTTTTATTACTACTTTATATTAAGGTTACTAACAACAAATTGTAAAATTCATTTCTAAGAGATTTGAGAATAAACGGCTTTTTATTTATTTATTTATTCAATGTGATTCTTCGCTTAGAAGTTTCCAGGCACTTTGTTGACGATGTTCGGAACAAACGAGGACATTGTAGTGTATTTGACAGGCTGCCGCCCTCTGACCTGTTAAACAGCTTATTGTCAGAAGTGGGTGTCTTTGTTTGGCATTAAAAGGGATTTGACGGAAGGTCGGAAACTCAACGCAGAACCATTTTCGAGTAATTGCTCGGAATTATTCAGCATGTCATAAATAATTGAGTCATTTCATGTAAAGTTTAATAAGACGTGCGTAAGTTTATCCATCGCTATATTGTTTTGTAGGGCAGTTTTAACTTTGAAGTGATATATTGTCATTAACTTGAATTAGTAATTAGGTAAGTATGGTACTATATATGACTAAAAATATATTCCTATAGGTATATAAATGTGATAGATAAAACAGACCCTGCATTTAAATTGTCCCCATGTGTTTCATTACAATAGTTCCCTAAAGTCCATTAAAATTTTGACCTTGTCAGTAATTTAAACATACCCCTACATTTCAAACTAACTTGATCGGACTTAAACTGCCTGTCTTACGCATTTGTTTATATCTATATAGGAAAACAAGGGTTTTTTTTTAAATTTTATATGATTCTTTTATATAATGACACCCTTTGTTAAAAACTTTGTACATGGACTTTGTGGTGGCAAATTATAGGTATCTCGTAGTAAGGAAGCGAAAACAAAGAAAAGAATTAGAAAATAATTGCTGTGAAGTTTTAACAGAACTCCGTTACGTTTCCGGAAAGCAAAGTTGTAGAGATCGTTATCAAACTCTTTTGTGCGAATAAATGTTTCCACACAATTGTACTGTACCTAATGCAAGTTTAATTCGATTTGCACGCGCCGATGTTTTACTGCTTAAATATTTTTCATAAAAAGCCAAAAAAGAAATAATATTCCAGACCCACATTCATTTATCATCCTTGCTTGCGCGTTTGCTTGCGTTACTGTAGACAGTTAACAAGCTTGATCACTATTTTAGAAAGTAAATTTTCAAAAATCTTTTTTGATGCCCTATCCTTTTATAAGTGAGTAAGATGACTCCACAGATGGCCGTCCACTGCTGGACATAGGTCTCTTGTAAGGATTCCACCACAGGCTCTGCCTCAAGAAAGGCAACTTTCGAATAACATCAAGGAAGCCTCTGGATGCTCCTGATGTCATTGTAAAGTTTCATTAAAACCTGTTCAGTAGTTTTTGCAAGAAAGAGCAACAAACATACATCCTCACAAACTTTCGCGTTCATAATATTAGAAGATTTTAACATAGTTGGTTTTTTATTTGCTTTTTAATTTAGGTTTTTTATATTTACAAGTATGTGTTTTAAGTGTAAAAACTCGTACTAGATGCTAGGACGAGTTCCTGTTAGCGTAGTGAGCGTAAAGGACGAGGTTGTCGCATTTTAAAGAGCAACTTATAAAGGAAATGGGGTCGCTACTGACTGCACGGACGATTCACCGTTTCAGTTCCACAGGATTATGAAAAGTTTTTCATTAATCTTTTTTTCGTTCATTTGTTCGTTAATCCCAAAAAGTGTCGACTAGATATTTTGTGAATCTAGATTTAAAATGAATTAAATACATTTTATGTATTAATATTTTTACGTTACATGTCACAAGTCGGTTACCTACGTTTTATATAAAAATGTTTATTATTAAAAGTTACAAGATAGTTACTCTAGATAAGCAATTAGATAGAATTTTCATTTTAGAAAAGAAATACAATTTTACGAAAAGAAAACTAGGTTATTGTATCGAATGTTAAATAAAGTTCAGTTATGATGAAGAATAAAGTTATCCATAAATTATATTCGTACATACTCGTACATATTACAAAGTTAATTCGTCATGCGGACGCTTGAATATTAAACAGTTTTTAACTATATTTGCGATATGATTAATATTATACGGACGTTATAAAAGCGAAAATATTTAATTTAAGCAAAAATGTTTTGATAAATAATAAAACCCATATTGACAAATTATTTTTTATCGTTAGATTGTTTCTTGTGACTTGAGAATAATTCTTTAGATTAAGTGAGCTCCCAAGATAAACAAAAATATACATGGATGAAATCGTAGGCGTCTTTATTAACACCTACACGCCAGTAGCGGCATCTAGGTGAAAACATAATTCATTAGTGTTGTATAATTCAGACCTTTGATAATTGCGAAGACGTGGATAGCGTTGTAATCCACATTTGGGAACGTATAATTTTCGGGCCACGCCAATCAAATGTATATCATGTTCATGTGTATCTTTCACCCAATTGGACCACACCGTTATTACTACTATGCATTAGGTACCATAGCTTGTGTAACATAGTCCATATTTTTATGGTAGGTACGTACATACCTACGTACATACATGCTGGTAGATCGTAATTATGAAGTATTCCTGAAACTTAAGCCACAAAATATTAAATAGTGAAAGAATATAATAAGAAACTTAAGCTAGCTTGTCCTAATATCGATACAAAATATGCCCACGTGAAATGTTGACAAGAATACTTTGTTACTCATGACAAAATCAAGACCGAGAGCCGCAGAAGAAAAGGCTGAAGCTTGAACTAAATGCTACACTGAATTGCTTGAGATATATGAATATGAACAATTTTTTCAAACCATGTACGTAGTCAATAGATTTAGGTGTTTTTTGAGTACAGTCAAACATAAATTCGTATTTATTAGCCTTGAAGATATTGTTACAAGAAATTCAAGCCGTCTAATAGAGCATATCGAGCAATCGATTTTAATTTCAGTTTTTTGTTGCTCCTTTACCTCTATAGCAACAGTTCTGTTGTTTGAGACTAGTAAAGTATTTTGGTACCCATTTTTCTGTAATGAGAAAATAAACCATTATAAAGTATATTTGGGTCTCTATTAATTTATTTTGGGAGGTGATAAGATTCAGAAGTACTACTACTAAGCGCCTTTGGACCTTTCTCTGCTTATTTTTGATTAGCAGCGACTCACATCATCAACCAGTAGATAGGATAAATACTAACTTATGACCCTACGTGCTATTCCAAATCATAATCTGTTCTGTGTCTCTTTTAATACAGACTAGGTTTATAAATGGAGTATCTAATCCGACGTTTATTTTATCATTAATTTTCTTGAAAAGTGCCAGTTAATTAAATAATTCATAAGGGGAATTGATTAGGCAAACTTATACTTACAAATTGTTCCGTGTGCGTATTGTACTTTAGGTAATACTTTTCCTAATTTTTCGGACTCCAACGCTTGTGGCAATGACACATTAATATTATACCTACACATTTGCCTTCATTCCTTTCTGAGTTTACGTAATGGGCTATTGAAGTGTCAAGTTCAGTTATGGACAAACAATTTGTGACTTGGTTTCAATTTCACGTAGCGTTGTTTTTGTGCCTCTTTGTTTCATTTTTTACGTCGGTACGGTATTTATGTGCTTCTTTCTTACTTCAGAGGATACAAAAGTTTTATTACTTTATTTTTCTCTGATACTACACTACTTAATGACGCTGAATTTGTCAGTATACGGCTGGTAATGATGATGATGATGGTGACAAATTCAATTCAATTTAATCATTTGTAACGTTGAGTTACTAAACGAAAAGATCTAGAATTATCTTGCTTGTTCTTTGAAATATTTATGAAAACCGACAAAATTAGCATTCTCTCGTTTAACAGAAAAGAAACAGGATTTTTTTTTAATTTTACCTTGTTGGCATCAATAACAATTTCAATTGAAAGTTTTGTACATACTTACATACATACATACTATCACGCTCATTTCCATAGGCTTCTTTCCTTCTACTTACCACGATCGTTGAATATCTCTCACGCTTCTTCCAAATTTGTTAACTCTCATACAAGTATGTCAGTTTATTTAATCTGGCTTTTAATCAGAATGTCCTGGATTTAGATCTAGGAACGTTCGCCTTCCAACATTACCATTCACTCTTGCCTTATAAATTGTAAGTCTCCTCTCATTCAATCTCGCTACGTGACCAAACTAACTCAGGATACCTTTCTCGACTTTAGATACTACATCTTCTTTTATACCACACTGCTCTCTTATTACACTATTCTTTAGTCTGTCACTCAGTCTTACTCCAGTCATACTTCTGTATTCTCTCATTCCTACTATATTTTTTAACTTTAATGTTTCCTCTACCATACCCAACTTTCACTACCACACATACCTATGTGTTGGCACTAAGGTATTGTTACCATGGTTATTTAAATAAAAAAAGTGATAATAACGTAGGCCTTCTGAAGCATCACGACAGATCACGAATCCGCCTTAACGAACTAAGAGCAATCCAAACGATAATGTCTCTTTCACAACAATTAACGTTTCAATCAAACTTTCGGAACGAATTAGTATCGTTTTTATTGTACTTTCTTTGTTACGTTTTACGACTGCTCTTAAACAATATCGCGCGAACATTATGAGAATACATTTTGTTAATCGTGTTAAATGAGTTTGTCTCGCGTTCGCATAGTAGGTAAAGATTAAAATTATTAAAAGTGTTGATTATCTGTTATGAGCAAGTAGTTAGTTTTGATATTTTATTAGTAACTATATTGATTAATAATATAGATGAGAATATCTTTAAATGTATGCTTGCGATATTACTTGTTTATTTAAGTATTATTCAAAAACTGAGTGACCATTATTTATCAACGTTTCCTGATGTAAATAATATAATAAGTAAATTATTATTTGCAATTACAAGAGTTGCCAGAGATTCTTTAGATTCTAGGTCGATGCCTGGACCGCACTTCACGCGAAAGATTTTAATTATAATAATTCGTGTGAGGTGCGGTCCAGGTTTCGGGAGAACGTAAGCAAAGAACCGATATGTGAAAGCGGGCGAGTATTATCACTATTCTTATCCCTCGTAAGCAAAAATGTTGTCAGATTTTAATCATTTGTTTTAGATATACCTATCGTTTTGATAGCTCATCAACGTTATTTAATTGGGTTAAGTTATAATACGGGCTTAACATTACAGACATTATTCTATTCATTCAACGCTTATGTTTATGTCAACGCCAGCTTAGCTGTAAAAGATTGTTAAGATTCTATAATTAATACCTTTCATGTAAGTTATTCATATTGGTGGGCTATTAAGAATTACAATTTTCTACCAACTTTTCAATATATTCATAGAGCGTGTGGTTACTGGACGTCAGTGACTATTCTGCCGTTACCTTACTCATACATTATCAGTTTCACGAACGATGTTACATGTAAAAGCTTAATGTACTTTAGATCTAAAACGTGTTGTATCCGGAATTCACGGAATTTACACGACACAGAAAGGTGATTTTTATAATGGCCTAAGAACCCATTGCTCGATTTTGCAGTTATCTATTTTTTGATGAAAACTACTTGTAAATTAATTTCGAAGGATTTTAAATGGATAAGCGAAAGATTGCCTATCATAAATAAGCCACAATTATCTTTCATTGAATTTTTGCATATTTAAATCATAATTGTCCTACTGTCAACCGATTATTATTCTTCCAGACTGTACGAACTTGGTCATGATGCTGGCTGTTGTGCGTTATTCCACCGGTGTAGGATTCCTTTGGTTCATTCCAACCAGCCGAGTTCGTTTCAAAAACTGTGCAGGCCGCTCAGGTCACCTATAGCCTTATGGAGAAAATTCTGTCTATTATTTAAACTACCCCTGCCCCTATCGCGAGACACGAGTATGACTATCCATTTGTTAACATCTCAACATAAATCATCACAATACGCATTAAAATATCATGAACAAAAAAGATTTTTATTGTCTAAAACAGTGACCAGATAAGAAGTGTCTTCCATGACCTACATCCACTATGCAAATGGCTGATTGTCACGGTGTAGTTGCAAAGCACCGTGTAATTAAACCAAGTGTTAATTAAATAACTAAACACAGATTCCGCGCCCGACTCGAGGTTCTACAGTAATCGATCTAACTACTGCTTATAAAAATGCAATTATAATTATAAAATGGTTGCTTTCGTCTCCGGTTCAGTTATTATTAGCCTAGATTTAAGTAAATTTGCCGTTACATTCAAGTACGCCTGGTCCCTAGGTACTTAATTATATACACTAATTATAAATTATAAATACACGCAATTATAAAGGTCGATATTATAATGTACGGGCTGAAATTTTTTACGGTTATGTTAATAATGCACAGCATGATCCAGGTTTCTTCCCCATAACCTCGTGGTCCGGAGCTTAGGCCCACTAGACCAACGTGGCAGGTGTGTAAAATGTTATCACCATCACCATCATCATCAGCCGTTTGACGGCCTCCGTGGCACAATGGTATGCGCGGTGGATTTGTAAGACGAAGGTCGTGGGTTCGATTCTCGGTGGGGCAGATTGAGATTTTTCTTAATTTGTCTTGGTCTGGCTGGTGGGAGGCTTTCGCTGTGGCTAGTTACCACCCTACCGACAAAGACGTACCGCCAAGCGATTTAGCGTTCCGGTGCGATGTCGTGTAGAAACCGAAAGGGGTGAAGATTTTCATCCTACTCCTTACAAGTTAGCCCGCGTCTTGTTGATGTTCCTACAAGAGACATATGCTAGGTGGAAGTATAGACTTCACATCACCGTCCTGAGTCGTCTCTATTCTGCGGCATCTATACAAAGCATACAATATATCAAGACATCTATAGATAAACAAAGCTTTTCACTTATCCAAAAGTTCTTAATAGCGTAATCTACAATGCTCAGAGATCTTTCTCTGGTAGAGCTTTCTCTTTTACCTAAAGTCACATCAACACTTGCAACACGTTAAGCATCATGTGTCAATTTCACCAGCAACCAAAATCTTCAATGCCAAAAACTGCAATTTGGCTTAGTGGCAGAAATGAGCACGCTGGTAATACCAAACACAGATATAATGAAACCTAAGTTAGTTACACGTATCATGCGTTGATAATAACCGGAACATGCAGCTTAACTAACATGATTTCGATGTAAAAATATAATTATAATAAAACTAGTAGGTACAGACTATAGTTACAGTTATAACTTGTACCGCTCGTCCGGTGGTAGCCTTATACCGACAACTATTAACTGGGTAAACGGTTTATAACTACGCAAACTAATCATTATAATAGATACACATATAATACGTAGTTTTGATGAACTCTCTGGTTTAGGCTTGCGCAAGACTTGCAATATGGAAGATGGCTCAATTTTTTATTACTTTACTATCAAGTAGAATAAACGTAATGATGTATGGTGTAAATAAAAGAAAATCCTGACAAAGATATCAAAACTACTTATAAGCGCTCAAATCTTTGAGCAGGGGGTCTTTTGTCCCTTTCTTGTAAAATGAAAATTTTACTGAGCTTCTATAGCGTCACAAATTAGAACGTCATAGCAGTGTATGCCTATCTCTGTTTTATTATTAAAATTTAAAGTCAATTTATAAAAATAATCCAAAATACTAAGCTAATGCAGTAAGGTCATTGTTTTCCAGGGTCTTTCTACGAAAAACATTTTAAGTAAATATATATATAAATACTTATAATTTATTGTACGATGCCATTGGCCCTATATCGTTAATTAGCCAACCTTCGTGCTCAACAACATACAATACCTGCAAAATACACTTCCTTTTTCAACTCAACTTGATACAAACATGATTATCAATAGATATAACATGACTTGTACATACATATTCACATAGTATAATGACTTTTAATTGAAATGATATAGTCAATTTAGCAGCGGTTTTCAAACGGTTATTCCGGAAGGACATTTGAAGTCTTTTTCGCGTACAAATATTAAAAATGCGAAAGTAGCTGTGGCCATTTGTACATTTACACGCCCAAAAAATTATTATTTTTAATACAGATATAAATATTAATAATTATACACCGACAATATGAATAGTGAATCTTCTTTAAATATTATCTGCATTAACTATAATAACACTTTCAGTCGAGAAGCTTATTATAAAAATGTGCTTCGTGGTCTTATATATCATTCAATATTAATTATATTGATTTTTTATGATGTGAATCAATCTTATAAAAATCTTGAGATTAAGATAGTTACGACCGATTTCGTTTGCGTGATAAAATAAAGAAAATAAGATTTTTAAACGTTTCCAACTCGATTATTTAAGCGAAAATGGTTTAAGTTGATCGTACAGAAATAAGTCGTCAGTAATTAAGCAATTATTGAGTATCCGACCTCTGTTATGCTTAAGTATAAAAACATGCAACATTTCCTTAACAAGAGAGTTTTATTAGCAAAACCGTTTTATTACCTACAACACTTACGGAAGGAAGTAAGTAGCCTATCGAGGTGAAACGGACACTGCTCTTTAAATAGACCATTTTCTAAGAGAATTCTGTTTACCTGTTCATTGTATTTGTTCAAGGTGTAGACTTCCTTGATATGCCATACTGAGTACATACCTACTGCCTTTTTTATCGCTATTAAAGCGGGCAAACGAGCATGCGGTACAATTGATGTGTTAAGTGATTATTGCCACCCATGTACATTTGCAACACCAGAGGCACTACTAATGCGTTGCAATGGCCTTTGTGGTTTATTTGCCCCTAAAATACCACCATGTTAAAATTGGCAGGAAGTTTATTCCAAAGTTTACATGTTCGCAGCAGAAACGATCTGGTTGTTGTAGATAATCAACCATCCAAATGGTGAGGGTTTGGATTGGTTTCAACGGCGTTACTGCCTGTTTGGTCCAGAGGTTATTATAATTATGCAGCTTTGGAATATGACGTTCTAGGTTGGGGTTTGAGATTTTGAGATTTACTTTCTTCCAAGAAATTCTCAGTAATAGCTCAGAGCTGTAAAATTGATGCTGTTATCTCCCCCCGCGCTCGGAGAGAATCTTAAGCCGTCAGTCTCCGAAGTTATCATTGAGATCTGATGGTTATTATTAAAGAGTCAAATATTAAGCCCGTCAGCCCGTAACGATCAAACTCCACCTCTATAAGACGTGAATTACGGAAATCTTATAACCATGCAGTACATTCGCTAAAATCCGTTCTGCAACGCTTTACCCAGCTCCTGACAACATGTGGCATGCCTAAAATTAAGCATAAATAAAAAAATAACCACTCTCCAATCACATTCTAGTTCTAGCGCTGGGTGTCATTTGTATCCCATAATCTGCGGCATCCATTAAATTAATTTTAGCTTTTATATTAGTTAAAGCAATGTTACATTTCAAAGTTAATAAAAATAGTTTGATAATGAAGCTATAGATTATGAAGTAAACATTGTAGAACATGCGTGAAAGTCAACCCGTTGAATTAAGGAGGGTTTCTGCTATAGTTATGTATAGATACAAATGGTTATACGCACATGTATAGATTACGAAAGCGGCTATTAAAAAAACGCAAGTTTGCATGCAGTTACGTCTGCTCGTGTGAAAATAAACAATTGTCTGAATTTCTAGTTCCGTTTCATATGAATGAATGAATTGCTGGGCTCGGCGGCGGATCGCATTTGTAAATTATTATAATAATGCACTCGGCGCTGTGATGGCGCAATGAAAGTGAAACCTCTGTCACATGTAAGTCCAACGACAGAATGAACAGTCGACGGGTTGGTCTGCATTAACACTAAATTGGCCATCTTAGGTTTCACCCGCGTAGTTCTAGTTCCCGTGGGAATTTTAGGATAAAGTGTGGCCTAAGTTTTGTTTTGGTATGTAAGCAAATATTATTGTGAAGTACAAACCCGTACAAACTTTCGCCTTTATAATATTTGCAAGCACTTTCTAGTCATACTAGCGCAAATTAACAAGTTTGATGTTACGTATAATCACATAATATAATTATTTTGATTGATAAAAATTATTGTTCAATAACGATAAGTATAAGTATCTAATCATAAGATTATCGGATGTAGAGAATCGTACAAACAGATGTTTTGAAGGTACAATTTGTCGAGCTATAAACTAACCATCTCAACACCATGACACTCCAACGTGATTTGAAAGCATCCGGTAAAGCAAGTATATCTAAGTTTAAATAACGCCGAGGTTCACTAGGTCTATCATTTACTTACTTATTACAACAATGGTTATAAAAATTATAAAAAAACACTTAAACATTTATAAAATCCAGTCCTCCTCCTGTGGGGCTCGGGGGCCAAAACGTTGTGTTGTAACAATGTTATTGAAAACGAAACAACAGAAAGATTTTTCTCGAAATCTAAATTATATGACAAATGTTGATCCGCATGTTATTCATACCATAAAATGCACTTCATTTTATTTAGATACTCTTATTATCACATGATGAAGTACATGTTTCGAAATAACAAAAAATAAAGTACGTATCAGCTAAGATTACAAACAAGAGCGTTTATCATAAAAAGTGACAGCGCAAATGTTATCAGCACTCAAGTGACATCGACATTTGTGAGGCGCGCTATCAACGGTATCGCTCCTTGAGTTAAATATAGCTGAATTTTTGTTTGATTGTTGATATCGCTACTGCACCCAAACTCTCTGAAGCTTTATCGGTTCGATTTTGGTTCATTCCTGTGAATTTGTCCTTCACGCCACTTTGAGCATTTTAAGCGATATCTTAATCGTTAGCCTATTTTAAAGGCTCACTATAGAGCCTGGCATTTCTTATAGGAGCGAATATGATGATTTGGATTGGCGAGTCTTAGGGTGACAATGTTTAATTATAAACTATCACTTTTTTTGGTTGACCACCACCCCGCCTAGCAACTTTCTTTAGGCTACCTCTAAGAAATTTCTTAGAAGTTAAGAAAAACCACCAGGTAAAAAAGAATTAGGTACCTAAAAACTTAAAATGTTGTGTTCTTTTCTTAAGAATACTGAATAAGAAGTCCAAGTTATGTGAGACGTGTGATCTCTATCAGGCGCAGTATTTTACAGATAATAATCATGAATTATGTAAACTTGTTGCTCTAGATCACACCTAACTTAATGATGAGCAAATCGATCGCAACGTCGTAAGAAATCCGAGAGTCTTTGTTCAAAACAATCTTAGTTTACAACCGCAAAAGGCATCGGGTTTCGCTCAAACAACAGGAATATCAATAACAAACTCTATGTAATCATAACAATTGAGATATTGTATACATTTTGTAAGAGTTAGTTAAGAGACAATGCTAAAATGTGGTAACGTCTAATTTGACTGACAGCGGACCATAATTTACAATTGACGTTGTCTGATTTTTAGCTCACTAACAAGTTCTCTTTGTCGTTAGTTTTAGTTGTTTATGTAACTGTAATTAGGTCATCGTAATGACGTCTAATGATTGTGTTCACGCTAATTTTAGTGCAGTGGGAACTTATATTTTTGAATTTTATGAACGTTATACTTTATTTGAAATGCGCAAATGTAAATGAAACTTTCGTAAAAAAGTGCATTAATTTGATTTTGGAAAGGCAGTGTGATTAATGAAAATCATAGGGATCTACTAAAAAAAAAATAGCTCGCGAAAGGTATCGCAACATCATAATTCGTGTTCCGACTTGTCGACTGCTTCGTTTTCTCCGTGTACCCCTTACCTGATCACGCACGGTGGTTAGATATTTGCTCTTTTTCTGTCGTACCTCGTTTCAACCATACCCAATCTACCCTACGAGAAAGCTGCCTGCCTACCTCAAAGATTTTCAAGACCATTACTCGTACTTACCTTCCCACTTACTGGAAAAGCCTGAGCCTGTGTGCTTTTCAGACGCTACTTTTATGATACAATACATTTAAAAAGAATTTGACAACTTTTGGCAATTTGGATTTAATGTAGTCTTAAAGAAACTAAAACACTGGTGGTGGTGGTGTAGGTTTTAATGTACATCAAGCTATCAAGAACAAGCAAGCTTTTTGTTAGAGATTTGATAAGACGTCGTAATTAATAAACGACAAAGATAACTGAACAAAATTAACTACTGTATTTTCATGTTAGTGAACTGTAAGTACATTGTATTCTTTAAACCAAAAGATATCAATAAAAATGTAGGCATTATCTACGTACCTGTTTACTTATATTCTGTGGTACTTACTACTCTATATAGTACTATCAAACACCTTAACATTGTAAACACGTCAAGTGACGAGTGTGTTCTACGAGTATTAATTAGGGAACGTAATGATACTCGAAACGTACTATTGTTTCCTCCCACGAGACATCGTTAATTATCATCACGAAATCCGTTTAAATTCCGCTCAAAGCCTTGAGACTGTCCCGCCTGTTGTTTAATTTATGGAATGCTAAAACGCGTAACGCAAGAGCCCTTAATTTGTATTAAACAAATCTAACGTAACCGCTGATCGGTAATCACGAGCCCGGCCCGCTAATGGACAATCGTGAAGTGCCCCTTCAACAAGGCACGCGTTCGGATTATTGAAGACAGTTGGCTGGAAACGCGTGATAGTGTTGCAGTAACAACTCGTGCTAGCCTAATTCTAACCCTGTCTGTTTTACTACTGTATTCGTTTCGAAATCTGGTTAATGTAAAGCCTTGTACAAGAGCTATAAATAATATGGTTAATGAAATACTGTCGCTCTTAGCTGTTCAAAGTTTAAACTAAATTGAAGTTTTTTTAGCTTTGTTGTTTCAATTAAACTTAGGGCTCAATTTACAGAATATAAAATGTATACCCAATTCGGGGGGATTTTGATTTTTAACTCGTCTTCGCTTTTTAAAAAAAAATCACTGATCCTTGAATGGAAGCAGATGTTACTTTGCAGAAGTTAATAACTTTGCTATTGCTCGCTAAAAACCGACGAATCCAATAGTAAAACGTGGTAATGCCACTAAGGCCCTACAAAGACCACATACGATTCACTTTGGAACCGGAGCATTTGTCCTGAGGCAATTATACATTGTAGATTCATCAATGTAGAATCTCCATTAGTCCCTGATATATCTCCGTTCGATCACAATAATCATGGTATCTTCTATTGTCGCAGACGGGCGGTGCGGACAGCGCGAGCGGCGGCTCCGGCGGCTCGGGCATGGAGTGCCTGCAGCTGCGCTCGCCCCCCGGACCATTCCACTACCTCATCTCGGAGCAGGCTAAGTCTCTCGTCGCGCTACAGGTGAGTACTGTTGTTGCAGACGGGCGGTGACGCGTACCATTCCTCTACCTCATCTCGGAGACTTCTTGGGCAAGGAATAAAACCTTGGAGTGCCTGCAGCTGCGCTCGCCCCCGGACCATTCCACTACCTCATCTCGGAGCAAATCGCGTGGTGATGTCGCAGACGGCTGCGGACAGACCCTCCAGGTTATGATGTATTTCAAACTGTGGTGGCTGCGTACACACACACACACACCAACGTGCGTACAGATGAACTGTCGACTCAGCATTTCGTATAGCGACGGCGGGCATGGAGTGCCTGCAGTGGTGCCCCCGACCATTCTCTCCTCATCTCGGACAGGCTAAGTCTTCTCGCGCTACAGGTGAGCACTGCTTCTGCCTGGATGAACCAGTGCCTCGGCAGCTCCGGACCATTCCACTACCTCATCTCGGAGCGGTATCTCTGTCGCGCTACAGGTGAGTACTGTTGCAGACGGGCGGTGCGGACACTGCAGGCTGGACCATTCCCTACCTCATTCGGAGCAGGCTAAGTCTTGTGCGCTACAGGTTGTTCGTACAACGGGCGGTGCGGAACACGAGCGCTGCAGCTGCGTCGCGGACCATTCCACTACCTCATTAGGGGTTAGTCTCTCGTCGCGCTACAGGTGAGTACTGTTGTTGCAGACGGGCGGTGCGGACAGCGCGAGCGGCGGCTCCCCCCCCAACCATTCACTACTTATTTAGTACGCGTTGTCCTACTGACTACCTGTTAACGGCTGCGGAAGCGCGATCCTGCGGGCAAATCCGCTCGCCGACCATTCGCTACACAAAAGGCTCTCGTCGCGCACATTTGATGTACACGTTGGTGTGTATGTGTGTGCGTGTACGCAGCCACCACAAAACCCTTAAAGTTGTATTATGAATTGATGTTGTAATAAAGGTACTTGTGATCTGTCCAGATTTTAGAACTATTGTTAACTTGTTAAACTTATAGCGTGTTTGGCGCAGAGTTAGTCTGATGGCTGAGGGCAAAGTCAAAGTCAAAGTCAAATGATTGATTTATTAGCTTATTGCTCAGCTGTGCAAGATAAATGGTCCCAATTCCACTAGATGGAAAAGGAAAATGTCAAATTAATCAAACAATTCGTACGGGATTGTTTGTTAATACACAAATATTGCAGGAACTGGAGAAATTCTGAAAAATATTGCTCATCCTTGTACTTTGCACGTTTTGAAGAGTTCTTCAAAGTAAATCGAATGAGTAACTGTTGGCAGAGCTAGATATAAAGGTAGATACTCGTACTATAAGGTTTAACGTGACGGGTGATTAGTACTTGTAATTGGATTGTGTCTCACTGACTCGTTGAGGCAATAAATATGTCACTTTTCACCTACTTTGTAAGTAGATACCGTAACAATACCGAGCGCATTGAGCAAAAAATACTTTGTGTATTTATGCGAGAATTCTATTGATGTTTCGTCACCGGCCCGTATTCAAACAAGGCATGAATGCTATCGGGGTCAACAAGCCCGTAGCTGAGTACAGGTCGAAACGATCTAGTCGGCGTTTTGGAGGAGTTAGATGCACGTTGGTTTGGGTCAAGAAACTTATTTAGGTTAAATAGGTTGATTATAAGTAATAGCACCTATCTGTGTTGCAATTCTCTGAAATTAGAATTTGACCACACTTGTTGCAGATTTTTCTGTTTTGACTTTAATCTGTCACATCGACTTGTAATGAATATGAGGTTGAGAAGGGAATACTTTTATGAATTTCTTTGCCATAATTTATAATTTGCAACTTTAAATTTCCAGGAACTCCAGAATGAAGTCGGAGCATTGCTCGAGTTTCGCGATCTCGTCATCGAGACATTCCCGAACCTTCGCTCCAAAATGGCACCGTCCACGCCGGCCAGCGAGACCCGCCGGGATTGGGAGCCCGGCGTGCGTGTGCGACGCAAACTGGCGGGAGGCAGTGGAGACGCCGCGAGAACCAAGCCGCAGCCTTCCGTCCAGGACTCGGGATTTAGCACGGAAACATCCTGCGGCAAAGACGCCCATTCATCCGCCTCCGCATCGACCTCGGCCACTCGATCTCGACCTCTCGAAGATGAGCTGTGGGCGCTTCTCGACGTCATACAACGAAAAGGCGTACGCTTACGCGACGAAGCGGAGCTGCTGCGGGGAGAACTCGACGAGAGGCAGTCGGAAACGGCGGAGGAATCCTTTGCGAGAGCATTGTCAACCGGCTGTGGGGATTGCACGGACCTCGTGCGGTTGCGGAGCGAGAGAGACGCGTTGCTCGCCCGCGCCGCCCAGTTGGAGGCTGCTGCCGCGGCCACACCGCCGCGTCAGGCCTCAACCCCTTTGGGAAAGCTCGACACTGCGTTGGAAACCCCAATGCGACCGCCGCGCGTCTCCTCCCCCGACTCCAAGAAGTTCGCTGCGATTCTCCTCGAGAGCAATCCCGTCGAGCTTCAACGGCAGCTACTTATTTCCACCGTTCAGAATGAGGTTGGTGATATCTCTTTCCTTATCATTCTTATACCCCACAGGTAAATAATAATTTTTCCATTTGAGTCAAATATAACATAACTTCTGAATAATGCAGTTACGTAAATTTAACGTACCGACAATTATCATTATGAATACATTTAGTTGAGAATGGAACGCAGTTGTCTATATGTACCTATGCCTATTCTTGGTGATTGATTAATGGTTCAATGTTTTTGTCAGTATTCTCACAGCGTGACCCGCAATGTGAAGTCGCTAGTCGATATGTAAAATAGCTCTATGCAATTCTTGCATTCATTAATACTAAACATACTGCCGTATTTTTTTATGCTATAACAAGTAAAGTAAGTGTTATAGTTAAGAAAGATCGGTATTGCTGTATATTCGTAGATTTGGAAATAATTTATTTTGTCATTTGTACATGCATTCATCTCCGTTGTTTGGTTGACTGCTAACTACCCATTTAGTTAAGTTGTTATTATGTAATAGGCACGGTAATTTTGGCTGTTTCGCAAGTCACCGTTTATTGCAGTAATGAAAATTTATTTCGCGTCTTAAAAGCTGTCCGTATACGTTAATGATTAGTCACCGACGATAGGTGAAAAGGAATTGCACAATTTTATCGTTTATCGACTTTCTCCGTTTTAGCCCGCGGTGGATCCGCAATAGTTCGATCTCTAGTGAACTAAAAACACTACATCATTGTAATGTTATGTTAAACATGACGTTTATTTGATCTCCAACTCGTTATTGAGATTTGTTTGTTTTGTTGGCCAGTGGGTAATAATTTGGGGATTTAAATAACTTGTTCATAGTTTGTACAAGCAAATGCCAGCGACTGCATCCGCATAGCATTATGTGTCTGAATTCCCCCTAATTACCTAGGTTTATAAGGTGAAACCTAAGTTTCATAGGTACATACCTAGGTACTAGGTAGGTACGCCGGGCGTTAACGGACAGTCTGATAATTATCTAAGTAGGTGTATTATGTATCCACAATAAACTGGCAAGTGGTAACTACGCTAACTGCCTTTGTAACTCAGTTTAATTGCGGAACAAGTGAAGTAACAACTGCGTGCAATTATTGTCGCCGACAAAGCTGGTGTCCCACCACCGTCCCACTAACGAGGCCCCGCGGTGACGTAACGATAATTTTGCCAAAATTTACGTACAACGAAACTAATGACGTGTTACCGAAACAGCATTAGACAGTAGTAGTAGATAGTATAAAAAAATAATTTATCAAATAGAAATCTCGACTGCGGAAAAAATAACCGAAAATAAACGAACAAGTTAAGTCCAAAATGGTAAATGTCTAGAAGTAATTTTATTTTTGTATTGAAAGGCTCCCGATTTATTGCAGTACAATTCTTTTTTAGAAACCAAAAATAACAAATTGCTCATCGTACTTTTTTGATTTGTAAAAAACTTCCTAATTACATACTGTGAATTTAACTGATAATTCTTGAGATAAATGGTTCCGAATCCAGAACCTCGTGATCAGAAGCCACATAGGTAACACTGGATTAGTGAGGCTATGTAGTACACTCAGTAAAGCATCTCCTGAGACATCTCAACACTTCTTCGTTAAATTCCTCGTTCAGTATTTATTAATAACGTGCGTGTTTTGAAATCAATTTCGAAACTCAAGGTTTCCTGTCGATGCCCTTTCAATGTATACGCGCTTTGCATAATACATGTATCATCATTAGAGGTCAGTCGGATCAATATTAGAATTAATATGCTCAGCGTTTAACTTGTTTAGGATTATACCAATACACTACTCGTGAGGTATCGTATCGATAGTATATCAATATGAAAGGGATCATCAAGGGTTTAGGTGAGTGGAATATAGTTATGGCAAATTGTGAAATTGTATTAAAAGGAAGAGAGAAGGGAGCTCCTCATTGACGTTACATTTTGTGACTTATGCTTTAGTTCATAAAAATTAAGGAGGGGAAAAGTGTTCAAAAACACAAGTGTGTTTAAGCCCGGTCATTAAGTACCAAGTGGTAGTTATCGTTAAAGAATCAGACCGTGTCACCCTATCCCTGCTTGTCCACATTGGAGCAGCGAGGTGGGTCTAAGCTTTATATTCTCTTAGTTAGTTAATAGGCTGATGACGAAGATGTTGCATACATAAATTTGCCTGCCCTCGCCTCATAAATCTATTTTGTTAATTTTCTTTCATCCATTCTCTCTACATGCCCAAAAAACCATCTAAATATTCCTTTCTCAATGTTAGTCACTGCATCACATCTTCTCTAACACCACACCATTTTCTACTCATACTTTAGTTAACTCTGTCACTCAGTTTCAATCCGTACATACTCAACGCTCTCATCTCTACCGCATTTATGTTATGTTTTCTGTTATGTTTCTTCTGCTACACCCAACATTCACTATCACATAAGTGTGGGCAACAACCTCACCTCTATGCACAGCCAGTCTTGCCTTTTGGGACACTTTCTAAATTCATAAAGGCATGCAGAGCACCATTCACCATTTTTCCAACATTTACTCTTCTTTTCAGTTGGAAATTCCTCCTTTCAGCTCGATGATGTTTTTTTGTTTTATACAAGAGTCTGATTGTTATGTTGGTGTTTGCAGGTGCTGAGCTCGAAGCTGCGACGCGCGGCGGCGCACCGCACGCAGCTGCTGGAGAAGTTGGAGCGAGCGCGCGACCAGAACGAGGACCTCAAGTTCAGGGTACGAACGTGTTTATGAATATTGACGTTGTGTAGGGACACTCTACTGGCTGCCTATATTCATATAACGTTGTTAATTTTGGCACTTTTCCAAACTTTATGAAATATGGTAAACCTGTACCACTCTTCAAATCAGGCCATAAAACAGACCTTAACAATTATACCAATCTCAATGTTACCTATCTTAGCAAGATATTTGAAAAAAATGTTTTGAATTAACATATTTAGCTCACTTTAGTGTGGTTTCACAAAAGGTCATAATACAATTGATTCAGGTGATATACTTCTATAACATATTCATAATGCTTACAGAATGCTATTGGAGGTTTTTGTGAATTGTTCAAAGCACCCGATTGCGCTGATCACAAAACCCCTTAAGTAACCCCAAGTACTTAAATTAAGCCACAATGACATCGAAGTTATGGACGTTATTCTGCTGATGTAATAGGACACGCAACAAAAAATATCTAATTCAAAAACCAATAATCTTATCGAAGTTTCTTTTTAGTTTAGTTGCAAAACATCTTTTTATAATAAATTCTCAGAACGATTTGTAAATAAATGAACTATTAATGAATTACAGTTAGAGGAGAAGAGCATAGAGGTTGAGGGTGCCAAGGCGCGGCTGCGACAGCTCGAGAAGAGCCAGAAGGGCGACAGCATGGAGCGCAGCCGCTCGCACAGCAGTATGCGCGACATGGAGCCGCTGCACATCCCCGACGGCGCCGACGAGCCGCGCATCGCCGACACGCCGCGCGCCAAGCCCAGCCGCATCCCGCGCCACACGCCGCACAAGGGCACGGCGCCGCGCCCGCCCGCGCCGCCCGCGCCCGCGCCCGCCGCCGCGCCGCCGCGCCCGCCCTCCGCGCACTCGGTGCGCTCCGCGCGCTCCGCGGCCTCGGGCCGGGGCCGCGCCGCGCCCGTGCGCCGCTCGCCGTCCGCTGACAAGGTGCGCCCCCGCTCCTTCTGGAACGCCTGGTTCACGACCTTCAAGGACTCGTCGTAGGGGCGACTAACCGTGTTCCCTGTTTAGTGCTAATAAACCCCACCGTGTGACAGTGCACCTCAGTGACTCACCCGTTAACTGTTACTGTTCTGTGATCGGTTCAGAGGAGCGGCGCTATACATGCCATTATGTCGATCGTAAGTTGTTTGCGTTTCATTATTTCCTTTCGTTTTGGTTGCGGCCGCTCGCACATTGCCGCGCGGCCCGCGAGCGACGTGCGGTTCAGGCGACGTTGTTATTAAGACGTCATCATATTAACTCGTCAGAGAGTGCGTGAGAATTTCACTTACAATCACGCCTGATCCTTGACTGATCAACAGGCACCTTATTAATTATTTGAATACATTAATTGTTTGACTGTTGCGATCGCAAAGAAATGATGACGTCATTATAAAGTAATATCTGTATCGGGTAATTCCCCAAGTGCGATTGGTTCAATATTAACAACAATTGCAAATAAATACAGCGCGTGTTTCGTAGTTCTGAAAGCTCTGTCGCGTGCGGCGCGTCGGTAATGTGCGATCAGCCTTAATTCTTCTTTGTTTTCTTTATTTATTTTAATTAGTTATTGTTATAATTAAAGTTTATTCGTTACTGTGACGGACAGAATGGTAGTGTACACGGCCTGTCACTAAACCTTCCCACTAACATCACCGCGACAACCCCTGTCACATTACTACAAGTGGATCCATTCAAATCATAATTCAATAACTGGTTATTGTTTTGTTCAAATATTCTTTGTACTTCATGTTGTTATAATGTACTAAATATTATTATTTAATCCTATTTTTACCCGACTGTTAATTTCCATTATGAATTTTTTATTGTGTCACCAATAATGTGTATTTTACCTTAATTCAAATTCAAAATCATGTATTTCAAGTAGGCTGTTTTACAAGCACTATGCCAACGTTAAGTCACACTTTTGCAATGTAGTGACCACCAGTTCGGAAAGTAGATTCTGCTGAGAAGAACTGGTAAGAAACACTGATGAACAGCTGATTTTTTAAAAAAATAATGTTACAGTCTGTTTTTTATAATTTACAATTTTGGTTATCCCAATCGTCTTGTGTTTAGAAAAAAAACCCGATCGCTTCTAAGAATCTTTATTTTTCATTAATTTTATCATATCTTCTTTTTTTAATGGTTTTAATACATTTTTTTAACTTTTCGCAATTTCAGTTCAATCGGTTAAAGATATCTGCTTCAAAATTGCGTTGAAAGATTTTCACCCGAACGCGTATAAAAACAGTTAATACACATTGTTGGAGACATTATTATATTGTTTATTTATCAATGAATTAACTGGAGGAAGTGATCACTTACCGTCACAGGATATCATTGTAAAAGTTGATGTGTGGGGGAGATACTAACATCGTGATATCACTTTTGTTTTCAGCTCGGTACCCCGTGCAACAACTTTATGTGGTATGGGCCCTTATCTTTTTTTTATTTAACCCTTGTAGCTTCGGGGTCAGCGCAGACCGACCACAAACTGTCCGAGAATCTCTTCCAGGCATGACAGATTAGAACTTAAAAGCTGATGAGCTTTGCAGAAGAAAGATATACAACAAATTTATTTTTGCTATTTCGCGAAAACATTGGCAACAAAAAGGGTTAGGTTTATTATTCTTCAATATTATCATGTATTCGCGAAAAATACTAAAATAACTTGTGTGTTCATTGCGCTTCGAAGCACATGACATGCCAGTTTTACTTACATCTCTGTTAAAATAAATCTGGAAGTGGACTACTTGTGCTACTGAATTAATGCTGCAGTTATCCATTTTGAAGGGCATTTGGTGCATAACCAAATTCCGTGAATACCTATATAAATATTAATATAAAACGAGTTAAGGTTTATGTACGTCTCTTCCTTAATGTTATCGACCGACATTTAGTTATCTATTTTTCTGAGAATAAATAGTAATCAGTAAGTTACACAATATGAGCATATAACCATTTCAATGGAGATTTTTATGAATAATATAAACCATGTCTGCGTGATATTCTCGACGGGGTTTTTGCTGGTTTGCGTTGACCCTAAAAGGCTCTATACACGGCGCAATTTACCGACAGAAATAATGAAGTGCCGTTGTAAAGGGCTCTTTAGTTTAGATTGTTTGACAAGTATATTGGTATTGTATTTTGTTGGGTTTAATTTTTGATTTAATGTTGTATGGTTATTTGAGTTGGTTGTTTGTGTTTTATTAATCACATTTGTTTTATTTTTAACACATTTTATATTCAGACAATGTCATGAACACCTTTCAAATTGGTTTCTGATTTTCGAGCATGTTATAAATTGTGATTGTTTTAAAATCCTAAAAGATTTATAATAAAAAATATAAATTTTATGGCCAGGTATGTAGGTTTAATAGCAATTATTTTTAAAATATATTCAATAATATTGATGGATAGATTGACAGCGACATTTTTAAATGTCACTACAAAATATTGACATGTTTTGTCTTAAATAAAGATAATTATGCTGTTTTGACATAACCAAAATCCTAAAATAAAGAAAAAGAAAAATGTATTACAAACATATATATAGCAAAATGCTTTGCTCAAAACTGAATTGACGCTATGTCATTTCTACGCACAAAAAGTCACTTTTGGACATGTACATTGTTTTTACAGATTTTTTTGTAAAGAAGACAATTTTATCACTTATAAAAAATATCTTTACAACTTTATCACTCAATACAGTTTTACAGCTTTACAATTATGCCTTTCTGCCTTAAAACTTTCGAAAATGTCACTTTACACTTATAGAAATATCACTACAATTTTGTCACTTTTGGAAATCTCACTTTACAACTTGCCAAAAACACTTACTTTTACACAGGTAGTAAATTTAACACTTTTTTTTACTATTATTTAGTTCTTTTTTATAATTTTTTTTAAAAAGAATATTTTTTTGAGCATTAATTGACATAGTGGCATACAGGCGGCCGGTCGGTCCGTCGGTTAGCAAATAAGCTCCCACTTGAATGAAAATGCACTGTTCAAGTTACTACACAAGCAGTATGGTACATAGCACTACGACATCGGGAAATGTTAGGCTAACATTATTTAATGCGCGAAATATATTAAAAAATTAGAAAAAGCATAAAATATTTTTTTAATCTGTGTGATATGAAAGGTCTAGACAAACATGGAATATATATGGGAGAAGAGTCTTCGCCCGCGTGGTAAAGGTATGACGATAGAGGAAACTTTGTTTAAAGCCGGCGGCAGGCGCATTTGAGGCATTTGTTGTTTTTTGGTTTGCTACCTTGACTTGAAAAAAATGTAAACTAGAAGTGTATCTAAATCAAATTTTTAAAAATAAATACTGTAGTGTTTCATTTTCTTCACAATGGCATATCCTTCACTCACAAATAATACAAATAGGTTAAAATTGTTCTAACAAAGGTGTTGAATATGTCTAATAGCTTAAAATATATTTAAGTAAATCCGCAAAAATTTGATAAACTGGCAATGTCCAAAAACAAGCGCTTACAACTTTAGACATCTTTGTCGGGTTTTAATTTTATTTTCCACGCCTATTACTTTTATGCTACTTTGTAATAAAGTTATTACAAATTTTAATAGGGAAGATCCTATTATAGGCAAATTACTGGTCACTGTAGTAGTAACAGCTTGTTGCCGCCCGCACCCGTCTTGCCCACTCTTCTATCGTCACACCCCATTATTATTATCTATAATATTCAATTTCATTGAAAAATATATATTATCTTTGAAATCGTTTTGAAATCTTTGAAAGATATTTCGTTATATGTACGGCGCGCTTATGTATACTATTATTATGTATTTTATTTATGGCTAATAAAATGTATCTATTTATAAATTTATAGGCTGGCACTTCACAAGCCTATGTTTTTGTATTATGTATGTATTTAATAACATCGCTATGATAAAATGTGTGTGTATGTGAGTTTGGATAACTAACGCGCGACAATGTGTGTGTGTTTGATTGTATTGTTTAGTGTGTGTGTGCAAATTATTTAGAGGACATGCATTGATGTAACTGCATCGGAACCGAAAATTTTCTATCCGAAATTATTTGAAAGGATTGATACATTTATTTGCGATTTGCCTTAATTTCTGATACTCAAAATATACCCGATTTACAGACCGAAATTAACAATATTCTATGAAGACTTCCACACTGTGTCCTAATCGAATCTGAGTTGAACATCGTTACTCTCAGCCGACACTCGGATTCAATGCATGTTTTCTAATTGTCAATCGTTGCGTAATAGGATCTGATGCAGTACAAAAAGAGTGGGTACTTACGGTGGGTATTGGTCGATATTACGGGACGTAATGTAACGTAGCGAGCATTGATGCGGTCAGAGCTGGAGCGAGCGATCAACAAGCAGCTTACAACACCTTATGGTACACAATGATCGCTGCGAATGTTACATTTCTCCTTGTAAACTGGGGTTTATTCGCTATCTCGGTCGCAGGAAATAACACCAGTAAGCTCGTTTTGCACAGAAGACATACTTTGAAATTTGTTATTGTTTCACTGACAGCAAGTTGCATCATCATACTATATAATAATAGGGGGAGCCAACGAAGGTATATTTAATACTCGAGTACGTTATGTAGGAGCGTACGTTCAGGGCAACCCGTTAAAATATTAAAAAATTTAGTTCATCAAGAATACTCAACAAATCTTCAAATTAAGATAATATTACTTGGGTAAGCTAAAAAGAGCATTTCGAAAATCTAATAGATCTAGATTTGAATCGAAGGGAGTGGGAAAGTTACAAAGTTGCAAGCCTCCCATTCCCTGACGTTAAGGTCAAATGCATAATTTAGTTAGTAACTAACCCACGCCTTAATTTGACGTTTTTTGATTATTATTTCCGATTATAGACATTTTTGAATATTTACGGTAGTCAGCAAGTTCAAAAACGTGAAAAATAGAGATAAAGGTCCTAAAAATATGAGCGATGGCTCATTCGATTCGGAATCACTTAACAAAATTTTAAGAATTTAGGATAAAATAATTGTTATTAAGAAAAAAAATTAAAAATTTCGTTTTTTGTTAATGACTTAAAAAATATTAACATTTAAGCAATTTTGAAAAAAGCTCGTTATAGAGGAGGAAATTTCCAATAAAAACGTCCTAACTCCCGGAACTCTATGTCCATTATTTATAATTTTAATTAGACGTTAAAAATAGCGCTCTGCGCGGCTGTTACGGCATTCGCGCGCCGCCGCTAAATAGAGTTCATATTTTTAGGACCTTTATCTCTATTTTTCACGTTTTTGAACTTCCTGACTAAAGTAATTTCAAAGGATTGCCGTGTACGTGCGCCCCTATATAAAAGGCTTACACTTGGTGGTAATTACCACCAATTATAAGCATCATGAAAGGAATCCTCCATTGTGTTTATCTGCCGCGCTTAAGTATTTCCCAAAAATCGCATCTTGGGCTCTCTTACTATCAAATAGGCTCTGTGTACGATATCATCCGTAAGATGACGATTTAGCGAATAACCCAGGTTACGTCTAACATACATAAAAAATACTAAGTCTTACTCATTGAAATGTTTTTATAGAAACCTCAAACGGATGCAAACGCGCAAACGGACGTGGAGGACAAGGCGCGATGTGCGTCGCTCGTCGCCGAGTACGTGGCGCGCGCGGAGCGGCTCGCGCCCTTGTTCCCGCGCCTGCACGCGGTGCGCGCGCGCCCGCTGCCTCAGGAACTGCTGAACGAGTGCCGCCTCGCTTACGAGACGCCGGGGAACCTCGCTCTAGAACTTTCCAAGTCGATCCTATACGAAAACGCAGACTCCATAGACATTGAAACGTTGAAGTCTTTGAACTCGCACGACGACTCGCTGTGGAACGGTAAACCGCAGCAGTACTTCGAGAGTCTGAACGCTCGCGACGGCGATTGCGTCGATGTCAAGGACTTCGAAGATGATTCCTTGGCGTAAATGTTTTTTTTGTAACTGCCACGTGGCTGTTCATTTGAAGTTGGCCATGGCATTTTGTAGACTTCATAGCTCATGAATTGATTGAAAAAAAAACTCCCTCAAATCATGTCTCAAAAAATCATGTTTCATTGAGTACCGTAAGTTTTGTTGCATAGAAATCTAATTTTACAGTCATGAAGGTATTATTGAAATGAGAAATGGCGGCCAAGTTGAAGTGAACGACCAAAGCTCCATATGTTGTGTCGTGTTTACGATTTTATATCAAAAATTTGATTTAAACAAAATAACAAAAAGCGAAACAAACAAACATGTATTGAATCTCTAACACCCATGATAGTTGAAACTTAATATGGCAGCTATATTTTATGTTAATATCAATTTTACTTATTTCATTAGAACATTTTCAACGCAAGTATATTATTTGGAATTTGATTTGGCTGCCATAGTTACATCAAAACACAGTGTAACGCAGGAATCACGCGAGGCTAGTTTTTCGTAATAAAAGCTATTTATCAATTTTCTTGAAATTTGTACGCAGTGAGTTTCGGAGGCGATTTATTGTCTATCTGAAATATAGATTCATTAATTTTTAGGAAATGTATAATCTCTAAAATAATATTCCGAGCAGAGCTCGGTCAACCAGGTACTATTTTTTTATTTAGATTAGGTCTCTCGTTTCTGGTGGTACTTTTGCGGTGCCGCCAAGCTAACCGCCAAGCGATTTAAAATTCTGTACACGTAAAACTGCGAACATTTTAATATACGAAATTCTTCAAAATCTAGCTTGTTATTGTACCTAGAAAAACTGGCATCGTTCATCTGGATTGTTTTTGTATCAATATCTATCGAGCTTAAATAAAAAATAAATTATTATTGCATTATGGAGGCGTGTTAGGCTAGGGTGGTTTCGATTGGGGTTCCAAGCAGTCGCGAAGCTTAAAAAAATATAACGTGAAAAATTTTGTATGATTGTAAGCAATGTCGGACAGAAAAAGTCCGCGTTTTTGTACCAAAAAAAGGCTTTTGTAAAAACTTGTTTCTAGTGCCACTGTGATAATTTCACGTTTCCGTTTTTTTCTGCTTTTGCACTCGTTTAATGTTTGACCGACTTCGCATATTCCAAAACTACCTTCTATCGATAACTCTTTTTTTAGTTAAGTGAACGAATTCCTATTGTACAGTTTAGACTAGTTATTATTTACAAATTATTAAGAATAAAATTTAATACGAATTATTAAAAATAATCTCTAAATAAAATTTAATTATTTATCCTCCACATATAGAGAAATGAATTGCGGTTTAATTTAAATTTTATAACAAAAGAAACTAGATGTTTTATATTAATTTCTATTACAGTCAAAATGGGCAACTTAATACCAAATTGTAACAATATTTAACTGTATTTTTTTCCTTTATTTATATTTTTCATAATTTCTCGAAGTTGTATTTTATCAAAAAAAGTTGAAGAATGATTTATGAATACAACTAATGTCACATTTTTTTTGAAAACTAATCTTTAATAAATCTCTAAATAAAATAAAAAATAATTTCCATTTATTAGTTTTTAATTTCTTCTATAACTGTATACCAGTGTGACATTCTTATTTTAACAAAATTCTTACTTTCATAGGACGTAAATATTACGTACCTGTTGAGTTAAATATATGAAATGTAAAGTTATCCTCCTTGACTGTAATATATAAAGTATACTAAAAATTTTACAGTCCTAAATGTTTATAGATGTAATTATATAGAATGTAATGAATGCATGTTGAATGAATTGCATAAGAATGGTAGCTATTACTTTATAAAAGGTCATTCCTAAGCCGATGGCAAGACTGTAACTAATTTGAGTGAGAGTATGAACGACTGTAGAAAGGCTGTGAAACGCGGCGTTCCTTCCAAAATCACTATTTCCTTTTATTATAGATGATTTTAATGCAAAATTATAGACCTACCGACAAAGAATAAAAAACAAAGTTAAATTAAAAAAATATTAATCTAATATTATAAATGTGAAAGTAACTCTGCCTGTTTGTTACTGAATTAAGCTTAAACTACTGAACCGATTTAAATGAAATTTGGTACAGAAATATTTTGGGCCTGAGAAAGGCTATTTTTTTCTAATATAACACAACTGAATTTAAAATATTTTTGAACGAAAGATATTGCATTAAAAGCGTCTATAAACAATGATTATATTAAAGTTGTACTTATTATGTGTGCCTGCCCGTATTTATGTGTGTACACTGTTCAAACGTCCAATGTGGAACGTCCCGACGCTTTTATACCGCCTCACACGCCTTGTGTTGAAACACTGCTCTAAATACAACTGCTTTTGGTAATACAGTACAGACCAATGTGAGTTTTTTTCTCTCTCACCAAGTGGCGCCACTGTAATAGAATTAAGTCCTAAATAAAGTACCGCTGTCAAACTTGTCATTACGGGTAAAAAGAAAGAAACAGCTGTAATCTGGATAAATAAGCAAAGCTTAGGCTACTAACTACGTCAAATTGTATAGAAAAAAAAGTGTTTACTCTCTTTTTAAATAGATGGCGCTGTTCCCATATAAATTTGCGTTACGTTTTTACGCAGCGACTCTGTAACAAACTCACACTAGGCACTCATCTGTATTGCTAAATGTTCGCTATATTATTGTAACCAGAAATAACCCCGCATAGCTGACCCGTAAACAGTGACATGACCATAAGCTATACAAGCGCCCCTAACGGCGAATCCATACGCGATAGCCCACATTATCTTTTAAAAAATCAGCAAGTCTTAAAGTAAAAAAACTCCCACTTGCGACTTTATTACCGGGATTTATATGGATTCATTATGGACAGAGCGACAAAAGCGTGTTGGTATAAAGGTTCTCGGCGACGCTGAGCTACAAATATAGTAGGAGACTGATTTTGTATAAAGACATCTTGATATGTTTACCATGTAGGAAAGGGTTTATAAAATAATGTTTATTTCTATTATTATCATTTTTATTGTATTTTACATGGTTATTTTAAATACCGACATGTCCTAAATGCGAATTAAATTATTATTAATGAAATTATACAAATGAAATTGGTGACATTTTTATTTTAAATATAAAAAGTTTGGGATTTAGTAATGGTTTACTTCCATAAGTGCATCAGTCTCATTAAAAATATATAAATAAATATAAAAAACAAGAATCATTATAAAAATGAAATAGGTAATATGCTGGTATTTTTGAGTAACCATCAACCCTTTATTGTGAATTTTGAAAATGTTATTGCCTACTGTGAAATGATTGAACAAAAGGTCTGTCTCATTAGAAATACCAAAATGCTAATCGACAAGTTAAATAATTTTTGCCAATATTCAAAATTTTAGCAATTTTAAAATACATTTGTAATAGTAAAAAAAAATTGTTGGTAAGTTTACGCGTTTCTAATGATACAGACAATTATTATTTAATATTATATTACGTGCGACTGTATTTTATTGTAAATGTAGGTAGTGTAGAAATGTAACGAGTAAGTCAACTGTTTAATGTACAGCTTCCCTCACGCTGCTGTAGAATTTGTAAATGTATTATAAAGCCACAACCTAATTGCTGTTAAGATACTCATAAAATTATATTCTCTAAGTAGTTGACTTCAGTCTAGTTGATGACTTGTGTAAAGATGTACAGAAATCATATCATTACATATATTATATATTATATATTATACGAATTACTCAAATAAATTGTTCATATCTTATTTTTTTGCTGTTTTTTTAAACCTAACTAGTCTTGGTAAATTGGGAGATCCTTGTTTGAAATTCTGTATAAATAAGATTGAGGAATTTTACTTTCCTTCAAAAATTTCAACATTAAATAAAAATACTATCTACCTACATACGGGCAACAAGGTCTCAATCGCAGCTTAGCGACCTTTATTTAAATTCAAATTCAAAATCATGTATTTCAAGTAGGCCAATTATAAGCACTTTTGAAACGTCAAATTAAACTATTTGTAGTGACTCAACCACCGGCTCGGAAGGCAGGTCCTGTTGAGAAGAACCGGCAAGAAACTCAACAGTTGCTCTTTTAAAATTATTAATTTTTACAATATTAACTGTATTGTCACATAAAATTATTTATTCTACTACTTGTGTGAAGTTGAAAGCTGATCCAATTGCCTCTCAAACTCTTTGTCATTTAAAAATTCATCTATAGTATGACTTGACTCAGTCAGTGAGTTTTAATACATTGCTTAAACTTATCAATGGCAGATCTAAAACTGAATTGGGCATCTTGTTGTAGAAGAGTACACCCAGTTCAACGAATGACTTTTGAACTTTTTGGAGGCGATACGCTGATAAAACTAATTTATGTTGATTCCTAAGAAGCCGATTGTTTAAGTCCTTTTTCTGTTTATACATATTTATATTTTGCTTGACAAAGACTAGGTTATTGTATATATATTGACAGGCTACTGTAAGGATTCCTATTTCTTTAAATTTATCACGAAGGGACTCACGGGGTTTTGGTTTATATATCGACCGAATTGCTCGTTTCTGAAGTATAAATACAGAATTTATGTCAGCAGCCTTGCCCCACAATAAAATGCCATAAGACATCACACTGTGGAAGTACGCAAAATAGACTAGTCTAGCAGTTTCTACATCGGTAAACTGTCTTATTTTTCTCACTGCAAATGCAGCTGAGCTAGTTTACCTGTTAGTGATTCTATATGAGCGCTCCACTGAAGTTTACAGTCCAAGGTTAATCCTAAAAAGACTGTGGAACTTTCCATCTTTAGTGTTTCACCATTTATCAATAAAGATTTATCTATTTTTTTTTACATTCGGTAATGAAAACTCAACACATTTAGTTTAAATGTTTTTATAATGTCTATATATAATAGCAGTTACATAATTAAATTTAAATGGAACGTTGCACTCTTTCACATTGTCTCTTAGTAACCTCTGGGCTGACATAATACATGAATCGAGCGAATTTGGAAAAAGTCTTCAAAAGCATTAACAACCTCGTATTTATTATTTACTTTTTTATTATTAATTAATATTTATTAGCCATAGAACTCGAAGCAATCCAAAATATAACTGCAGCAAAATTTTTTTTTTGTTTATAGAGATGAATATTTTAGCATTCAATGGATTCATTGTTGCGCGACCATCGTGATAGGAGGAAGAAGTTCCTTTCGATTAATTAGTGAAGGAATTGTAATAAAATTTTATTTTTTAAGTAATAATAATATTTGTTGTTGTACACCGAAACCCAGAGGGGTCACGAGAGCGCGAGACAGCATACAGCGCGGGCGCCCTCCGCCGCTCACGCGCACACACATCAAAGGCGGCGGTAAGATCCTTTGATCAAAAAGTGTCGTGACAACTTTTCGTAAGAATTTTTTGTCTAGCCCCCTCACAACGCGCTTGCGACACGTATGTAGGCTTAAGAGCACTCTTTATGACTAGTCAACGCTACTTCTCCGCTCGAATTATTCTCCCTGACCAACCAAATCTGGTAGGATCATGCTAGAGCAGCTTTGGACATTCATTCTAGAATAGAGCTTAGGTATTGCAGTTCTAGGCAGGCCAAGGTCTTTGAGCAGGTTGTAGAGAGATTTGCTGGTATACCTCTCGCACCCACTTATACTGCATATAAACTAAGCAAAAAGCTATTTTTTGTTAGTTCATTTGTACTACTTATTCACTTTTAATGTATGGGCTTTAGGGAAATTTGTTTCCCACAACACTGTAAGCTCAACAAATACTATACGTTTTTTATAAATAAGGAAAATGTCTGGTCTGGATGTCGAAATAAAATTAAATCTTCTGGGATTTTTTAGTGTTTTTCATACGTGTCCATTAATATAGTCCAATCAGGTGCGGTGCTCAAGATTGAACACGTCTTGCTTGTGAATTTTATGCTTGAGCCTGCTTTTACGAAGTTAATTTGTCTTTTATTCGTAGTCAATCCTTTTAGAGCTCTAACTATTGAAAGGCTTATGATTAAATATGATTTGAAGTACTCTATTGTGGCGGCGTGAGTAAAGGTCTCTATCCAGGAGCAGGGCCGCGCCAACTCCCTACAGCGCCTGTGTGCGAATACTATGAAGCGCCTCACCTTGCACACACTTTCAATTTACTGATTGTTCAATTGTTTAATGTTTTGGTACTCTTTTGTCTTAAAGTCGGGGAATCCCCGTGACCCTACCCCGCTTGCGTCGGTATACGTTCATAAATCATTCAATAAACTCACGGCGGTTCTTTTGATTTTAACTGAGCTCGTAATGAAACCACACATTTGAGTATTATATTAGAAGGCTTGTATAATAAGCGCATTATGATTATTTTGTTATTTACAAGGCATATGTTGCGCCTGTTGTACCTGCTTACTCATCAATAGTCTACCACAATATTATGCTGTTGTGTAAGTGTAACAAAAATAATTTCGATGGCGCCTCTATTGTCTTGGCGCCTGTGTGCGCCGCACACTTCGCACCTAGGAGCGGCTCGGCTCTGACCAGGAGCACCTTACATCCTACCAATAAGAACCTTGCTGTACCTACTGCCACAAGATTTTTCGGATGCTTTCCCTCATTTTACTGTTACATTGATCTGGAAGAGTCACATGTAAAGATAGAATTCCAATAAGGCACTTGCGTTTCTAGATTCATTGCATGCACTTTATAGCTGTAGTCTTCATCTTGTTTAAAAAGGATTATATATCGGTCTTCCTTCTTTCTTGGACCCAACCCAGCTCTATGTGTGCCCCTGTTTTGGACTCCTTGAATCTTGATGTATTCAAAATCAAGAATTAAGTGAAATGATATTTGAATGTGAAGTTTTTAATCGAGTTCTCTGGCCCTCATCTTTTGGGAGTTACCCAACCAATTCGTCCTAAAACTTAACTAGGATATGCGTTTTGGCAACTCGTTAGGTGTTTGTAGAGTTCCAATGATTTTTTTTTAATTTCAGCCCAAAGCTGTTGTGATCCCGGAATAAAGTTGAAGGATCCAGCCAAGAATGCCAGTCCAAATCAACAGTTCAATGGTTTTATGACATTTGCATCAAATTTTGCCTTAAACAAGGAAAGGCCAAATCTGACGTGAAATGAGATAATTGTCATACATCCACGCTTTTTAATTAGGGCTTATTGTATGCTAGTCTACCTCATTGATATGAAGTATCAATTAAAATTAATAAACGGATTTTTATGAAGTTTTCACTATAGATACAAGGCAACGTGATTCTTGATGAAGGCTTTAGTATAGGTAAGACTTGCTTTTTCGCCACAGCGCAACAAATGATACGAGCAAAGAGCGATGATTTTGATGTATTTTGAAGTTTCTTTTCTGAAAAAATCTCGAGCGTTTAGGAATGTCATGTCATTGTAAAAAATAAGGGTGCATCCCAGTAGTACCCCGTACCGTAGTTCTATAGAACTGTTGGGATACTTTCCGAGTTGTCAAATTGTATCCCAACAGTTCTATATGGAACTGTAGTATAGTTTTTGCTCTTGACTTTACATATAAGTTATAAACTTTATATTATTTGAATTGATATTTCATTTTGTTTTTAACAAAAAAATGTCCCTTGCGACAAAAGCTAAGTTCTTAAAACCAAGTAGTAGTCGTGTCTAAAAAAATATTCTCTTATTTTAGAAGTTATAGAGGGGAAACATTTTACCACTTTGGAAGTATCTTTCGCGCAAACTATTCGGTTTAGAAAAAAAATATGTTGGAAACCTATCATTTTTAAAGACCTGTCCATAAATACCCAACACGTATGTGTTTAATAAAAAAAAATTTGAGTTCTAGTTCTAAGTACGGGGAACCCCTAAAATTTATTGTTTTTTTTTCTATTCTTGTATGAAATGTTATGTGTAGTAGATACTCTCAAATTTAAGTGGACATTCAAATCAAAAGAGATTTCATATTTTACTTATAAAAACTATGTAACTTATATGTAACGTACAAACAAGATGTTGATATCGACATATCTTTAATTTTAAGTTCTATATAGAACTAATGGGACACTTAACTCTAATATGGTGTATCAACAGTTCTATAGAACTAAAATTAGGGGTACTACTGGGATGCACCCAAAAACAAAACCACGTCGAATGCAAAGGAAATTTTATTAAAAAAATCACATCTAGGTACCTATAAATTACTAAAAAATTGAATTTGAAAATAAATCATTATACATTAGTAAAAGATGGTCACAGTTGACATATATTTTCGTCGGGTGGCGATAGTTCAAACTAGAGTAATACATCATTAACTCAGTATTATTGCAATTAAAATATTATAATTAACATTTAATATTTAATTGGTTAAAACCCAAAAATTTGTGTTTATTTTGTATCAAATCAAAGGGATTTCGACAACTATTTAATTCCCGACAAACTTAATTATGGTATATTTTTGCCATAATTAAGTCAGTTAACATTGTTATTATTATTATGTTATTGGCAACAATATTTGCCAATATGAACAATAATGCCAACCGACGAAACTTATTATGTGTGAGTGAGACTCACACAGTGGAAGTGGATTATGCAAGTACACAGGTAAGAGAGAGATAGATAGTAGTTTGTCTCTACACTGGTAAGTTCTTTAAACACTCCTATTAAAGAATACATACAAACAAATTAAAGTATACATAAATACTAACTAGAAAGTCGGAGTAGAAAGTGCCTACGCGTACATAATTCTACCAAGACATGTAGAAAACTGTACGTAGTACCTAGGTAAAAGAGATCTATAATTATTAACACAATACTTATTTATCGAAGTAGTAACAATAGTTCGTGTACTTTTTTATACTACTCACAAATTAATCATATAGTATTTTTAGTACAAATAGTAGACTATAATAAATTCTTAATAAAATATGTAAAAAATAAAACAACTAATTACAAAAAATAATCATTATAAAGGTAAATAATAAATCAAACAAGCAGAGATAGTCTAACTACAAATAAATTTTTTAAAAGAAATTTCTCATCTGACACTAGCTAGTTAAGAGAACAACTGTATATCTATACACTAAATTCGTTATTTCCTCGTGCTGTAAACACATTTTTTGAGTTAGACGATCTTTACTCAAAAAATAAAAATATAGTAACAAAAATTAATAACTCGTAAAATCAAACTTAAACGGGCATTTTTATATATTATTTTTAATTAAGGCACTTTTATGTTTTTATATAAAGATTTATTTTAATAGTGTACTCTTTGGCACAATTATACTTCTCATACAAAGGTAGCGGTGATTCAGTTGAATAGTGTTACCATCCGTCCGGGTTTCCCCGGATTTGTCCTAGTTTAAAGGGCATCCAGGAAGCGTCCGGGAAAGGGAAGTTTATTGGTAGTGCGAGCATTAAAATTTAAAATTTTAAGTTAGTAAACAATTTGTTACTAACTTTAATAAAATTCCGTTTTGTAAGGTGAGGTACATTTATAATAAAAATGCCTTATTTAATTTTGAGGTCTAAAATAAATAAAAAAGTAATTTGTGACATTGACTATTTTTTAAAAAACCTATTGACATTTCCGGGTTCTGGACTCTAAAACTAGGCTATTCACGCGTCTTATCCTGGTTTACCAATTTTAAAGATGACAACCCTAGTTGAGAAGCTTTGGACGTTGTTTGGCTAAATACTACTTTTCTTTTCTCAGTCAATTTAAATTAAGTTACAATTCAAGTAAACATTAAATTAAACTTAATTAAATGCTAATCAAAATCAACAGGAGTTTTTGCTAATTGAATTATGACTAAACATTAGCCAGTTAAATAAAAAACATTGACGAATGGACAGATACATCCCTATTTTTGAGTGCATCCTAGACTGGGAATGTTACAAGTATTTTTCAGTATGTATAATAGCCAATTTTCACAATATCGGTTTTATTCAACGACGTTTATCGTCAACGATAGACTAGTTTATAAAACAGTCGAATTTTCAACTAGTTTACGTCGTAGATGTGTTGGTTTAGACACTAGATATAGATAGTACGTTTAGTTTATTAAATTAGATTACGTTCAAGTTGGTTTTGAGCGGTGGTACAGTGACACGAACGATTATATGACAATATTTACGAGCACGTTGAAATGAACTCCCCTTCATACTTTTTCCAGGCTTAAGACTGGCAGGTTTATTATTTTAAATTAGCCTATAATATTATGAACCTGGCGTATTTAGTATTATATATATATATATATATATATATATATATATTTATTAAGGTGCAAGAAAACTTTTATAGTCCTAATTTATTTACAAGATTATAGAGAAAAAATGTGAAAAAATTCTTTGTTTTGCCACCTCAGTCACCTTTGACCGGCACGTAACACTTTTCAAATACAACTAAAAAAATAATGTTAATGTTAACTGTAAACAAACACAATTTTAATCCAAAACATCATATTGGATGTTATAAATATATAATTTAAGTTGTTGAAATAGAGTTTAATTTCAACTGGCAATAGTCTCACTCTCAATGCAACGTGCACCGACTTAGTTATTGTGCTAACTAATAATATTCCGAAATCAGTATACATTGTCGCTTGAATATGTAATGAAAGACCTATGATGTGACAGCAAAGTTCGATGAAATACCGCAGCTCTACATATGCGGATTTCGGCTCGACTTATGGCCGCGGGCGGTATAGTTCGCGGGGGGCGAGTAATGGTCGTCGAGACGTTCGATCGTTTTCGGGAACACTCGTAAGTTGTCGTTGCGTTCAAGTGCCACACGTTGCTACGATAAGCGGTCGCGACGAATGACGACTAATATTTGGTGAACGCCACAGAGAACGGATATGTTCATGCGTAAACGTGTTTATCATTTATATATAAACTAGTCTATTCGTTCACGTCAAAGAAACAGTTGAAATAAACTGTTCGTTCATTCAACGACCACCACTAATCCAGTCAGGCTAGAAGGAAACAAATTTGAATAAAATTAAATTAAACGAAATTTGCTTTAAGGTTGAAATGAAAACCTCACTAAATTGTTTCATACTTGACTGATCCCATCAGTTTTGTTGAAGCCGCTCGAGGTGTTCTGGGAAATTAGAACAATACAAATTTTAATTAGTACTTACTAATATTATAAAGGCAATAGTTTGTATGTATGGATGGATGTTTGTTACTCTTTCACGCAAAAACTACTGAATGGATTTTGATGAAACTTTACAATAAGCTTATAATATAGCTTACATATTAGAATAACACATAGGCCACATTTTATCCCGAAATTCCCACAGGAACGAGAACTACGCGGGCGTCCTTTAAAAAGTCTAGTAAAAATTATAAATCAAACTTACGCCTCATTCTTGGTCCTAACTCGATATCTTTAATTTCGTTATTTTCATCCTTGATGATGCTGATGTATCCTAGGACTTTCAGCTCTAAATAAAACAAATAGTTACAATTATTAAGCCATCAATGTTTTCTGCAATAGCTCATTCGCGTTAAGAATACAGTGAGCGCCGTCCTAGACATGCCTCCTAACCAATCAAATCTTTTCAATTTACAAGGGCCAAGTTCACAGTGACCAGTTGAAAGCATAGCTTCGAACGCGACGCGCCGGCGAGCAATGATCACTGCATTCTTAACGCGAACGAACAATAGCAATATTCTGAATATCTCTAAATCAAGAGTGAAAAACCAGATTTCCGTCACGCATGTTTAAACAATAAAATTTAAAAATAAAAAATAAATTAATTTTAATGCTGTTGATGATGATGAGTGATGCAGCTGCTGCTGATATGATTCTGACGATGGTGATGTTGCTGATGATGATAATGATGGTGATGCTGCGGCTGATATGATACTGATGATGATAACGATGGTGATGCTGCGGCTGATATGATACTGATGATGGTGATGCTGCTGCTGCTGCTGCTGATGTTGATGCTGTTGATGATGATGACGCCAATGCTGTTGTTGCTTCTGTTGCTGCTGCTAATGACGATGATGATGATGGTGATGCTGCTGCTGATGATGATGCTGATTGTCTCACTGAGTATGGACACGAAGCAGCGCGCGGCCACGATGCGGGCGAGCCCCTGCCGCACGGGCCCGCGCCGCACCAGGCTGTGCACGGTGACGGCTCCGCGGCGCGACTCCACGCTGCGGAAGATCTTGATCATCGTGCCCAGCGAGTCCCACTCCCGACTGCAACAAAACGACACTTTGCAGCTGCTCTACTGTTTGTAAGTAATCTATACTAATATTATAAAGAGGTAAAGTTTGTAAGTTTGTAAATACTCTGTCGGGGCTAATCTTCGGAACTACTGATCCGATTTTAAAAATTCTTTCACCAGCAGAATGCTACGTTATCGGTGAGTGTCATAGGTTATATTTTATATTTGGATTGTATATATTACCCGAGTTATCACAGTTTTTGTCGCGCGAGTTGGGCCGTGAAATTTATTAAATCGGCGTAAATCGCGTATGCTGCCTTAGCTATTGGATATAATTGAAAACATTGTATGAAAACTTTATGCATCTTAAAAAGTTCTACAAAAAAGTCCGCGATAGCATGTATCTATCTTTTTTTTTATATTTTGGCAGATATATAACTTTTAGTTAGTGTTTTAAAAAATCATTTAATTCATATGCTTAAATTTACATCATTATTTATACAACTAACTTAAATTCTTATCAAAATAAATTATTTAATAATCACAAGGATATTATAGAAATAAGATTTGCCTTTTACAGTATGTTAATTAGTTATATAGTTTTGGAGATATTACAAAATTTCTAAACACAACACTGCCGCTATATCGTCCAAATTAAGTTGACTTCCTCCGTGTTATGTTATACGTAATGAATAGGGGTCAACATTTTGGTACTGATATTCTTTCAGAATTCGATTTTTGATCTTTTCTTTCAATTTATTTAGCATGGCAGACCATATTTATATAATATACAAAAAAGTTTGTTTGTTTGTTTGTTTAAACGGGCTAATCTCTAGATTTGCATGTCGAATTGTAAATTATTTTGTTTATTATGAAAGCTAGATTCAAAAGTGAAGTGAAGTGATTAAATTGAAAGGGGTAGCGGGGAAAGAGCACACTTTATATGAAAGTCTGTATATAAAATTAAAAGGGCACCTAAGAGGTTTTCACGCGGACGGAGTCGCGGGCGACTAATAGTCTATACTAATATTATAAAGAGGAAGAGTTTGTGAGATTGTGATCTTGTGCAAAATAAAAACGTGCGGTGCGCACCGCCCCGGCCGCTGCGTGGCGTTATGGGTAGTTACATTTAATACTTTTTTTCTCAACAACATCGTTTTTCATGTTCTACTAAATTTACTAATTTCTTCAATCTAGGTATTTCCTACTCTACTTTTTTTAGTTAGCTTTTATTTCGTTTCTAATGAGGATCACCGTTTGATTATACGAAGTAATCGCATTATTCTGATGAAATAACGTCAGAATGCCTAAAACAAAATCTCAACTATCTAGACATACATCTCAGACAAGAGCGGTCGCTGTACGCCGAATAGGAGAGACTTCTTTAGAGCATGCACGGCGTCCTGAGATTAAAAAAGCATATAGATAGCAAGCATCTGCTAGAGAGTCCAGCACTGAAAGATCTCAGCTACTGGTTAACCACAGACAGAATATGTCGAACATACGTAATGCGTAATCTAGCACCAAACGTTCGCAGTGGCTTGCCAGCAAAAGAGCAAGTACATCTACTAGACTTGCTATCGTCATCATAATTTTTATTTATAACTTTCTACCTGAAGTACGCGGTACAAACGGGTCGGGACAAAAATATTTCTGACGCGGAACGGAGTCCGCGGGCACTGCTAGTGTATATATACGTTTCTTTAACTTACTCAATGCGAGTTGTCGGAAGGAGTGTGGATTTTATCCTACCCCTAAGAAACTTGCCTGCTTCCATCTTAGCATCATCACTTACCTTACTTACTTGTGATTGCAGTCAAGGGCTAACTTGTACATACATAACGTCACGCCTTATTCCCGTAGGGGTAGACAGAGACCACATCCCTCCATTTGCCACGGTCCTTGCACATCGTCAGGGGGTACTGATCGTTTCTATCAGTCCGATAGTCACAGTATGGTACACGGGCAAGCAACCCCGGCTTCCCTGAGCTGTTTCTGACTCTTCTTGAACCGAGCCAGTAATATCCTCTTTACCCATTGACATATTAATAGTTAGTACTATGGACTTCGAGTGTAATGCAAAATTCACGACAAAACTGTCTCCAGATATCTATACTAATATTATAAAGAGGTAAAGTTTGTAAGTTTGTAAATAAAGTTCCTTCGGGGCTAATCTTCGGAACTACTGATCCGATTTTAAAAATTCTTTCACCAGTAGAATGCTACGTTATCGGTGAGTGTCATAGGCTACATTTTATATTTGTATTGTATATATTAAACGAGTTATCACAGTTTTTGTAGCACAAGTCGGATCGCAAAAATCTGTTATATCTGCTTTTTACGCATACGCTGCCTTATCTCTTGGATATAATTGAAAACATTGTATGAACACTTTATGCATCTTAAAAAGTTCTACAAAAAAGTCCGCGATAGCATATATCTATCTTTTATATTTTGGTGTTTTAACTTTTTGTGTTTTAAAAAATCATTTAATTCATATGCTTACGTTTACGTCATTATTTATACAACTAAACTGAAATCCTTATCAAAATAAATTATTTAATAATCACAAGGATATTATAAAGATAAGATTTTCCTTTTACAGTAAGTTAATTAGTTATATAGTTTCGGAGATATTACAAAATTTCTAAAAAGTGCGACTGTAATAAATGATTTAATTCATATGCTTAAGTTTCAGTCATTATTTATACAACTAAACTTAAATTCTTATCAAAATAAATTATTTAATAACCACAAGGATATTATAGAGATAAAATTTACCTTTTACTGTATGTTAATTAGTTATATAGTTTCGGAGATATTATAAAATTTCTAAAAAACAACTCTGCCGCTATATCGTCCAAATTAAGTTGACCTCCTCCGTGTTATGTTATACATACTGAATAGGGGTAAACATTTTGGTAGATACTGATATTCTTTGATAATTCGATCTTTGATCTTCTCTTTAATTTATTTGGCATGGTAGACCATATTTATATAATATACGAAAAAGTTTGTTCGTTTGTTTAAACGGGCTAATCTCGAGATCTGCATGTCGGATTGTAAATTATTTTCTTTATGATGAAAGTTAAAAGTGAAGTAGACTATTTAATACAAGCACACATCAGCTTCCCATAAATATATATTGTTAATGTTAATGTACCTACTGTAATATCGTACAATGTTTAACAAAAATGTAGATCTTTAGTACACGGGACGGGACGGAGAATATTGCTTCACGGGAAACTAAAAAAAAAAATTGAGAGGGGTAGTGGGGAAAAAGCACACTTTACATGAAAGTCGGTCTTTAAAATTAAAAGGGTACCAAAGAGGTTTTCACGCGGACGAAGTCGCTGGCGACTGGTATATAGCTATAATGACGTAGGCGAGCGCTAAGAAACGTTTTTTCTAATGTTCACCTACTTAAGGGGTCAAATAAGTCTACACCAACTTTCACGCGGACGAACTGGTATATAGCTATAATGACGTAGGCGAGCGCTAAGAAACGTTTTTTCTAATGCTCACCTCCTGAAGGGGTCAAACGGGAGTTCAAATCTACACCAAGTTTCACGCGGACGAAGTCGCGGGCGACCGCTATATAGCTATAATTACGTAGGCGAGCGCTAAGAAACGTTTTTTCTAAAGCTCACCTCCCTAAGGGGTCAAACGGGAGTTCAAGTCTACAGCAAGTTTCACGCGGACGAAGTCGCGGGCGTCCGCTAGTCTTATATATACTAGAATGAATTTGTATTTTTAAAAACATATATGTCTTATATTATTTTTATACAGTCTAATTTGCAAGGGTCTAATTACTTGTTATAAAGTGATCAGCTCAGACTGACGGTAGCCATGGCAGCCTTTTTTTTGACATGGCAGCTTCTCGTGAAAATAGAACAACATAAATGGTGTGGAGTAGATAGCTTTGAATTTTTTTGGCATCTTTAACTTATATATTATATTCACGCACACTTTAAATCTTTCAGTAACATCTATATGCTGGGATAAATCTAGTACCAACCATTACATTTTTTACTACAATGAAGTAATAAAAAAATACTTACTAAAATAAATAATACTAAATAGGTTACTGTTTTAGATAACTGTTCCAAATTTCATGTAGATAATTGTTATAGTTATCAAAATAATCGAGTGTGAACCGACGGACGGACGGAAGGGTTCCATTTTACCATTATGGTAAAACTTCTTTTATTAATATTCATGACATAAAAAATAAAAGTTTATTAATTAAAATTGTTTTCAATTCAAAAATGAAGGAATTAAAATACCTATCCAAATATTAAACGACAAAATAACTCTATGCAGTCATTGTTCTAAAACATTATTGACGTGTATTCTCTCAGTAAGCTTATATGAGACTGAATGCGATTAGAAATCTTTTTCACGTTTTAGCTCTCTTTTGTTTCTGTAGCGTATTGAAACCACGGATCTAGATACCGAACTGTTTAATGGTAAAATATATTTACATACCCACGTATTTTGACATTTCGTACTACCTACATATTTCATACATATCAGTTTCGGACATTTTTTAGCGCTGACCCGAAGTCCATAGTATTAATATGTCAATGTTTTTACCTTATTTATTCCCTACTCTTATTCTCTTTAACCCATCCTTTCCGTCAATTCCTTTCTCCTACCCATCTCTGCCAGTCCAAGGTTGCCGTGCCGAGGGACTCGTGGCTAGGGGCATGCCTAGTCGCTAGCGGTTGCCCTAGGACCGGGCGAACCCAGAAAAAGGCTAGCCTTATTCTGGCATTCGGGGCTGTGCCAGAACGAACTTAGTTTTTCCCTCGCTACTCGTGGGAACGCAATGACAAATAAAATATTTAATGTCTAAAAGGGCGGCGATGAGGTTCGCGATCCATCACGTCTCGTTCCTCCTGGGGGCGAAAAGCGGGCCACGGAGAGCTAACTTGTAATGAGTAAAAAATAGAGGACATAGTGTCATACTAACTTAATGAATCTCTGCGCGTCGGTGGTCTGGTCAGAGCAGCCGAGAGACACCCTGGTCCTGTCCAAGCTGCCCAGCGGGGTCTCGGAGTCTTTGCTGGTGGTCTGCCGCCTCGGCGCAGGCCCCGGCTCGGGGCGCGGCACTTCCGGGGCTTCCCTCAAGCCGGCGTCTTGCAGCATCGACTTCAGCTTGGCCACTACTGGCTCTTCAGTCGGCTCTATAACAGGAATTCCTGTAAAAAGGCGGGAAATATTATTTTTCTATCACTATCACAATTTATTCGACTAATATTATTATTTATTATATCAGACTAACACATAAGCCACATTTTATGCTAAAATTACCACGAGAACGAGAACTACGCAGGTGAAACCGCGGGCGTCCTCTAGTTATAAAATAAAGTTCCCGCAGCGTCTGTCTGTTCGCGAAATTTTTTTTATTTTTAATACTAAACGAATGTTCATGCGGTTTTCATTAATAGCCAGTGTCATTCCTGAAGAAGGTGTTAGAGAGAGACGAATATCTTAGCATTCCATGGATTCACCGTGCGGGTGCCGGGTCCATCGCGTGGCTGAGAGAAAAACTCCGAACAGAGCCCGAGACTTGTGACACGGGTGTAGGTTTAAGGGTACCCTTAGTGACGCGCGTCAACACTCACCTCCTCTGTTCAAGTTGTTCTCCCTGCCCAACCATATTCGGAAGGACCCTACTAGTGCAGCTTTGGACACTCGTTCCAATATGGAGCTTACTGCACTTCTAGTAAGGCCAAGGTCTTTTAGCAGGTTGTAGAGAGACTTCGCTGGTATACCCCTCGCACCCACTTCTACCGCGTATAAACTAACCACATAGCCATTTTTGGTTAGTTCATTAGTAAGGTCATAGTATTTATTCACTTGGTCTTTAGGGATGTTTGTTTCCCACGGCACTGTAAGCTCAACAAGTACTATACAAGTAGCGGCACGAAACTCTAGCGCTGACCGTTATTGCGCAGAAGTAAAAATTTAGGTATCATGGGGGAGCTTGAGGAATGAGGGGCGGGCGTGCGTAGCGGCGATTGGCTCCCCTGTCGCATTCCGTCCCCCGCACCGAAACGACGCGACGCGGACTTCCAGTGTACAGTCTCGCTCTGAGTTGCATTGTTATTATTGTTAATTTTCAGTTGGTTTGTTAAATATAATTATATATTTTGTTGTTTTTTAAGTTTGTTTATGAATTTAAAGGGAATAATATACCTAGAAGAAATACCGTTTTGCGACGCCAGGCGTGTTACCATTGCCTGATTCAGATTAGACTAGTCTTATATCTATAATAAAAATTGAGAATATAATAATGTTTTATTTTTCTACTCCCCGTAAGCTTTTCAAAATTTATTTATTCATTTATGGTAACTATCCATATATTTTAATATTTTTAATATTTTAATATTTTTTACTATATAATTATGTCTTAAGTAATACGAAATCTTTGGAAATTAGAACTATGAACTATAACATATATAAGCACAAACACGCACGTAACGTACACAAACACATACACACACACGCATGCACGCACACACACACAAATATTAAAACGATGTCGTAACATGATTTGATATTAATTAGGTAATTAAAGTAAATATTGTATTGCGTACGCGACGGTACCGATGCGCAGCCATCCCTACTACGTTTCGTTCAGCGCTAGACTTACATGCCGCTAGTTATACGTTTGATTTGTTTGGAAAAAAGAAATATGTCCGGTCTAGATGTCGTAATAGCTAAGTCTTCCGGGATTTTATAGTGCTTTTCATACGTGTCCATTAATATAGTCCAATCAGGAGCAGAGCCTAGAATTGAATAAGGCTTGCTGGTGGAATTTGTACTTGAGCCTGCTTTAACGAAGTTAGTTTGTCTTTTATTCGTCGTCAACCCTTTTTGAGCCCTAGCTACTGAAAGGCTTATAGCTTCACGTATGATTTCTAGTACTCTGTCGTGGCGGCGTGAGTAGAGACCCCTGTCCAGGAGCACCTTATTATATGTTAAAATTTTATGTAAATAATATGTAAATTGGATGAAATATGACATAATTGCAGGAAAAGTCGAAAAAATTCAAGACGCCTGGGAGCTTTCATCGAAGACGCTGCTTTGTCTATTTAAGATATAGCGATATATGGAAGAATTATTTATCTTTATTAGTACTTCATATCTTCAAAAGATCTATCTTTTGAGAATAACTTACTTTACCCATATTTTGTAAAAAAAAGTTAAAAGAACTGAGAATAACAAAGAAAAAAAACTGTATACCGGCAGCTGCTGCGGCCAACGAACTCAGTCTCTGCGATGAACGTCTTGTCTTCTGTGGACAAAGTGTAGCTCTATCAACACTAGTAAATATTTTTGATTTGAATAGTCATTATCAACATAACATCATTAACACACGGTGCGCGTCCACAACTGAACATAGTCCTTGCATACTTTCTTAGCTTCTTCCACTCTCATTAATCCTTTCAAACAAGTTGGTACAACAAAACACTCTTGACCTGGCTATTATTTAAAATGTCCTAAACTTGGATCATTTGCCTAGGCCTTCCCCTATATATATTTCATAAATACTTTTTGTTAATCTTCGTTCATCCATTTTCTCTACATGCATCTCTCTATGTCATGCTATTGTTAACTTTGACAGTTTCAATCCACACATACTCGTCAATGCTTTCATCTCTACTGCATTTATTTTACGTTCTTCTGGTATACCCAACTTTCTCTACCAAACATAAGTGTGGGCACCAACACACCTCTATGCACAGCCAGTCTTGCCTTTTGGGACACATTCTGGTTATTCATAAAGGCATGCAGAGCACCACTCGCCACGTTTCTCAGCATTTACTCATCTTTTAAAATCACGCCCAAACTTTCCATCTTTCGTAAATTTACTAACCAGATATTAAAACTCTTACTTAGTTCACTTTTTTTCTATCTATCAAAATATCACAAATTGACAAAGTTCAAAAATAATTACCTTTATTTTGCTGACATATTTACTTATTTATTTTTGTTTTATTCACATTCCTTTCCTTTTCAAAGTTTACGTATTGTATTTATGTTTGAAATGCATCGTCAAAACTTAACTAAAATGTTACCTCGTTCTCGCTCGCCCGTTTCTCCTGCGAGACAGTCATCACTTTCTGTGTGGGCAAGTCCGAGATGTCAATCTGCGGCGGCGGTTCGTCCCCTTGCACGTGTCGCGCGCTTATGTCTATGTTGGTCAAGTCTTGCAGCGCTCGCATGTTCAGCTGCGGGTCTATTGTTTGCTCAACGTTTTCTTGTATGGGTTGTTCGATTGGCGCTGATGGTGGTTCGGTAGCTCGTTGCATGAGTGGCATCTGAAATATTTTGTTATTTCTTACGGGGGATTTGTTATGAGTGATTTCTTACGGGTGATTTCTTGGGAGTGATTTTTTACGGGTGATTTCTTGGGAGTGATTTTTTACGGGTGATTTCTTGGGAGTGATTTTTTACGGGTGATTTCTTGGGAGTGATTTTTTACGGGTGATTTCTTATGAGTGATTATTGATGGGTGATTACGGGCATCTGCGATGCGATTGCTAAAGTTATTCTTATATGACTGTATGTGACGATTTAATGTAACGTATGTGACGATTAATGTATAGCTTGAGTAGAATGTATGTGGCAACTGATTTGGATGATTTATGGTCTCTAGAGATGTTTGTTTCGCACGACACTGCAAACTCACGAAGAGATGAATATCTTAATATTCCATGGATTCATCTTGTGGGTATCAGATCCATTGTGTGGCTGAGAGAAAAACGCCGAACAGAGTCCGAGACTTGCGGCACGAATGTGGGCTTAAGGGTACCCTTAGTGACCGGTCAAATTAGTCTCCCTACCCAATTCCAAATCAGGTAGGATCCTGCTAGAGCGATTTAGAGCGATTATGGACACTCGTTCTAGAATAGAGCTTACAGCAGTTCTAATCAGGCCAAGGTCTTTGAACGGGTTGTGGAGAGATGTTGCTGGTATACCTCTCGCACCCACTTTTAAACTAACTAAATAGCCATTTTTTGTTAATTCATTTGTAAGGTCATAATACTTATTCACTTTTAACGTATGGACTTTAGAGATATTTGTTACCCACGGCACTGTAAGCTCAACAAGTATTATACGTTTAATTTGTTTCGAAAAAAGGAAAATGTCTGGTCTAGATGTCGAAATAGCTAAATCGTCTAGGATTTTATGTGTTTTTCATGTGTCCATTAATATAGTCCAATCAAGTGTAGTAAGATTGAGTAGGGCTTACTGGTAAAATTTGTTCTCAAGCCTACTTTAACGAATATAGTTTTTTATTGTGTCGTTAATCCTTTTTCGAAACTGAAAGGCTTATAACTTCACGTATGATTTGTAGTACTCTATCATGGCGGGGTAAGAAAAGACCACTTTTCAGTAGCATTTTGAATCCTCAACCAACAATTCAATGAAGTTGGTAGAAGCGAGAAAGATCCGAGATATATCCCATCTGCGTCATCACTTGGCCCCACGTAAGACCAGCATTGCGCCGGTGGATTTACCAATTCTTTTTTCGGGGATGAAAATTAATCCCTATGGACCTTTGCCGGCTGGTCGGCAGGGCATGTACGATTTGCACGGACTAAAAATAACCTTCCCTTCTTCTCGGTATGCACGGAATCGTTTAACATTTCCTCGTAACCTTCCTAATATTATGTAAGCCCTATTTTCCTCTGTATACTTCTCTCTTTTTCCTCCCTCCTTTTTATTGTGGCTTGAAACATGGGCGCATTAAAGCCCGTCACTCGTTCTTCAGGAACTGCTCTTATGTCTGTACAGCCGTGACGTACAAATGGCGTGTGCCTTGGGGTATCTTTATCGCAGAAACGATTGAATATCCTTTATTTTTGATTTACTATCCCACTTCTGAAGTTAGAAATTAGAGATAGGTATCAACCTCGCTTGGGTATATAATTCTGTTTATCTGATTTTATGCTTAATTTGATTTTATTTTTTGTGTTTTTATTTTATTTTTAGCATTTATTTATCAATAATGATAAAAATCATCTTTCTTCTATCACCAGCACTGCTTCTGTGGAAACTGTCCGATATGCTCCGCTTACGCCTATAGCAAGACGTCTTTGTACCGTTTCCAGTATTTTGCGGTAGGTATCCACTTCCATGCGTCTATTAAATATATGCGCTCCGTAAAGGATTACGGCATCGATGCCGACACTCTTCTTCTACTCGCCCTAGGACCCCAGCAGGGGGAGACCCCTTTTTGGGCGACTTCCTCAATACGTTTTTTAAGGTTTAAGCTTCTATCGAGCTACACTCCCAAGTACTTTATGTACTCTTTCGGGGCACTGTTGCACCTTTGAGGCGGAATTTGATGTGGTCCAGCTTCCGTCTCCCACTGAATACTACCGCCTCTGTTTTCTCTGGTGCTAGGGAAAGGGTTTTTCTTGAGTCCAACCATTTACTTGTTTGAATGCCCTGTTTGCCTGGATTATAAGGATTCGGTTTTGCCAATACTAGTGTCATCAAGACCCACTAATTGTATGCCCTCGTCTTGATTCAACTTAAAGACTCCATGATAGAGTACATTTCAGTGCATCCGAACTAGGGGGCCTTGTAGGGCGCCGCTGTTAAACCCTGCCATAAATTATTTCTTTTGCCCCCTTGTCTGTAACCTCTATGCATTTGTACATTCGTACATTCAGGGCAATTCGTTCAATTCATAGGGCAATCTCCTATTTCTCATTTCTAGCATAATTTTTCTGTACAAATTTCTTTCTACGAAACAGAATTGAACGCGTCCCGGCTCTCTAGTCAAATCAGACTACATAGACTTCTGGTGCTACGAGTACCGAGTTCACAATTTCTACCAATTCTTCACAAATTCGCCCCCGTTCCCTAACCAATCAAATTACAGGACGCGTTCGAAGCTCTGCCTTCAACTGGTCACTGTGAACTTGACCTTGTAATGATTTGATTGGTCAGGGGGCGGGGCTTAGCTGTGGCTCACTGCATTCTAAACGCGAACGTACTATGATTCTTTTCTTTATGTAATCTAATAGGTTCGCGTATTTGTATGTGCGTGTATACGTAAGTGTTTATGTGTGTGTGTATGTTTTAAGTTATAAATTTTAACAAAAATACAACTTCTTCATAATAATAATAACTCTTCAACTTCTTCATAATATGACGTTAAATATGTAGTAACTGTTTTCTTGCATTCTTTAAGTTTTTTACTTCGAGTTTTTTATTTATCTGATTATGCAATGCAATTTGAATACCGCAAAATTTTTTTCTTGCAAAATAAATTCTTCTATGACATTTTTTTATGTATGTTATTTAGCTTGTGCAGTGTAAATAGTAAATGTATGGACAACTATTAAAAAAGTACCTCAATATCCCTGCCAGCAGGCGAGGGCGGGGCTCTTTCCTCGTAAATACGGTCTGCGAAATCGGCAAGCAACGCAGGGGAGATCCTGCTACGGAACCGATTGAACCTGGGACCCACCGCCGCTGGACGCGTTAGCAACTCTGCAGCCGGAACTCGCAAACCACGGATGTCCGCTTGAGCACTGCCAAACTGTGGAGGTATCACCATCAGTACCAACCTTTTAACTATCTGGTTGGTCAAAATTATAAAAAAGTCGGACGTAATGGCTAAATAGCCTTTATTTAGCATTTACGCCTGTATTACTTATGAGGGTAGGAAAATAAAACAAAGCCCAAAAAATAGAAAAAAATATAAATATTTAAAAAGGAACTTGTTTAATAAATAAAATTTTAAAAGCAAAAAATTTATCGTGATTCGAACTTTGGAAGTATAATGACAATAATAATTGTTTCTTTGGTCCCAAGCTGCATGCGCGAATTGTAGAGATCTTGATATTCTAGTCTAATAGTTTTAAACTCGCTAGTAATAGTTTACGTAAACACATAAACTGCTATAAAATATCTCATCAAAATGAAAACCATGAATGACATATCTTCTAGAGTATCGTGTAGCTAATGCACTGTTATATGCATTAAAATTTAGAGCAGGTACAGCCCCAAAAGACTAAATAATTTTCGATCAAACTCTGAGCAAGTAAAAGTAAGAAATTCAACGAGTAATTTGATGAGACCTAGTCTGGAACAACGATCCTGGTACAGACTGAACAGGTAGCTTTTCGTAGAAGTAATGAAGATTCGTGGGTATTGTCCCATCCTGACACATCACCATCAGATCTGTTTTTGACTTGTTTTAACATTATTTGTTCAGAGTACAGTTTTGCGAGATACGAATTACGTGCCGATCTTGTCACTCTCCCCTTTAATTTTACTTCTTTGAATTCTTCCTAGTAATCAAATTTGAAAAAAAAACGAAGGTGGAATGTCCGTATTGATTCGTAACCATCTTGCCATGGCTTATCTTTACGGGCTAGTCGTATTACATTTTGCAAATCATCAGGACGGAGGTCCTGGGTTCGATTCCCGGTGGGGCAGATTGAGACTTTTCTTAATTTGTCTTGGTCCGGCTGGTGGGAGGCTTTCGCCGTGGCTAGTTACCACCCTACCGACAAAGACGTACCGCCAAGCGATTTAGCGTTCCGGTACGATGTCGTGTAGAAACCGATAGGAGTGTGGATTTCATCCTACTCCTAACAAGTTAGCCTGCTTCCATCTTAGATTGCATCATCACTTAACATCAGGTGTGATAGCAGTCAAGGGCCAACTTGTAGTCGATAAAAAAAAATGTAGATTTTGGCATTCTCAGAAGCTCGTTCAATTGTCAAGTGCATGTTATTACACTCTATATAAGTGTGTCCGGATTCTAAAAATTTGTAGTCAATGACTTTATTATTATTGTCAGGTGATGAAATGATATATATCTGCAGCTAGGCGGACTGGATTTTTTTTATAAATTTTTAATCGTTTTTTTTTTTTATAATTTTTATGATTGTTAAAAATTTTAAAAAGAATTGTAAATAAATAAATAAAAGAAAAAAAATTGAAAGGTCATATGAAAATCGATAGTCGTATGTATGTACGTCTATGGTTCGATACATACGACATTTGAATTTACGACCGCGGTACGTCTTTCTGCCATGAACATAGTTATCTAACTTCAATTATACGCCTAAAAGTATTTTAATAATATCTACTAAAGTAATTTACCTATCGCTATGAAAAAAACAGACGTGTGTGTCGATAAATTTAGAAATGATTGACGTAAAGAAATTGGCTTTATTTTAATACGCCCTTCTAGATTGAAGCCCGCGATATAAATAGTGCGGACATACAGACAAACAACAAGAATTTAAAACATTCCGCAGAAATGCAACAAGTTTCGAGTGATATACTCTTGTGTCTCACCCGAGCACGAAGTTCCACGTGTATATCTTGCATGCGCTCGCGCAGTACATCGTTACTCACTTTAATAATCTTATCAATAATGAGTTTTCTCATCACTTTGCGTTTCTTGGGCGGAGTGATGTCCACTTCCTGAAACAACCAGTCTTGGATTAGCCTATAAGCTATAAGGATGGACGAGAAAAAAACATTTTATTGAGGAATTAGAGCACATGAGCCGGCGGGGCATGTGTGAGTGACCACCGGTCGCTTGTCGCGTACGCGCTGAGAAGGGGAAAAAACCGGTTTACACTTGCACAGTTAGTTGACAATCTTAGGGTCATGTTAGTGCGACACGTTTGTTTGGTTGTTTATTTTGTCTTAACCTGTTGTGATAACCCTACCAAAAAAGGTAACAATTTTGCACATTCTTAAGAATTTTAATTTTCTACTCATGTGATTAGGGGGGTCTGAACCCTAAACCCTAAGTATTCTGTTTTACTGCGGAGACAAAAGGCAAAAGCTTCCTAATTTTTGGGATCTTTGGGATATATTTTGCATTTTGTTTTTGGTGAAAATGTAAACAGAAATGAATTATTTACTTATTATTATTTACCTCTAGCACGAATTCAGGTGCTGTTCTTTTCTCCTGTTCTATCTGTTTCTGCCCAAGAGCCTCTTCAACCAAACCATCTTCCACTTGTCTGAAATTTCGAAATTTTTTGTATTTAAAATATAACCATACTTATATTTATGCATAAAAAATAATTTATTAATGATAATGAGTGTGTTTGCTATTTTAACCCACGAGAAAACGGAAGAGGTTCTCAATTCGACGCGTATAATTATACGTAATTTTTATATAACAACGCATAACTATTTACAGAATAGTTCGATTTCGATAATTCTTTTTTTATTAGAAAGAGTACTTCCTAGATAACTATCATGTTAGGATCTAAAAATTGGATTTTGGGAAATTTGAAGGAACTTTATAGGCTCACTTGAAGCAATTTTGGTAATTTTTTTAAGTGACTGGTGTATAATACTTTTACATTTTAGTACGAGTAGATTTTACGATTTTACTAAAAATGGCATAATGGCAAATATGGTCTGTTGAAAATATTACAAATCAAAGTTTTTTTGGATAAATGTACTTAACTCAATTATGCCAAAACGACTAAAGGGAAATTTGGCACAGGTATAGATTATAGTCTAGTGTATAGGACTTCGGTTTTTATTCCGATATTCGTACAGGAATCTATACAGTACGTCACATGACACTATCAAACTAATATTATGAAGGCGAAAGTGTGTGTGTGTGTGTGCTTGTTCGTTACTCTTTCACGCAAACTATTAACCCGATTTGGGTGAATTTTCGAACACAGATAGTCTATACCCTGGATTAAAACATAAGCAACACATTATCCAGGAAATCATACAGGAACGGGAATCACGCGGGTGAATTCATGGGCGTGTTCTAGTAGTAAATAAACATTACTGACACAGTGAGGTAATAAATGTTATTGCTATGCTTTACAGTTCGTTCGCGTTGAGAATGCAGTTAGCGGCCGACCCACCCCCGCTCCCTAACCAATCAAACCTTTTCAACTTACAAGGATTAGTGACTAGTTGAAGGCATAGCTTCAAACGCGCCTTAGGGGCGGCCAACAATGATGACTCACTGCGTTCTTAACGCGAACGAACTATAGTTGTTCGTGATTACCAACGGCGTTATAAACAATAACTAACTTATCTGGAGCAGGAGCGGTTGGATCGGGTAGCGGAATTTCGGATATTTCAGGGATTTCTGCAGGAAAATATGGATTAGAATGGAATTTACATTTAAACAAAAATAATCGACCTATTAACTGCACATTACATGACCAGACCTCCCTCCTTTCTTACAGGAGAGGCGATATGGAGCGCAGACCCACCACGCTGCTCCAATGCGCCGTAGAATGATAATATTCGATTCATTTGTCGATCAGTATCATACATGTTAAGTATAGCGACTAGTGTGAACCTTCACCAAAACAAGATCGGTGAAAACATTCCAGGAGTTAGTTTTAATTATTTAATAAATAGCCTCAAGGCGAAAGGGTCACATTATAAAATGCATAGAAAAACTTTTATTATTACACAATAAAAGTAAATGTAAATTTGTTCTGTGTGCATTTCCATACTGTAGCACATTAACTAAGAAAGAAAATACGCATATTTATAATCTGAATCTTTTATTATACAACCTGACATTCCGTCACAGCGACGCAATATTTTTCTTTGACATAAATAAATTTACATCCTTATGTTGGTTGACTAAAGATAAACTATATCTGTCCAAAAAATGTAAGCATAAGGTTGCATCACTGTTAGCATACAATTTAAACGATGCAGTTACAAGTTTTGTAACACAGTCTTTTGACAATTATACAATTTGTACTAATAGTACTGATATTTCTATTCTTGACCAGAGTACTTATGCTAGTACTGTCATAGATTGTAATATATCTTTAAACTAGTTGATAAGACAAAGGAGGAGCTCTGCAACTTGAACATTGTACACCAAAATATACAGAGCCTCACCGGCAAAGACTTAGAAATTGAACTGTTTGTTGAAAAATTTAATGTGCATATTCTATGTATTACAGAGCACTGGCTCACTAGCTCACAGTTAGCAGTTAATATTAATAATTTTTTATTGTCAAGTGTGTTCTTCAGAACGACTGCAATTCATGGTGGATCTCTAATTTTTGTACGTAACAACCTAAAATGTAAAAATCGAAAAGATATAGTTGGTCTTTCTGTTGAACGCATTGTTGAACTATCTTGTGTGGAGTTGGAACAATTTGTTGTAGTGTGCGTGTACCGCCCACCTACTGGGGACTATGATTACTTTGAGGAGACAATGGAGGAGGTGATGAAGCGATTGAGTACTTCTACTAAAAAAATACTGATATGTGGTGATTTTAATGTTGATATTTTACAAGTAAACTCAATGTCTCTAAGGTTTTAATTATTTAAATGTTTTAATTTAAGACACGCTTTTAATGAACCTACTAGAATTACAGCCACTTCAGCTTCTTGTTTAGATAATATATTTTATTAGTTGACAAGGTGATAATTAACAAATTAAGCTCTGATCATTGCGGTCAACTTATCACTATTCTAAACAACAAACCCATGAGCAACCAATGGTTAAACTTCAGGCCAATAACTGAAGGTAAATTAGAGAGATTCAAAAGCGTAATTTGTAGCAAAATTCCAAGTCTATCTTTTGTTAATCGTGACCCTAATATTCTTTTTGGTGCACTTTTTGAGACAATAGACAGTGAGTTTTCTAAAATATTCAATTTAAAACGTGTTAATTTAAGCCAAAAATTAAAGTTCAGTGACTGGGCTACTGTAGGTATTTATAAAAGTAGAGATAAATTGTATGAGTTGTATGATGAAAAACAGTATAATCACAGTCAAAAATTTTCGGAATTTCTTAAAAATTATTCAAAAACATTCAAACGCGTATGTATTAATGCAGGTTTTGAAGACTTTTAAAATGTACCTATGTTATTTAACAGATTCGCTAAATTCGTCTCCTACGTCAGCCCAGAGGTTACTAAGAGACAATGTGAAAGAGTGCAACATTCTATTTAAATTTAATTATGTAACTGCTTTTGATATTATAAAAACATTTAAACTACTTAAATCAAAGAGGACTGGCGATCTGTGGGGGATGTCAGTAAAAGTAATATCTAATATTATAAATATCATTGCTCCACACTTAGCTGTTATTTTTAATGAATGTGTGGACTCAGGTACTTTTCCAAACCTAATGAAACATGGAAAACTTATTCCACTTTTTAAAACTATTAAAACACATCTTTGATGCCTGGGAAAGGTCTAAGAATGCTATTGGCGTATTCTGTGACTTGTCCAAGGCTTTGATGTGTTGACCATAAAACTCTTTTGCTTAAGTTAAGCCACTATGGCATTAAAAATGTTGCACTTAATCTCATTGCCTCTTATCTTAGTGATAGAACTCAAACGGTATGCATTAATGATATAAAGTCAATTTTGGGTCCTTTTCTATTTTTAGTGTATATCAATGATTTACCATACCATGTTAGCGACATTTGTGAAATTGTACTGTTTGCTGATGACACATCTTTAATTTTTAAAACTGAAGAAATAAAAGTGACTTTGACGATGTAAACCGTGCTGTATCGCATGTGTCGCATTGGTTTACTGCTAATAATTTACTATAAAAATAAAAAAAACTAAAGAAAAATAAAATTTACTAAATTTAAAGAAATAGGAATTCTTACAGTAGCCTGTCAATACATATTCAATAACCTAGTTTATGTTAAACAAAATATAAATATGTATAAACAGAAAAAGGATTTAAACGACCGTCTTCCTAGAAACGGACATAAGTTAGTCATATCAGCTTATCGCCTCCGAAAAGTGCAAAAATCTTTCGTAGGATTGGGTGTACTCTTCTACAACAAGATGCATTCAGTTTTAGATCTCATTGAAAGTTTAAAAATGTATTAAAACTCACTTACTGAGTCAGGGTTATTATACTATCGATGAATTTTTAAATGACAAAGATGTTCAAATCCAATTGGATAGGCTTTCAACTTCACACAGGAAATAAAATAAATAACTTTATGTAACAACACACTTAATATTGTAAAATTGATAATATTATAAAAAGAGCAACTGTTGAGTTTTTGCGGCTCTTCTCAACAGGGCCTGCCTTCCGAGCCGGTGGTAGAGTCACTACAAATAGTCCAATTTGACGTTTCAAAAGTGCTTGTAATAAGCCTACTTGAAATAAATGATTTTGAATTTGAATTTGAATTTGAACAAATCGAAAACTTCACATTCGCGTTAAGGGCAAATTTTATATGGAACTGAAGCAGCGCCCCTGGCGGGAGTGAGAGAACACTCAAATGGGCGAGTGTCAGAACGCTTTTTTTGCTATATAATTTGACATTATTAGTGACTACGTTTTTACGCAGTCGCTCGGTGAAAAACTCACACTTGCCCCACAGGGCCGTCAACTTAACGTGCTCTCCGAGGCATGGGGGTATAACACTATACTAATTCCCGAGTTTAGAATTTACTGAAAATTTCTTAGACGAAAGAAAGTCGGTATTTTTTCATGACCCGACCCCAGATTTGAACCTTGGAGGTCGCGGTCGAACACAAGCTAACCACTAGACTACCTCAATCGTTATTATATTATTTTTTACATTATGCCTTTTTGAACGGCCCACCGGGAAGACTTGTTTATATGGAGTTTAGGATTCACCAAGCTGCTCTAATGCGGGTTTGCGGGCTTAGATAACGTTTGTTTTTATAACGATCCTTATCACTCCAAAGCACGGGCGTATAATATATTTTATTTAATTTATTAATAAAATTAAAAAAAAACTAAGCTCTAAGAACTTATTGCGAATTTTCGGACGAAAGAAACCTTTTTATATATGAAACCTTTTTAGATTACTAAAATTATAAATGCGAATAATACTTTGGTTGAAGGACTTGAACTTCGACCTAAACATTTATTCGACTCGGGACTCGAACCCTGGACTTATGATATGTGCAGCCTAATGGCTGATACATTTTGATAACAACGTAGCAACAAGTGTTTTTGGTTGAGTTAATATAGCAACAATTTTATTGAAAAGTTTATATACCTTTTTCAAAGTCCATAAGCGCTGTCGCGTCACCTGCGGCTGTAATAGTCATAATATAAAAATATAAAATATTATAGAAAATATAAAATTTACTAAATTAAAAAGAAATATATTTTACTTATAGTTGAGCCGTCGAAACAACATAAAACAAATGAATTATTCTTGTAATGTCAACATTTTTCCTTAAGAGTGATAAGGACGGTGATAAAACTCGTCCTCTTTTACATACCGGTTGTTTGTATATTTTTTAACCCCCGACGCAAAAGAGAGGTATATTAGTTTGCCGTCGATGACTGTGTGAGTGTGAGTATGTGTGCGTGTCGGTAGCATCGTAGCGTCTAAATGGATGGACCGATTTCCATGCGTTTTTCTAAATATGAAAGCCAGTTTCTTGGCGGTGCTATGTTTGATGGAAATTGATCCAAAATGGCAGATTAAGTATTTTTTCACAGCTCCCTCAATATGGGTAACACATGAAATGGGTTGACGAGCAGATAACTAAAGTAAAAGTTAGTCAGTAACAACTTTGATTTGTCGCGCGACGTAACCAAGTATAACATACACTTCCTAAACACTGATATCTCATATTCGGATATCCTCTCCATGTGCGCGACGTCGTGTGCGTCGAGCCAGGATTTGTCGCGCGACTTAACCAAGTATAACTTACACTTCCTAAACACTGATATGTCATATTCGGATATCCTCTCCATGTGCGCGACGTCGTGTGCGCCGAGCCAGGATTTGTCGCGCGACTTAACCAAGTATAACTTACACTTCCTAAACACTGATATCTCATATTCGGATATCCTCTCCATGTGCGCGACGTCGTGTGCGTCGAGCCAGGATTTGTCGCGCGACTTAACCAAGTATAACTTACACTTCCTAAACACTGATATGTCATATTCGGATATCCTCTCCATGTGCGCGACGTCGTGTGCGCCGAGCCAGGATTTGTCGCGCGACTTAACCAAGTATAACTTACACTTCCTAAACACTGATATGTCATATTCGGATATCCTCTCCATGTGCGCGACGTCGTGTGCGCCGAGCCAGGATTTGTCGCGCGACTTAACCAAGTATAACTTACACTTCCTAAACACTGATATGTCATATTCGGATATCCTCTCCATGTGCGCGACGTCGTGTGCGCCGAGCCAGGATTTGTCGCGCGACTTAACCAAGTATAACTTACACTTCCTAAACACTGATATGTCATATTCGGATATCCTCTCCATGTGCGCGACGTCGTGTGCGCCGAGCCAGGATTTGTCGCGCGACTTAACCAAGTATAACTTACACTTCCTAAACACTGATATGTCATATTCGGATATCCTCTCCATGTGCGCGACGTCGTGTGCGCCGAGCCAGGATTTGTCGCGCGACTTAACCAAGTATAACTTACACTTCCTAAACACTGATATGTCATATTCGGATATCCTCTCCATGTGCGCGACGTCGTGTGCGTCGAGCCAGGATTTGTCGCGCGACTTAACCAAGTATAACTTACACTTCCTAAACACTGATATGTCATATTCGGATATCCTCTCCATGTGCGCGACGTCGTGTGCGCCGAGCCAGGATTTGTCGCGCGACTTAACCAAGTATAACTTACACTTCCTAAACACTGATATGTCATATTCGGATATCCTCTCCATGTGCGCGACGTCGTGTGCGTCGAGCCAGGATTTGTCGCGCGACTTAACCAAGTATAACTTACACTTCCTAAACACTGATATGTCATATTCGGATATCCTCTCCATCTGCGCGACGTCATGCGTGTCGAGCCTGGATTTGTCGCGCGACTTGTCGGTCGACTGGTCGTGCGGCAGGCCGAGGGCACTCATCTGCATCGGCACGTCATCTTGACCCAACATCACTTCTAGGTTCATGGTGAGTTCCCCAAAACCATCCTGCAAATATATCGATTCAAATATATGAAATTGTTTTAAATTTAAAATTAACAACTTTACATGCATGTAAAGGATTTTCAAGGCATAACTTCCCCAGCCTTTACGACATATTAAGGATTATAAAAATTATTTGATATGACTAAGTACCTTTTGACATAACAACAATAAAATAAATTTTATATTACTTCACACAGCTTATTTTAATTTTTTTTAACATTGAAATAGTAGCCTTATAGGGTTTAATAATATTGTTATGAAATATTAAAATAAATGTTAAATTTAATTTAATATATATAATTGTAAATGTTGTAAATTTTCTCACTGAAATGGCAGAACGCCATAACTATTATTAAAACGCCCACGGTTTTCGCCGCGTAGTTTTCGTTCCCGTAGGAAATTCGGGATAAGGAATTATCCAAAAGTAACACTATTTATTAAAAATGTAAACAAATTCGTACTTCAATCAACCGCATCTCGGGCAGAGTTGGTTCACGCAGCGTGATATCTTCCTCACGGGCCACGGTGTTTGAGGTATTCTGTAGATATAACATTTATTTTATACTTATATAATGCTTAAAGTTTTGTATATTTCTTGCAGGGACGTATTAGAACTTATTTTGAGTGCAAAAGGTATACCAGCGAAGTCTGTATAACTAGCTAAAAGACCTTGTAATCTCCATATTGGAACGAGTATTCAAAGCTGCTCTAGGAGGGTCCTTCCGAATTTGGCTGGGCAGGGAGAATAAATTAAACAGAGGAGGTAAGTGTTGACGGCCGTCACTAAGAGATCTCTTTAAACCTAGACCCGTGTCACAAGTCTCGGGCTCTGTTCGGAGTTTTCCTCTCAGCCACGCGATGGACCCGGCATCCGCACGTTGAATCCATAGAATGCTAAGATATTCGTCTCTACCTATCTGTCATTGTTATATATCAGTCTGGAGTATACAGGTTGTCCCATAAATAATGGAACAAACGCAAATGTGAAATACGTTACCTTATTATCTAATATAGATTGTTCAATCCACGAAGGCTCGACGTTTATTGTTTTTCAAACGCTTACAGTGCAAGTGTGCAATAAAAACTGCAAGAATGTGAGTTCTATTACTACGTGACGAGAAGCAATGTGTAATAGAACTCATATTCTTGCAGTTTTTATTGCACACTTGCACTGTAAGCGTTTGAAAACCAAAAAAGACGAGCCTTCATGGATTGAACGATCTATACTAATTTGATGAGTTGTCAAAAACAAACCGTAATGTGACCATTTTACAGTGTTTTTTCAGATTTTTTAAATTGTCGGTACTAAATCATATTTTTCAATGCTGGTGAAAAAATGTTATTAAAATACATTGGTAATCTAATCCGTATCATTTAACAAAATAAGATGTTAAAAATCTCAACTACAGCAGCTCAAGCATTGAAAAACGTGATTTAGGACTGAGAAAAGAACAATGGTCTGATATTTGTAGATGGAATTCGTAAGCGTCTACAAATATAAACTAATATAGTTTACGTAAAATAATTTATTTTATTTTTTCAATCCGTATACAAGGTCCGAATAAGTCCTTTAAATAAAATAAAAAATCAGTCATTACATTATCATAATTGAGTATGGCAACCGCGTGGTTATTATTATTGCGTAATAATAACACAAATAAAGATTCAATATAACATCTGTCGGCCAACTAGGGAAAGAATATCGAAAAGAAAGTATCGATGCTGTACACATAAGTAGTATCGCACCAAATCGATACTTATTACTGGTTAAACTAACTCTTTTGTGTGCCGAAAACTCGTGTTCAATGATTTTAGCTTAATTTCAGTAGAACAAACCTATAAAGTAATAATAATGGTGAACTAATAATACTTATTTTGAAATGTCAATAAATATCTTGATTCATAAACGCGTATTGCTTTTAAATTCCTAATCATGACAAATGTTCACTGCCAAAGTTCAATCTTACTTGGCGGCGTTTTATACTATTTTATATTTTTTTCATTTATAGACGCAAAAAAAAGTCATCAACAAAAATTTGTTAGGAAAATGACCATTGTTCTTTAAAAATCCGAAATAAAATTATATCTTGGTCACCCTAAGGTTTCTTGAAACTAGTCAAGTTAGTTTTTGGATACTTAGGTGGCATACCTCTCCCGATTAGCCTATGTGGCTGGGATCACGAAGTCCTGGATTTGAATACTGGGTCAGGTCCCCGGAATAATTGTAAGTTTTTCATCCTTTTATGAAATTTTCGTACTTCTATGAAACATACATGTGAACGTGAGACTGGCGCAGTGCATTTCGAATACATAGGTAAGAGAGAGATAGATAGTAGTTTGTCTACTCCTTTGCTATCGAGGCTTCAATGCCCTTATCGATTCAGTTCTATAGCTAAATTGTGCAGGAGCATTGAGGATTTTCAAACTTTCAAATTGTAACTCAAAGCTATTTAATATCCTTACCCTGATACGTTGTTCCAAGTCCTCCTCGCCATCAGGTATTTCTTCAATGACCAGTCTCTGCTGACCTCTCGCTGCAGCTGACCTTCTATGAGATTGATTGACGATTGGACGTTCCACATGAGCTGGAAACCTAAATATATTTTTTGTCAATAAACAAATATCTCTTCAGTTAATTTTTCGATTCAAAGTATCTAGGCCCTAGTAGTAGTTCCTAAGTTTTAGTGCTATCAACTAATAAATCTCTTCATTATTTTATTATTGTACCTATTTGTAAAAATTTATTAAGAAATGTAACACTATAAAACCCTTTGAACTTTGCCTATTTTCAAATTTAGGGTCCAGGTGGGTATCATTGACCATGTATGGGTAATTGACCAGTTTTGAATTTACGCGCTAATATTAAGTTTTCTATATAGGTACAATAAGAATATAATTTTTAAATAATATTTTAAATAATATGATTAATATGTTTAAAATATTAGTTTTATTTACATTGTCAACCACTAGTACATCGACCGATTAAACGTTGAAACCTCTGGTCAAACTTAGCAAAATATATATTTTTTTTATTGAATACAAGTTGGCCCCTAACTGCTATCACACCTGATGTTAAGTGATGATGCAATCTAAGATGAAAACGGGCTAACTTGTTAGGAGTAAGATAAAAATCCACACTCCTTTCGGTTTCTACACATCGTACCGGAACGCTAAATCGGTTGGCGGTACGTCTGTGTCGGTAGGTAACTAGCCACGTCAAAAGCCTTTCACAAAAACAAATTAAGAAAAATCTCAATCTGCCCCGCCGGGAATCGAACCAAGGACCACCGTTTTATAAATCCACTGCTCATACCACTACGCCACGGAGGCCATCCAAAATAGTGGTAAAACAACAAAAACGAAATTGTAACAAATTTTGTGGAAGAAAAAAATTATAAAAGTTATTAGTTCACTGCATTAAACATTTAAAAATAATTAGGTATGTATCTCATTTAATATTAGAGGGAAAATAGTAATTTATAATAAAATCCATCATAATTGGTCAATTATACACAGTGACCATATTAAGAACAGTTGTACTCACTTGTGCCTTGACATACTTCGGTTAATCCTCCAAACATCACCTGAAATCAAAATATTTTAAATGAAAATAATAACAATACTACAAATTTTAGTGACTTTTTGCTTGCCATGTATATCTGCAGTTGAGTTCAGAGACTCAGCTAAAGAAACCTGTAATTTGATATGGGCATCATGTTAAATACTACAGCAAACAGTTACGGTATGCCAAAGCAGCGTACACACGCCATTATAGCACTATAGTTTGTTCACGTTAAGAATGCAGTGAATCATCATTGTTCGCCAGCCTAGTCTCACCCCATTAACAAATACTACAGCAAACAGTTACGGTATGCCAAAGCAGCGTACACACGCCATTATAGCACTATAGTTTGTTCACGTTAAGAATGCAGTGAATCATCATTGTTCACTAGCCTAGCCTCACTCCATCAACAAATCACAAGTCGCGTGTGAAACTTTGCCTTCAACAACAGGTCACTGTGAACTTGACCTTGTACATTGAATATTTAATAGGTTAGGTTAGGTTAGTTGCAGAACTTGCAATGAAGACACGGAGTCCATGGAAAACTTCTTGTGTGAATGTGATGCACTAGCTAGAATGTGAATGTCTTTCGTGGGGGTGACATATCCACTATCAGAGGATTACTGGACCTTCAAACTGGAAGCAACCATCCAGCTCTTAAGAATGGGTGTATGAACTGATGTAGGGTGAGTAAGGTAAGTAAGGTAAGGCAAGTAGAAAAGTTCCAAGTCGAAGTGCATCAGCTGTAGTGGGCCTCACTATGCTAATAATAATAAAATGAAATACAGTTGTAAAAAAATTAAAAAAAAGTTTTAGAGCCTCCACTACATGTAAAGTGGGGATGATTTTTTTCACATCTAAAAACCTTGCTTATTAACAAAGGCTAAAGAATCTAGAAAGCACCCTAAAAACAGATGAGAAATAGGCAAGCTTATAATTTTATGAAATTTAGAACAAGTACATATGATGTTGAACTAATGGAAGAAATATTCTCTATAAAATGTAACCCCAACTTGAGAGGCTGCAATCTCAAAACATACCTAGAAGGCTACCTCAATACCTCTAATGCACTTTTCAGTAACAGAGTCATAGAATAGTGGAATAAACTACCAACACTTAATTTGATCAAGAGATATGACAGCCCTTGACTGCAATCAGACCTGATGGTAAGTACTGATGCAATCTAAGGTGGAAGTGAGCTAACTTGTTAGAAGGAGGATGAAATCCACACTCCTTTCAGTTACTACATGATGTCATACTAGAATGCTAAATCGCTTGGAGGTATGACTAATATAAAAAATACATCCTATTGTGTGGTGTCATTATTTTATTATTGTTTGTTGTTGTTATTATTATTATTATTGTTTGTTGTTGTTATTGCAATTTGCACTATTCTAGGTAAGTAAAGTGCAACTTTGATAAGCGAGAAAGATATGAGTGGATCATGGCTAGTGGAAGAATGTGGCCTACTCCTATGGGAATGAGGTGTGATGGTATGTATGTATGAAATTTGACATTGGAACCCTATACTGTGAATAGAACAAAACATACATGGTATTTATTATATCATTGAACCACTTTGTACCCACAATTACCAGCCCAATAACCTAGTAGAAGGCCAGACCTCCCTGAAACCATTGTTTGGCTCATTTAGTATTACTATAGTCTTTCAAAGTGGAAGAATTAAAAAAGTTTATATACCTGGGTAGTAAATTTACGAAAGATGGAATGTGATTGATATTGTGGGAGTGGTATTGAAAGAAGATTAAATGCTGGGAACATGGTGAATGGTACTCTGCATGCATTAATGAATAGCCAGAAAGTGTCCGAAAAGGCAAGACTGACTGTGCATAGAGGTGTGTTGGTGCCCACACCTATGTATGGTAATGAAAGTTGGGTATGGCAAAAGAAGCACAAAAGTAAAATAAATGCGGAAGAGATGAGAGCATTGAGGTGCATGTGCGGGTTAAAACTGTGTGACAGAGTTAAGAATAGTATGATACGAGAAAAGTGTGGTGTAAAAGAAGATGTAGTGACCAAAATTGAGAAAGGGATGCTTAGATAGTTTGGGCATGTAGAGAGTGTGAGAGTGAATGGATGAAAGAAGATTAACAAAAGAGATTTATGAGGCGAGGTTGAATGGAAATGCTGGAAGGGGAAGGCCTAGGAATATTTTCCTGGACCAAATTCAGGACATTTTAATTAATGGCCGGGTCAAGAGTACCCTAAACCGACGAACTTGTTTGAAAGGATTAATGAGAGTGGAAGAAGCTAAGGAAGTAAGCAATAACCGTGGCAAGTGGAGGGATGTGGTCTCTGCCTACACCTACGGGAATAAGGCATGATGTTATATATGTATCTATGTTTTAAACTGGAGCGCATGCCCTGGGCACCAAATTCGAACTTCGAAATTGTAGGAAAGAATCGACTCAACAGCATTAGTTAGTTTTCCATCTACCTCAAAAAGTTCATGATACAGCTGCTGAATACACAAAAAAAACCATTTAAATAATTATAACATTAACTTACGGACAAAAAAGTCAACTTTTCGTTGATATACTCGTGTCAGGCCTCTCAGTAGTTGGGAGCTTAGACGCAGAGAAAATCGTTTCGATGCACTCCCCGACTCAGTCTTCATTAATTGTAGCAAATCATCGCTGAAAAAAAATCACATTTAAATTGGTCAACTCGTTTTGGATGTACTTAACATTGGTTAACTAGAAGTATTAGTACTTGGCTACTTGGTCTAATGTTGCTGCGATTTTGAACTAGCCAGTAGAAAGAGAGCAGTGAAGTCAAGAAGTAGGCAAGATACAAAGCTTTGTAGTCATATTTACCATATTTTAGGAATATTTTCCGAAGCAAGGCGACTACTACGGTGAGTTAATTGTTCGAAACGCAACGGCCAAGAATCTGCTAACCAACACAAATAAAATTTGCCGCCTCTTTTCAAAGAATCATCATGGAAGAACATTTTACTATTGTTTTTTAATTATTTTCACAAAATTACACTTCGAAACTTTGTTCAGCAAGTAATGAATTTTCGCGCTAATGTGGTTGTCAATAAGCGTCGGCGAGAGTCAGCGTTACCAACCTTAAAAAACTAAAAAACAGCAAATCGCCTAAAAAAAGGAGAAAATAGTAGGTAAAGAAAAAAAAGCAGATTTCATAATTTTGGTCATATAATTAAATAATAAACAATTATCTTAGTTACTATAACTCTCATACAATGATATATTTATAATCACAACAACAAAAATCAAAGTAAAATTATTTTTCAGTTTCATTTTCAATTGCCTCATCTTTAATATTTTCACACTCATTATTATTTTTAAAACCATACATATTTTTGTTGAATTTCTTCAGGTGCCTTTCTGTGGCTTCAAACGAATAGTAATCGGTTATTTCGCATTTAGTGTGTAATATAGGAATATTACACACTATATTAAAGCCAAACTCAATTGAGAATGCTTGTCAACAAACAAATTTAAAATGAAGGTAGAAAATGCAACACATTTTATGCCTAATAAATTTAAAATTATGTTTTGTTAGTTACAAAAATCTTATTTAAAAGACATTGAATATATTAATTAGTTTTATGCTTACTGGTCTAATTTATTGTCATGAATTCGTCATTAACTAGTTTATTTAAAAAATTAGTTGTAAAATGACTAGTGAATTCTACCTTTATTTTTAATTTGTTTGTTGACAAGCATTCTCAATCGAATTTGGCGTTAGTATAAATATAGAAATATAGCTATAATTAATTGCTGTAGTTGATAAAGAAGAACGTAATGTATATCAAAAAATGTTTGTATAGTAGTGTAATTGGTGGCTCTGAGTGGTAGGTAAAAAAACAGTAGAAAATAGAAATGAAACAGAAAACATGGACATCAATTCAACTCATTTGCAGTGCGTGCAGTAGAGCTGTGGAATGCGGAGTGCATTCCACAGCTCACGTTACGTTACAGCATTACGTTCCTCTTTATCAACTACAGTTGGCATTCGTGAATCGAAATCAATTTTCATTTTTAAAAAGGCCGCTAAATCCTATTATTTTTCAAACTAAATATGACTGTTTTGATTGTTTATTTAATAAACAATTTGTTATAAACAAATTAATTATTTCTTTGTATTTTTTTTCTGTTTCTACTTAAAGAAACAAAAACAACCACGTATTATTTTTTGAAAAAAAAAAATTTATTTATATTTTTTATTGAACTTTCAACTTTCTGTTAACTTTAATTTCGTCACTTTGACCTGGTTTTTTATCTTATAAGTTTAAATAATATTTATTCATTAAAGGTCCGATGGGGGCATGGCTTGCGCAAGCCGGAGTACCCGTTTTCGAGCGTATTTTCAACCCTCTGGGAAAATTATAAACATTAGTCCGACAATTTCGAGAGTCGAGACTTTTTTTTAGGAAATTTCTTCTTCTTTTTGAATCTTTTTTCAAATTTAAATTTTCACAAATAGTTTTTGAGATATTAACGAAAAACCAAACCCCCTTTTTGTTTTTCACTTAATTGTTTATAACTATTGCAATTTTTGCGAGCGGGCTTAGCATTTTCTCAAAAACTATCTACATGCCATTCCGAATCGAATGACACCTCAATCATAATTTTCGAAGAAGGCGCAAAAATTTTGACCTAAAAGGCACTTGTGAACTAGACTACAATCTTAGATTGATGTGACAGAATGTGGGAAAGCAAAATACTTTATAACACTGTAGAACAATATTTTATTATCTTGGAACAGAGTTTCCTCTTAGTTACAATTTGCCGCGTAATAATAATACATCTGCCCACATCAGGCCATTAAATACACTTTTAAAAGTAAGTACACAATGTTGGTAACACGGAATTACTTAGTAGTAGGGATTAGACAAATACATTTTGGCAAGAGTTCCGGGATATTATTTTACAATTCAAACGTTATTAATCTGGCTTTAAACATTAATTATTAAAATAAGATTTATAATGAATATAAAATAATAATATTTAAGCGTCAATAGATAAACTCAAGAAATTAAATTATAATAGAAAATTATTATAATTAAATTGTAATAGAAAAGAAATAACTAATTATGAATTTAATTTATGCTAAAAAGTATTAATATTGATGTAAATAATAATAACTAAATACTATATCCTATCGGTTAATAATCATTGTAGATAAATTGAAAATTAATAGTAACATCCGGGTATAACGTGATGGCGCCATTTAAAAGATGGTGGAATGAAAGTTGGTACATATTATAGAATCAATACTGACATCCGGTTGTCACGCGATGATGTCCACAGATTAGAAATGATGATGTCCACAGACTAGTAATAAAAAGTACCCTTAATTATAAATATCCTCTAAGGATTGATGGTTGGTAACATTAGATAATACCTGGTCTATGGATAATATGTTTTGCTTGGCAACCATAAGTAAGCGGCTTAGAGTTCTTCAATTCCTTACATAATTTCATATAAAATAAAATAATTTTAAAAAAACAAGTAATTCGAGTTAATATCAGCGTATAAATTTTTAAAAAATAATTACAGGTAATTTTTGATAGGCAACCTTGTACCTAAGCTAATCCATTACTTACTCCATCAAGATTTAAAATTATACTCCAATTGCTGTAAGAAAGTGCGGGTGACAGTTGTCAGTATGACGTTGACGTCAGTGACTAGGGATGTGACGCTTAGAAATTCGTGTTTATCGCTGACGATACTCGCAGCATAAATCTAGCTCTTTTTAATGTTGTAAAAAAATTAGCTTAAAAGGCAAATTATTATTTGATCGTTATTTATGAGGAGACTTTGTTATCGCGGTTATAGTAATGCATAGTTTCTAGGGATTAAACTTTTATTGACTATAGTCTCTGCGATAATTTTTTTAACAACTACAAGTTGGCAATTGACTGCTATCACACCTGATGTGTGATTCAGTCTAAGATGGATGCGGGCTAACTTGTTAGGTGTAGAATGAAACAACATCGTACCGGAACACTAAATCGCTTGACGGTACGTCTTTGTCGGTAGGGTGGTAACTAGCCACGGCGATAGCCTTCCTCCAGCCAGACCAAGACAAATTAAGAAAATCTCAATCTGCCCCGCTTTACCATTTGGTACAGGTTAATAAACCTCAAACCGATCCAACCGCAACAGCCAGTTGATGAACTGGAAAACGGAGTAGATACAAAAATGTTAAAGTTGGAGCTTATTGCCTTAGTCCGGCGTCAAAAGGCACCAACTCCTACCTATGCTCTAGAAGAGATGACAATAGGTCTGACCTCGGTCCTTAGATATAATGTTATTGGGCCCAAATAACAGGTATGCTTTTAATTTCAATTCCTGTTTTGAAGCTTTATAAAATCAGCATTTATAACATCAACGCTGCGAACGCAGCATTACCTATGAAATAATTGATTATTGAATTATCAAATTCATCAAATTATGAATGATTTGATTGATTGAATTTAAATACTTTTTTCCATATTCCCATTTAATTTTCACTCACGCCGCAAAAATTAATACCTACTTCACCGCCATTAACGGCAAATAACATGTTGGCACTGTTACAAGAGGCCATCAACAAAGATTAACCTGAGGGCTGGTCGAAGGTCGTGAATAAAACAAAAAGGGATATTATGACTGATTGGGATCGTGACGTCCATATTAACAACATAATTAATTCATCTATACATATAAATAAAATTGCAGTGTCTGTTTGTGCATATATGCATACCGTACATACACCAAAATAACATATTTTTTTCAATTATTGTCTGTCTGTCTGTTTATTTGTTCTGGCTAATCTCTGAAACTACATCAGTCATCAGTCGGATTATAAAAAAACCTTTTGTATATGATAGCTCGACTCATAAGGGGTGACATAAGATAATTTGTATCCAGATATTACCACGGGACCAGGAACTACGCGGGTGAAATACCGGGAGACCGCTAGTTGTTAATAATATTCGTCATAGATTCAGATGATGAATTTAGTGACAACTCAAATGTTCCTAATTCTGATATAAGTTAGGACGAATAAAATATATTTCTTCTTTGCAACCTTTTGAGTAAACTTTCCCTGGTGTTCTGTCGTTGTATAAAATTATAGACTTTTTAAAAATAAAAATTGTACTACAATATACGTTTATTATTAAAAAAAATATCGACTATTCATCGTAGAAGTACGTCCCAACACTAGACACGTCTATGGCGTTACGTTATACGTTACAACACTTTGCTTAATTTTTCTTTCAATTATTTCTGTAGTAATTTAAGTTACTACAGCTATTAACGATTTAATATATTAAGAATTTGGAACAGCTGAAATACTAAGTCTTAATTTGTAAATCACTTCAACTTTCAAGAGTGAAACGGAAAGTTAATGACATATGTCACAGTAAAAAGTAAAAAATAACTACGTCATTTACTTACTTTAATTTACTTAATCACACCTATGAAGTCGGTGCCATCCAAGTTTAGGTAAAGTCTTTAAAGTAGAAAGCTCGGGTGGCACCGACTCCATAGATGTTATTAAGTAAATTAAAGTAAGTAAATGACGTAGTTATTTTTTACTTTTTAGTGCGTTTTGAAGGCGTTTTTATTTTTTGTTAAAATTTTTTTATTTCATACTTTTTAGTGCTTTATCAACAACGAACATACTAATAAACCTACTCGAACTAAACCATAAGTACCAATATTCACTACCTACTTATAACATTCCGACGCCCCTGCAAAAGTGAATATAAAGTTTAAAGAGTTTCCTCGAGTTTTCGTAGATCATTGAATCATGACTTAGTAAACATTAAACTAACTGGAAACTATAACCTTTCAAACTTCTTATTGAGACATAAATTAATCGAGCCCAATCACAAAGTAGCTACTGTAAACCGTTAAATAGCTCCCTCAACTGTCCTTCTTCTTCATCGCCAGACCCTCAATGACAGTCACAGCCCATCTAAATGTAAAGTTCTCATTGAAACAAATTAATCGAGCCCAAACACAAGGTAGCTACTGTAAAACGTTACGGAGCTCCCTTAACTGTACGTCGTCTTCATCACCAGACCCTCAATGACAGTCACAGCCCATCTAAATGTAAAGTTCTCATTGAGACAAATTAATCGAGCCCAAACACAAGGTAGCTACTGTAAACCGTTAAAGAGCTCCCTCAGCTGTCCCTCGTCTTCATCGCCAGACCCTTAATGACAGTCACAGCCCATCTAAATGTAAAGTTCTCATTGAAACAAATTAATCGAGCCCAAACACAAGGTAGCTACTGTAAAACGTTACGGAGCTCCCTTAACTGTACGTCGTCTTCATCACCAGACCCTCAATGACAGTCACAGCCCATCTAAATGTAAAGTTCTCATTGAGACAAATTAATCGAGCCCAAACCCAAGGTAGCTACTGTAAAACGTTACGGAGTTCTCTTATATATAGATCGGCTCCATCATCAGATCGACTCCAGACCTTCATCAAATTGTTGTGCTTTTAAATACTTACCGGAAAAATTAACAAACGTACTTGTTGTCCCTACAATTTTTGAAAGTTCCCCTCGTTTTCTCCAGGATCCCATCATCAGATCCTGGTTTCCTTGTCATGGTACCACCACCGGATTATCTTCTTTCCAACAAAAAAAGAATTATCAAAATCGGTTCATAAACGACGAAGTTATGCGCGAACACACATAAAAAAAAAAAAAAAAATATATATATATATATATATATACGGTCGAATTGAGAAACGCCTTTTTTTTTGAAGTCGTTTAAAAACTGGGACAAGGAAAGCAGCGCCTCTGGTGATCGGTGATGGAACTACTTTTCTGATATATATATAACTATAACTATAGGACGTATAGTTTGTAGGTACGGTACCTACATATATAAGGTGAGTTTGAATTATCAGCCAGCGGCGAAACTGGAGCAAGTCTTATGCATATAGATTACAATAGAAAAAAAAATTTGTTCCCAGAACCAATAAATAAAAAATTATAAAGCATTACAAAATATTTATTCACTTACGACAGTATGCATAACGCCATCCAATACATCCATAAATTACCCTAAAGCCAGCCAGCCATTAACCTCAAGGCAGTTATGTACCTACGTACACACTAGAATTTATCAAAATAACAAACGTAACAGCTGATCGACGACCTTTTTTAAAATGATTTGAAATGCCGGCACCGCCGGCAGCAAGCGTACAAACAGACGCGAGGCGATTGTCGGCCTTTTAAAAGACCGACAACAGCACAGCTCTTCCTGAACGCTACCGCAACAAGGGACGCCGACAAACACGCATATTTAAACACTTGCCGCCCGCGTTTTACAGTAGGTAATTTAACAGGAAAGTTTATTGAACTTGGCACAGATATCAGCTGATTCAGTTTTAAGTGCTTTTTTAAAATTTTATTTCGTTCTTAATTTATTTATTTTTTACCAGTTCTAAAGTGTGCAGGTGGGGACATATCTACCTACTTAGTCCTTCGAAGGTTCCGTGTTTGATTTCCGACAGCTGATTGTTATCATTTTTTATTAGTTCAGGTCTGGTCTACTGGGAGATTTTGGCAGTTTGGCTTTTCTTTCCGCATTTTATTTAGTAGTAATCGAATGTTTAAGACATACGTTCGTTCGGTATCTTGTGATTAATTTATGAATGCCATGGATGGTGCTATGTAAAATGTTCTAAGTGAGTAAACATTTTGTAGGTAATTTTTAAATTTTAAATTTTTTGTACTGGTTCTAGAAATATTTTTATTCCGATGTTGTAATCAGTATCTATTAAACTTACTCCAGTTTCTCCGCTGGCTGATAATTCAAACTCACCTTATATAGCTCTTCTATATTTTCTTCTTAGATATTTACAGGATAATAATTTGACACAAGTTTTATAACCCTTTCATGATATTTACTGTTTAGTAAGTATAATAAAATATTGTCAGTTAAATTAAAGAGCTTAAAACTTGTGTCAAATTATGTGCAAAGTGAAAATAAAAACAAGAACAACCATTGACATAACAACGAATGATCAATGACAAAAATGGCGTTTGTTTCACAAACTTTGAACTGACGTTTGACAGATGCAATTTGAAATGTTGTAAAATGGAACGTAAATTTAAAATTAAAGTAATTAATGTATATTTAAAAGATAGAAATATTTTTTGTAAAATACGTATCCTAAGTACATGAATTACAATAAAATTCTAAAATAAATAATTTTTTGTTTTTTTATAGGCAAGTTTGTTTAATAATAAGCAATACATAAATCTAAATTAATTGCAAAGCTGCGTGAAACTAAATGAAAATTATCGGCCACTAAAGATATTACCGCCATCTAGTAAATAGTGGCGGAACTATACCAAGTATACTTTATAAGCTTCTCCAGAAATACTCTAAGTGATAACACCGTGATTAGTAGTGAGTAGTGACATACGTTACAACGCGTACGTAATTTTATTAGTATATGTGTAACAGCAATGTTTTTAACGGGTTCTATATTAAGACGGGCACGGGGGCATAACAGAGCTGAGGCGCACAACTGTGTTTGAAAGAACGAACAGAAAACCCAAAAGACAAAATCGGAGGTAGGTATCGAATTACACATTAAAAATGATCTCTGGCGTAGGGCGGGATCTGAAAGTAAGAGCAAACTTGTGGCTGGAGGTTGGTGTGATCGTAGGTCGCGCGCAAATTTTCGGGATTTCACTGATTCTACATTGAAATTGGAAGAGCCATGGAGGCATCTCAGTTGTCTGGCGCAGGAAGTAATCCAAAAGAAATAAGACAAGAGCAAACCCCTGATAGCAGGTTAGAGGTTTTCAGGCGACCGTAGGTTGCGCGCCAAAATCTATGGATTAACTGATTCCACATCAAACATGAGACAAGGACGGGGGCGTCGCAGAGGCCCTTCGCCAAGCCTCTGTGACGCCCCCGTCCTTGTCTCATTTTGCGGGGTTAGGAAAGAAGGAGCAAACCTGCGGCCTGAGGCAAGATGCTTTGTCGCGACCAAAGGACATGCGTGAAATTTCGGGGATGTACAAATTTTGACAAGCATGAGCATCAGAATTGTCTAATGCAGAGTGAAATCCGAGAGTGGAACCTGGTGGAACGCGACCAGCGACAATTCAGGGATTGACGGATCCCTCATAAAAATGATTCGGGCAAGGGGCATCGTGGAGCTCTAGCGCAAAGCAGGGTCTAAAAGAAAACTAGAGCAAACCTGCGGTTGGCTGGCGCGCGAATTTTCGGGGATTCGCATTTCTACATTGAAATTGATTGATTTCTACATGACCCACATGACCCCCCCCTGGATCCGCGCTTGTCCTGATATTCCCACGAGAATGGGAACTATGCAAGTGAAATAGCGGGTATCGATTAGTAATAAATAAAATAACCAAACAGTTGTATTTAACTATTAATTTATTACGACTAGTCACTAAATACTCACGTACACAAATCACGTACCTATTCAATCACAAGTTTATTTTTTATTTGGTTAAATTAACATCTTTTTGTTTGTAGCATTGAAAAAAATACAAGTCACTAATTCTTATTTTTTGTGACAAGGATAAAATCAATAGTTAAGTATGTTGAAGTAAGATGCGGATTCGGCTTGTCTTTCATTACGTTTGTGGGCCATAAAACCTTTTTTTGACTGTTAAGGCGCGTTTCCACTACAAACTGTACAGAATTGGATTGAATTGAATTGTACAGAAACCCGCGCTGTCATTAGATGCCAAGTGACGTATTCGAGTTTGTGGTCGTCGCCATTAAAAACAAAAAAATACAAGGGTCTTTTTGTACCGTGTTTAACAAGTAATTAATATGTTCACAAGTGTTTTTTTACCAATTTAAGATTGATATTAACATTGCTTGTCCTATAATATCTATCTATTTTAAAACCATATCTCTCTCTTACCAAGGTAGTACTTGATTGACCGGCCTTGCTCGGTTTTTTTTTTGGAAATTATACGTTTTGTAAAAATTAAACCTACCTAGATCAATTTATCACACCTGTAACTTCCAGATTCCGAGATTCAGATATATAAGAACTGCTCGTTTGAAAGTATTAGATTTGATTTCGTCGGTTGGCACCAATGTTAACATTACCAACCGGTGCAACTTATTGTGGGAGTGAGACTCACGCAGTTGATTGTAAATTCATAGGTAAGAGAGAGATAGATAGTAGTTTGTCTACTTTTTGCTCTCGAGGGTTTAATGCCAATTTATATGGTTCGGACCACACTAACGTTGGTTGTATGTTCGTTTTCGTAATGAAACACGATAATTGCCAGCGCATAACTCAAATTCTAGTACTGTATCACCTGTCATACATCTTCACAGATACGCCATTCAAAATTAAACACACCATAATACAAATGTAACTTATAGAGTATACTCAAACTTCTTCCCACTCGCTTCTAGACTTTCCTTCAATTTCTTGATACTGCTCTGGTTTAGATCATCGCTAGTGATGCCACTTTCAAACGCGCGATCCAAAGCCTCCTTGGCCTCGTTAGTTTTGTTATCGACCAAAAACAAATTAATCAACCTCGAATAAGCGTTTCCAATAGATGCGGAAGATATTGATTTGTTCGTTTGCAGGATTTCAATTAATTTCTCAATTTTTCTTGGTTCCTTTCTCAAGTGGCATTCTTGAAGCAGCCGCCTGAATACAATAACGTTAGCGTCTTTCAAGCATTTGTTCCATAGAGAATCGGCTTCTTTATCTTTGTCCGCTAAGATATATTCCATCCATAATAAGTTAGCAGGTAAAACGTAGCCTTTCGCCGACGCTAATTCCACAACTTTTTCACCTGTAAAACGGTTTGGCTCATTTTAATATCATCATTATCAGTATAGGTACAGGCCCAATACAAGGCCAGGCCCCTCTTCTTGTAGGAGAGGGGATATGGGGCGTAGACCCACCACGCTGCTCCAAGGCGGGTTGGCGAGCTTAGGATGATAATGATTTATTCAATTTAATATATTAAAACCTACTACTTATAAAGTAAAAGTTTCAACCGATTTTTGTGAAAGTTCGTAAATGTGTATAAGTGTTTAAGATTAATAAAAAAACTGAGTTTAAAATCTATTACCCGACTACGTAAAAAGGGTTATTAAGAAACAAGAAAATAATTCAGATAGAAACAGAACCGTAGCCAGTAGTTTATGCGCCCAGTGCCAGCGTGCGTAACTGCGCGCTACAAACTTGTTACTGACTCTAAATAAGGTATTGTTTGTTTATGGTCTGCTCATTTCTGCGCCCCTCCTGGGTCCTCACTGCCCTAGTAACGACACTGGATACAAATATAGAAATGGATCACATCTGGCACCAACATAATCACGTAGATATTACAGTTAGTGCGACTACGACTCTGCCTTAACCATTTAAGTATTCTAGTGTCTTAATGATTTCCTAAGCTTGGGATGCCTGGAAGAAATCGCTGTATAAATAAGGCCGCCTTTTGTAGATGTTAAACTTAATGCTTTTTATGTCTGTTATATGTTTTTCTTGTAAAAAGTAAATAAATGAATAAATAAAATCCAAAAATTTCATTTGGAATTAGGTTATAAGATCGTATTAGGCAAGGAGCAATAATAAAAATATATCGTTCTTACATTTACTAGCCAGTTCGTTATCTTGTATCGCCTTAGCCAAGGCACTGCTCCTCGGGAACTGCCTCAGAGCAGCAGCGAGCTCGTCGTTGTTTGGAGCCGACTCAACCGTACTCAGAAGTTTGTTGACGTGTTGGGCGCCATTGCCTCGCACGAACACTGCGAGTGTCAACTTATCGTCGTACGACACGTTGCGGCGTTGCGCCTCGTCCAGATGAACTCCTGCAGAATTTACGAATCATCTTATCATCCATAAATTCATCATCATCATTATCAGCCTATTGACGACACCCTATACGGCCAAGACTCCTTCCTTATAAGAGAGGGTATATGAAGCGCAGACCCACCACGCTGCTCCAATGCGGGTTGGCGGGCTTAGTGTGATGTTTCGTTTACTATCAGATGTTGATGATAGTGGTCAGCACGGCTTAACGTGCTCTCCGAGGCATGGGGCTATAACACCACCAACTTCCCGACTCCGGGATTGGAATGTATTGAATGGGAATTCATAGGAGAATGAAAAACTCAGAATTATTCCGTGACCCAACGCAGGATTTGAACCCAGGATCTTTTAATACAAAGCCGAAAACCCTCAGAAACAGTCACGACTGACTGGAAATCACCCGAATTTAACATATCCTATTAATATGATGAATGTGAAAGTTTGTAAGTATGGGTGTATGTATGTTTGTTACTCTTTCACGCAAAAACTACTAAATGAATTTTGATGAAACTTTGCAATAATACAGTTTACACATCAGACTAATTTATAGGCTACTTTTTATTCTGAAATTTTACGGGCACGGGAACTACGCGGGTGAAACCGCGAGCGACCTCTAGTATGAAAACAAAAACTTACCTAAAGCTTCAATCTTTTCAACATTGCCTTGTTCCGCTAAATTTTTCAACATAAACTTTAGAACAGTTGACTTAGGGAAAACACCTCCTTGAATCGATTTCAAAGCACAATCCATTGCCTCAGAAGCCTTGCCCTTCTGGACGAGTTTCTCTATCTGTGACGTTACATCTTTTTTCAAAAGTTTCGGCTGTTCGATTATCTTTTTGGATGGCTGTTCGCTTATCTTTTTCGCAACTGCATTTTGTTTAGGTTTCTCCGGTTTCGATACATCCGATTCGGGTAATACGAATGGGACTTCTCTATTCTTTGCCTTCAAGTGGTTACCGAGATGTATTAAGAACTGATCACTCGGCACTTCTCCTTCTTCTTGCAAAACTGTCCAGAGTCCTAGAGCTTTCTCCGTTTCGTCGGCTTTGCAATACGATGCCAGTAGATGGTAGAAGATTTTTGAGCGGTCGATGTGTGAAAGTTCTTTAGTCGCTTCTAGCAGTCCTTCTAAGTATTCCGATTTGCCTTCCTGCAAATTAATATGACAGATGTTAATCGTACTTCTAATAATAGCACCCTGTTTCGTTACAAGTTAGTTAACTGCAATCACACTTGTGATAAGTAATGATGCAATGTTAGATATAAGTGGGTAGACTTGTTAGGAGTAGAATTAAATCCACACCACTCTCGGTTTCTACACGACATCGTACCGGAAGGCGTAATCGTTTGGCGGTACATCTGTGTCGGCAGGGTGGTAACTAGCCACGACCAAAGCCTCCTACCAGCCAGATTTGGACAAAGGAGAATGCCAGATCCTAACCCAGAAAGAACACAAATTGTAAATATACTAAAAATATCCTATTATTATATAAATGTTTTACAATAAGCCATTTTTACTGTTGGACATCGGAATAAAATTCTGTTAAAAAAATTAATGAAACTATTCCCTTTTAGTTTACACTCCTTATGCATTTTTAAATCTTTACTGTTGCACTGGGTTCTAGCCTTTGAAATCGTTTTTATTATATTTTCATCAAAAGTGGCACTAAAAGACTGGTATCCAGAGTCGTTAAGCCTGTTTAAAAATGTATTTAATGAAGCTTTGCGACTGTCATGTCAGTGTGACAACTATACGGAACAACATTACGGAAATGGACGATAAACAACCAACGTTAGGCTCGTGTCGAATACTCCAACTTCTAGAGCTTTTAAATGTAATTTATTTTAAAATTTAAAAAAATGCAATAAAATGATGCATAATACAATGTTGTACAATATGTTTCTATTAGTGGGTTAAATTCCTATATATTGTAACTATGGCATTCTCCTTTAATCTTAATCGGCCCAGCTGGGATCGAATCCAGGAAATTTGTCTTATAAATCCACTGCGCCTATGCTTATATGGAGTGCAAAAAGGTGAGCAAAAGAATCAATACTTTATTGGATTTACAAATTAATACATTTAAGTCGCATTTGATAAACTAAAAATTGCGTAAATTTTATTTATGTCCAGACAAAGTACGAATTATAAATTTTAATTATAATTAAACAAAATAAAATTATTGTAAAAAATAAATACAAAGCTGTTTTAATTTGATAAGATTCCGTGAGAACATAATGCTGTGTTGAGTACAATAATGACAATAATTTCATTGTGCAACTATGACAATGCAAAATTAATTTTGGTGAATAATAGTACAATACAATAATGAGCTTAGGCTAACTGATCCTAATAACTATACAAATTATGCTCATGTGGAATGGTGGCAAGAAACCTTTGTTCATTTTTGTGCCGTCGGGCCGGCGCCGTGCCGGGTCGAAACCCGTCATGAACAAGAGCTCTACTGACTGAATTTCAACGATGGATAACAAGGCTAATCCTTTTGTCCGTTTGTTTCAAACTACCAGTTGGATTGTAAAAATTTTTTTCTATACATAGCCAAAGTCATGAGGAGTATATAGGCTAATTTAATATCTAATATTTCCACGGGTAGGGAAACAACTACGCGGATAAAATCGGAAATATAGCTTTCTTTATCGCCCTAATCTCACTAAAGAGATCGATATTTTCGATTTCGTGCTATTGAGTGACCGTGTCTCTTTGTCTACATTATAGGGCTGATAATAATAACAATGATGATGATGATGATGATGATACCTCAACATATCGCTGGCAGGCGTCGGTCAACCGCTTGTTCCTCGTCTGCAGGCCCGGCGTATCCAGTATGCGGCGCGCTTGTCGCAAACGGCCGCACTCCACGAACGCTAACACGAGGTCGTGTAGATGATGATGATGATGATGATGATACCTCAACATATCGCTGGCAGGCGTCGGTCAACCGCTTGTTCCTCGTCTGCAGGCCCGGCGTCTCCAGTATGCGGCGCGCTTGCCGCAAACGGCCGCACTCCACGAACGCTAGCACGAGGTCGTGTAGATGATGATGATGATGATGATACCTCAACATATCGCTGGCAGGCGTCGGTCAACCGCTTGTTCCTCGTCTGCAGGCCCGGCGTCTCCAGTATGCGGCGCGCTTGCCGCAAACGGCCGCACTCCACGAACGCTAGCACGAGGTCGTGTAGATGATGATGATGATGATGATGATACCTCAACATATCGCTGGCAGGCGTCGGTCAACCGCTTGTTCCTCGTCTGCAGGCCCGGCGTATCCAGTATGCGGCACGCTTGTCGCAAACGGCCGCACTCCACGAACGCTAACACGAGGTCGTGTAGATGATGATGTGATGATGATGATGATAATGATGATACCTCAACATATCGCTGGCAGGCGTCGGTCAACCGCTTGTTCCTCGTCTGCAGGCCCAGCGTCTCCAGTATGCGGCACGCTTGTCGCAAACGGCCGCACTCCACGAACGCTAACACGAGGTCGTGTAGATGATGATGATGATGATGATGATGATGATGATACCTCAACATATCGCTGGCAGGCGTCGGTCAACCGCTTGTTCCTCGTCTGCAGGCCCAGCGTCTCCAGTATGCGGCACGCTTGTCGCAAACGGCCGCACTCCACGAACGCTAACACGAGGTCGTGTAGATGATGATGATGATGATGATGATGATGATAATGATGATACCTCAACATATCGCTGGCAGGCGTCGGTCAACCGCTTGTTCCTCGTCTGCAGGCCCAGCGTCTCCAGTATGCGGCACGCTTGTCGCAAACGGCCGCACTCCACGAACGCTAACACGAGGTCGTGTAGATGATGATGATGATGATGATGATGATACCTCAACATATCGCTGGCAGGCGTCGGTCAACCGCTTGTTCCTCGTCTGCAGGCCCGGCGTCTCCAGTATGCGGCGCGCTTGCCGCAAACGGCCGCACTCCACGAACGCTAGCACAAGGTCGTGTAGATGATGATGATGATGATGATGATGATAATGATACCTCAACATATCGCTGGCAGGCGTCGGTCAACCGCTTGTTCCTCGTCTGCAGGCCCGGCGTCTCCAGAATGCGGCGCGCTTGCCGCAAACGGCCGCACTCCACGAACGCTAGCACGAGGTCGTGTAGAATGTTGACCTCCCCGTGGATCTAGAACCAATATGGCAATATGATAGTGACCTCAAAACAACACTAGTTACACTACGTACGATAATTCAAAAAAGAAACCCACTTATTCCCCTACCCGCTACGCCAAAATGGTTGAATTTAGGAAAAAAATTATTATGATATTAATTTATTTTTATTATTATTTATAAGATTTAATTTTACAGGTAATTTACTTTCGTAAAATAAGTCGGAAAGGAGATGTTAATACCATACTGCGTCTCCGGTGAATAAAACGGCGTGATGTCCACGCGGTCTCACGAGGTGGCAAAGTTAAAAGGAGAATGCCAGACAATGTATAGAACTTTAACCCAATTATAAAAACATATTGTACAACATTGTATTATGCATCGTTTTATTGCATTTTTTTTTATATTTAATATAAATTACATTTAAAAGTTCTAGAAGTTATAATGACAGCGGTCATTATTTGCCTGACGGAGGGGACCAGGGCTGTGAAACTTAAAATGTTGGTTATCGTCCATTTCTTAAACAACCACAAAGCACAGCTGTCACACTAACATGACAATCGCAAAGCTTCATTAAATACATTTTAAACAGGCTCAACAACTCTGGATACTAGCCTTTTAGAGCACACTTTGGTGAAAATACAATAAAAAACGATTTAAAAGGCTAGAACCCAGTGCAACAATAAAGATTTAAAAATGAGTAAAGAGTGTAAATGAAAAGGAAATAGTTTAATTAGTTTTTTTAACAGAATTTTATTCCGAAGTCCAAGAGTAAAAATGGATTATTTTAAAACATTTATATAATAATAGGATATTTTTAGTATATTTACAATTTGTGTTCTTTCTGGGTTAGGATCTGGCATTTTCCTTTAGAAATAAGTTAGTTCGAGGTTAGGATAGGAGGATCCTACCAGGACCATGATCTTCAGAAATGAAAAAACAACTGAGAGAGCAGAGAGTGATAAAACATTACCTGTGTACTCAAATCGGCCAACCATTGCAATTTCGTTGCATCCTCTTTTAGTATCAGGGACTTCATAAGCTCGCCCTTCCACGGCGTACTGCGATATTGCTGACAGCAATGCTCAAACTCCTTGAGAGCACCGTCCATGTCATTCTTTAGAAGGTGGACCTTTATCGACGGCCCTAGGACTACATTAGATGGTTCAATGTAGCCATTTTCGATGAGTGTTTTGGTCATTTCTTTTACCTGAAAGTATGAATGGATTTTTTTTTACCTTGCTGTTACAGCTGCATAGGTCTTGATTCCTTGGGATTATAGAGATGTAAAAGGCCAAACCTCTATACGTTAGGTTTAACACAGGGAACAGTTATGTCCTATAGAGGAAACGACAAAAGTCGTCGTATAACGCGCAACCCAAAATATCGCTTTCTCTTTCGTTGTATTGGGTTTACTTAGGTTGGGTAGTTTCATTTTCATTTTATAATCTTTTAAAGGATTATATAATGAAAATTATATTTTCTTTCAGAAGCAGTAATTTTTTTCTTAGCAGAATTACTTTGTTAAATATTTAAAATTATGTAAGACCCAGTCTGGGCAAAATACATGCTTGGATTTGATTAAAATACACATTAGAAAAATACTATCAAGCATGCATTTAAAATACGAAAAATAATTTTAAATTGTGTGTTTGAAAAATAAAATACAACATTTTAATCCTGTGTATGAGTATATTAGCTTAGTTGTCTGTCAATCTACAAATCACTGTATGTGTTGAATAAGTCTTCCAAAATCAGATTTAGGTTGTAAATATTACATTTTTTAGTATATATTATTCAAAGTAATATTTACGTAAATTATTTTTTTCTATTAAAACAGTCGAGTGTCTGTTTGTTATTTACGAAATTAAGTAAACTATTAGTCTTAACTCTAATAAATTGTAAAAATGAAAAAAAACTTACTTTAGTCTCATCCTTTGTCTCAGCTAAACTGTTCAATATTTGCCACGATTTAGAGTTCAGTATGAAATTAGTATTTTCAACTTCACTGTCCGACTTATTGTCCTTCAAGAATTGGATGGCTTCGTGGAATCTATCGGCGCGTACCAACGCGTACGCCCATAGAATTGATTTGTACTTGTTCAATTTAAAGTCAGGATCTTTGGCAGCTATTTGAGCTTTCATTTCCGTCGCTTTATCAATTAAATCATTGTTGCAGTAAAACTCATACAGTTGTGCAAGAGTGGCCACAGTCAATTCAAAGTCAGGCTGAGATTTGAAGTCTTCCACAAAACTGTTCACTTTCTCAACATTGTTTTCGTTGATATAAGCTTGAAGGACTTGCTTTCGTAACCTGTTAACGTAACCCTTATCTTTGCCTTGAGTCTGTTCTAATAATTTTTCCAATTGTGCTGCCGATCTCACTCCTAAAGAACGACGCGCGTTCCCTAGAGGCGCAATCTCCAAATCTGATGATGTTAGTTGTGTTAGTAGTTCAGATATGGAAGTGGTCATGTTGTTGCCGAGATATTGCTGTATGCCTTCAGCGGCTGATGTACTTATCCTTAGTCCCTTTGATAAAGCTTTCGTTAATAGAGCCTCAACCATATTATCTTTTGCGATAGCTTTGACACCACTCTTTAGAATTTGGCCTACCTCATTTGTATTGCCATTATCATCATTCTGCACATCATCATTTGTAACATCTTCTTGTGGTGTTATAGTGCCACTGCTTATTACATGGAGGATTTTTACAAAGGAGTTTATATCTTTAGTTTTATGGAAAGCATTTAGAAGCGGTCCTTTTACTAACGCGAATTGACCCCTTGGCCGATAGTTGAATGCGATATTTGCAGCTTTTTGTATTTCACCTGCGTGTAAAAGTTCGACCATTACATTTCTAGCGCTGTGGAATGTAGGTACGTTTGCCAGTTGCAGTTTTGTTATGATATTTTGTGGTGTATCACTTTCAATCAGGTATGGGATAACATAATCTCTAAGGGTTTCCCCATTTGGTGGAAGACCTTCGTTATTCATGTCGCGAATGATTTGCAGGAGTCCTTCCTCATCCCTTTCTTTGCCTTTTTGTGCCAAAAGTGGCCAATAATAGTGTTGTCTTATTTCTACACCATCTGTTTTAAGTTCTTTGAAAAGTTTCAAGGCTAATTCAGTTAATCCTTGATTTAATGCCGCTTCTGTTGCAATATAACAAGCACTTGGTATAAGATTTTCACTTTGCAGTTTCCTACAAGATTCAATTATCCCATCAGCAGACTTTTTTACTTTCAGCAAGTGTTTTACATAAAATGCTCCTTTAAACATTGTGTCTTCAAAGTTTGCTGTTTTTGGCATTGTTGTCATTACTTTCTGTGCAATATCTTCATGGCCTTTGTTTAGTAGTTTAAAAATGAGATTGCATACTTCTTGATTGTAACCAAATGATTTGTGGAAGTGTGGAAATATTTGTTCAACTTTGTCTCCGTGACCACCAAGAGCCAGTTGTTCTACTATATCTAATAAGTCCTAGAACAATTGATAATATGTTAATGATCTATGTTACTGCTACATAAGTGCTGGTGTGTCCCAGGGATCTGTTCTGGAGCTCACACAGTTTACAATATACACAGTTAAAAGCATGCAAATAAATTGACTTAAAACTTGTTGCATTTATTTATTATGTCTTATTTTAATACTCAAAATACGTTTCTAATTTTTTTTTTCAAGTAGGCTGTTATATCTAGTTTAATTATTTTATGCACGATAAAAAAATAGATATTAAGTTATGTAAAATTGAGATTTATTCAAAGTAGTAAACTAACCTTATCAGTTAAAGGGTTGTCTTGTTCTTTGGCTGCTGTGATAATATTTTCAACATTAGCAATATCACCTTGTTTCGCATAACCACAGGCTAGCAAGGCATAGGTGCGGTTAGACGGTTTCAATCCAGCTCCTGACATTGTGTCTAATACTGCCTTGGCACCATCAGTGTCACCATGAAATGCGTGCCCCATTATAAGAGCATTAAGTACTGGTTCAGATACTGGCATGTTTAATTCTCGCATTTTCTCTAGGACTTTAGTTGCGCCATCTACATCGCCTTCTTGGCAATAACGCCACATGAGTCTTTGGTATGTGACCCTGTATACAAAAATGTAATAAACTCGTGAGTTTTAAAATTTATAACATCTAAGCTTAGTGTCTGACCGAACTATCAGTCTAGGTTTTGTCAAAAAACAAGTTTCAGTTCCAGCTGAAATTGAACTAAAACTACAACCAAAACAGATTCTAAATGCTTGAGGTTTTGTGGTGCAATACTATTTTATGTTCCATTCAATGAGCTGCTGCAAAAAGCAACACTTCATATCTCGCACTTATAAAGTGTGTATTCAAAAGAAAAAAAAAACATTTTAGAGATTAGTGCAATTATCAGATTTAGATTACAATTATTAGACACTAATTGGTCTAGTAGTTAATCTATGTGGTTTCGGCTCAACTATGAAATATTAAGCATTCTTTGTTCCAAAAAATTCTCAAAACCTCATAAAAATTCTCATTCAAGAGTTTGGAATTTGGGGTGGCAAACATTACCTATTTGGTTGCAGCCCTTTCTTCTCCATTTCTTCAAGGAACTGTGCAGGAGAGAATGGGTGTTCATTTTCAATATAAACTCTGAGCAATGCATTGTAATGGGACACATCCATGGGGATGCCCCTCTCTGTCAACACATTCCATATTTTCTGAACCAGTAGAGTCCTTTGTTCAGGTAATTCTTCTGGCACAAGATCCCCTGCAAAAGTTTGACATATGTTTAATGCATAATGATTGTTTTAATTGAGGGTATAATCTTCAGATTTCCTTTTTTATTACCTAAATTGTCAGAGTGAAAGGGAGTGGGGGAGGGGAGGGGGGGAGGCACAAATTTTTGCTATCATTATATTATGAAAATGAAATGAAAATACACTTTATATTGCACACACCAAGACAGGAAAAATTCAAAACAAGATACAATAGACACAAGAATTTACAGTAGCACAATAGGCGGCCTTATCGCCAACAGGCGATCTCTTCCAGGCAACCTAGTTAAGAAGCTACAATAAATTAAAGGGAGGGTGAGGGTGTACAAAACAAGGAACTTAAAAAGAAAATAAAAACTTAATTCACAAATAAATTGAGAAAACATAGAATACTAAAACCTTTATACATAACTTAAATATATAATTACTTATAAATAATAAACACTATAATATTTAAAAATAAAAAAATATAAATACTAATTCAAAATGTAAAATAAATAAATATATATAAAACATACAATATATATAATACATATATACTTATCATATGTAATATATATATGTTTAGCTAAGAGTCCCTTGTATATAGGTAAAGATTTCGCAAGCCTGATATGAAGAGGGAGAGAGTTCCAAAGCCTGACGGCTTCGACAGTGAAGGATCTAGAAAGGAAAGAAGTAATATGAGAAGGAATTTTTAGGACAATGTTATCGTTTGAACAAAGTGAGCGACAGTGAGAGTCACTGAGGAACTCAAATCGTGCTTTGAGATACAGAGGAGCATGATGATGGAAAAGAACAGAGTATAAGATATATATTAGTTTGATGCCTTCAAAGTTTTTGCATTTCGTTGTAGGTTACATCTTCACTTATCATCAGAGATAATTACAATCAAGAGCTAGGTTACAGATTATATTTTAAATTGTTACTTTTTTAAGTACTTAGGTATACATACATCACTTAAGTTCTGACTTCACAATCTTTTAATAAATTGAGATGCAATTAAATTATCATATTGTAGCGAGTCCTGAGTTGCAGCCAGCTAATGTTATCAGTTCCCTTGCAGTTACCCTACGCCTTAGGCCTGCCTTCCATTAAAAGTTGATTTAACTACCAACCTGCATTGGAGCAGTGTGGTGGATCTAACTTCTATCCCTTATTCTGTCTGGCCTTGAATGGCTAATAATGATAAACATCACACAGTTTACAGATAGTAAATATAAAAGATTTCTCACCACAACATCGTATAACCAACAAGGACTGTGAACTTGTAATGTCATGATTAGCACGAAGCTCATCAAATACTTCATCGATATCTTTTTTAGCTATTCTCCCGAATTTTCTGACTTCGGAATCCAATTTCTGCAGCAGTGGGTCAAGGTTCTCATTTTTTTTGGTTGCATAATCTCTCATAAGCACACTGTAACAGTAAAATATTTTAAATGACATATAAACTACTTTAAAAATACTAATAAGATCAATCAAACTCGCCAAAAAATGGTGTCTAATGTTATTTATAATCTACACAGGATATCATCTCATTCCAAGCAGTGAAAGCAAGACTTCTTTAAATGATAGAAATTCTATATGCTTATTTATCAGCTTCTTAATTTGTTCTTTTTTTTTATTGCCTCTATTTAGTATTTATGTTAAACTGAACACCTCATTGGTCTAATGGGTAGCCTATGTGACTTTAATTTTAAGGTCCTAGGATAGAATGCTAGGTCGGGTTGTGTAACTATTCTGGGTTTTTCATACTTTTATGACATTTTCAGCATATTCTAAGCCCAGAATTAGGAAGTGGTGTTACATTCTGTGCCTTGGAGAGCATGTTAAGCTGTTGGTCCCTGTCCCTATCATCAACATCTAATAGTGACCATTAATGAACACCCTTTTACATTATCACCCCAATCCCGCAAACGCAACCTGGAGCAGCATGCTGGGTCTACCTTCCATATTCCCTCTTCTGCAAGGAGGGAGGCCTGGCCCTGTAGTGTGCTGGTAATGGGCGAAATTTTCATAAAATACATCTCAAAACACACCATGTGTAGAATTTGATTTTATTCAAAGTAAATCTTATCTTTACTTATAGTACAATTTGAGACCTGCTTTCTGTAATCCTTAAGGTTATTTTCTTCACTGTATTAACAAAGTACTTGAATAAGTTTTCATACATACGGTGAATTGTGCAAGACTTACTTGTTTGTAGCGTTTAAAGCTCTTGGATTAATTAATAAATTTGCATCTGCTGTCTTAGCGGAGTTTAATATCAATGTTCTCGCCGCACCAGTGAAATATCGCACTAGTTTTGTTGATCGCAAAAGAGACGACATCTTATCTTACTATAAACGTAAAATTAGCACATTAATGTTAATCGAATAAACACAATCGTTAATATTTTGCCCACTTTTATATTGTTTTAGTTTAAATAAACATAATTTTCTGTTCTGTGGTGCATTACAAAAGAGTTTTTTAGGTTATCTTGTTATGTCATTTAGAACTTCGGGTAAGGTGTTGTATACAACTAATTGAATAACATAATTTTCTAATAACATTGTTATACTTGAAGAAGAAGAAGAAGATTAAAATAATAATAAGAACATAATAATTGATAAAAATAAGTTTGATATATGTTTTTTACTACTTTTATAAATATTTTCGAATGTTTAAGAATGGTAATGGTAACACTTCACCTTGTATAACTAGCTTTAATACTTCATTTTAAATTTGACATTGACATCCTTATCGTGTGTTAACTGTACGAATTGAAATTCCTCGAGAATTCTTTACATCGACTGAAAAACAAATGTCATTTGTAATTTTATTACAGAGTGATTAGTTGCATTTTGCTTTGACCATTTGCATAACATACATTGAAGTACACGGCAATTTGTACATTGTTGGTTAATATTTTAATATTCTTGTAAAGTTGCTTGTGAAGTTACAACTCCAGCAGGAGAGCAAAAAATTACGCAAAGGAAGTAAACCAGTTCGAGATTTAAAACGTGGTCTTTTGAGGCCGGCGAATATCACTATTAGTGGACCGGCACTAGCAGTATAATTTAACAAATTATAATAATTCAATAAACTTATAGTTACAAAATGGTAAGTTATTACAATTATTTCTTTACAGTGACATTGGTTTGACCTTTATTAAAAAAGACACTTGCGAAGTTACGTCTACAACTAAATAATTGGAATGTTCCATACAACTGATTAGAATGTAATCTAAATCAAAATCACATACAGTGGGTATTATCTATTATGTGGAATGATTAAGAACAAATTAAAATATATGTAGTTTACACAGCAGTAGATTGTTGTGAAGTCTTTTAATTTGAGTATATAGACTATTGGTTGTAGTAAAAATGTCCTTTTTATGTTGTGGGTCATCAGATTCAAAGGATTTAGATACTACATCTGTAGATGTGACTAAATCTGTGAAAACTGTTAAAAGAACAATAATTACAAGGGTATTTATTTATTAATTAATTTACCTATATGTTATGGTGTATCTCTGTATGTGTCCTATTTACATTGTCTCATAATTATACTGTCTTTCTGAATACTTGTATTAGAAAGTGTATAATATCTTATCATTCAGGTAGTATTTTAAATATTCAATCAATAAACTAAAATGAAAAATGACCCCAATTGTTGAACTCCTTTATAAACTGATTTAATCTGTAAATTATGTTTTTTTATATATTTTTATTACAGGCTCCACCAATCAAAGTTGTGGTAACAGGAGCTGCGGGCCAAATTGCCTACTCTCTGCTGTACCAGGTTGCTTCTGGTGCCGTATTCGGCCCAGACCAACCTGTATACCTCCACCTTCTTGATATTGCACCAATGATGGGTGTTTTAGAAGGCGTTGTTATGGAACTTGCTGATTGTGCCTTACCACTGCTCGCCGGAGTTCTGCCTACTGCTAACCCAGAGGAAGCATTTAAGGATGTCGCTGCTGCATTCCTTGTTGGTGCCATGCCAAGAAGGGAAGGTATGGAGAGGAAGGATCTCCTGTCTGCTAATGTCCGCATCTTCAAAGAACAAGGTCAAGCATTAGATAAAGTTGCTCGTAAAGATGTTAAAGTTCTGGTTGTTGGTAATCCTGCAAACACAAATGCTTTCATTTGTGCCAAATATGCTCCATCTATTCCTAAGGAAAACTTCACTGCTATGACTCGTCTCGATCAAAACCGTGCGCAATCTCAACTCGCTGCCACACTTGGTGTACCTGTTCAGGATGTCAAGAATGTAGTTATCTGGGGAAACCACTCATCTACACAGTTTCCCGATGCGTCAAACGCTGTTGTTAAAATTGGTGGGGCTGAAAAACCAGTTCCCGCTGCAATTAATGATGATAATTTTTTAAAGACCACTTTTGTTTCAACTGTACAAAAACGCGGAGCTGCTGTGATAGCTGCAAGGAAAATGTCCTCTGCATTGTCTGCCGCGAAAGCAGCATCAGACCATATGAGAGATTGGTTCCTAGGATCTGGTGATCGTTGGGTTAGTATGGGTGTGATCTCTGATGGATCATATGGAACACCGAGGGATGTTGTATACTCATTCCCTGTTACTACTAGTAATGGAAAGTGGAAGATTGTTGAAGGACTCACTATTTCTGACTTTGCTCGTGAGAAACTTGATGCAACAGGTAAGGAGTTGGTTGAAGAAAAGCAAGATGCTTTGGATGTATGCAAAGATTGATTGTAATGTAAGAATGTTTTTGTACATGTAGCATTACTGGGAAAGATACTGCACGACGTCACAATGATATTATTGGCAATACTTTCGTTTTTGTTATATCAAAAAATTTTGTTAAAGTTCATACAAAAGATTATATTGAAGAGTAGGTGTTTAGAAATGTAATCAGTTGATATAATTTATGATTTTTATCTCATAATAAATATTTTATAATTTTTCATTTTATTTTATTTTGCAATTCATTATTAGATTAGAACCGGGCGATGCTTCGCGGAAGTTGTTAATTGATTGTATTTAATAAACGTCAAATCACTGTCTGCATATGGTTGGATCTGTGTGATATGGCTTAAGGATTACGCGTACCAATATTTATTTGTTATGCCAGTCGCTAAAATTGCAGCGACTACCGTACCGTATTGAATACCGAGCGAAGTTAATCGCGAACAAAATAACGAGTAAGTACCAAAATAAATTCCAAGTGACACGAAGTGATCAAACTTCCACAACTAATGCATAAGATGCATGTAAACTTATTTTTAACCGAAGAAAGAAAACGGAGGTGGTTCTCAATTCGACACGTATAAATATATGTATTTTTTATGTATGGCCACGCATAACTTTTTACAGAGTTGTCCGATTTTGATAATTCTGTTTTTATTATAAAGGGCACACTTCCAAGATGGTCCCATTGTCATCATGTTAGGATTTGATCATTTTATCCTGGGGATATTGAAGGAATTCTTCGAATTTTGGAGGCACGCTTACAGCGATTTCGGTTTTTGTCTCGGTATCGTAGCTTTTTGGCTACTAGTGCCGTATAACATATTATGACGGTATAGTACGAGTACGTTACGTGGTGATAAATCACTAAAAAGTAAGAAATAAAAATTGTTAACAAAAAATAGAACCGACTCAAAACGCACTAAAAAGTAAAAAATAACTGTGTCATTTAGTTGCTTAAATTTACTTAAGCATATCTAGAGTCGGAAAGCCAGCCAGCTAAGGTTTCTACTTTAAGGACATTACCTAGAACCCACAAACTGCTTTACTACGTTAAATAGATGTTCCTTAAACTTGCGGGCACCGACTTCATAGATATGGTTAATAAAGTAAATTAAAGCAACTAAATGACACAGTTATTTTTTACGTTTTAGTGCGTTTTGAGTCTGTTCTATTTTTTGTTCAAAAATTTTCTGAAACATGATAGTAGCCTGACCAGAAAAATAATAAAAAGTTTCGTTATACTTTTTAGCATTCTATGCATATGCATATTATTTGTGTAGTAGGTACCTAGAAGAAACTAGTTCGTTTTTTATCCGGAGCATGACTAGCTTTTTGTTTTTTTAGTAGTATCCACTATGTACTATTAGTATTAATTTAACATAACCATAGATTTAAAAGTATTAAATCTATGAAAAAACCTGTTATCTATATTAAATGGCGATACCTAAAAGCAGTGACTATGAAAAAATCATCGAAGTTGATAATAAGAGCGGATAAAATATTATTATAGGTAATAAACTTATCACGCTATCTCTCTATAGGTACTAGAGTAGGTCCACGATCTTATCAATCTTTGCTTAGGCTTGCGTTAGTGATAACATTCTCGTATTATGTATCCATATAATGTAGTGATAGTGGTTTTTTTATTAATCACAAAATAGCCCTAGACTGGAATCACACCTGATGGTAAATGATGCGATCGAAGATGAAAAAAAATTTATCGACTCCTGTGCCTAGCTTGATGTCGTCAGCTTATACGTAGTCGGGAGATGACCAACACTGCAGTTTCCTGTTTCCGGTGTGGGGATGCTATTACAATACCTTGGCCTTACATTCTTTGGCTATTTGAACTACTCCATTTTCCACCACACCGTCCACTTAGGGGCCGTTCAAATATTACGTAAGCAGATTTATTACAATTATTTATTCTCCCATTCCCCTTGTCAGCAAAAGTAAGCAAAGCTCTTACCCCCTCCCCCCGTGCTTACGTAAACATTTATCAATTATAAATGTATTTTTTTTAATATTAAAACTATACTATTTTTAATATTTAAACTTGGGTCGTAGAACGGTTTCTAACCGTTCACACTCCTGCATTTCTGCTAAGCCCTATAATATTATACTTTACTTAAATGACGACCTCATGCTGCCGAACCCAGGCGCCCCAAGGCGGAGTCGTAGCTCAGAGGACTCTCAACTCTAGAAAACACTAAGCTATTCTAATAGACTCGAGTCGCGTCTGGAATACTCATATGCTAAAAGGCTAAAAAAATCTAAACCCTCGAGGCAAGCCCATAAAGATTCTTTGTACTTTTTTGTACGATGGTTCCGTCCCATAATTAGCTTAATGTGGTATCGGAACTCGAGGTTCTGGATTGGAGTTTTTAAATATTCAGCCCGGTCTCGGGGCGTTAGTGGCGTTACACTCGTTAAGCAATCAGTTCCGGTCAGATAGTGTTTATTCGAGTTAAACATTATAACTCTAAGCTCGCTCACCCACTTTAGAGCATGGTGGGTCTAAGCTCCAGATATTTTCCACAAGTCCGTGAGTCAGGTTCTTCTAGTGGGCCATTACAATAGTCATAAAACTACTATCATCCGAAGGCCACCAACTCACATTAGAGCAGCATGGTAGGTCTAAGTTCCAGATATTTCCTACAAATCAGGTAGTCAGGTTCTTCTAGCGGGCTATTCGTTTACAACAAAAAAAGAATCATCAAAATTGGTTCATAAACGACGAAGTTATCCGCGAACACACATAAATAGCATTACCCTCTTTCTGACGCAGTCGGGTAAAAAAAGAAATAGCTAAGAACACTTCTCAGACTTTTTCTTTTAAAAATATGTCATCATATCGAGGATCGGCCAAGCCGTTTAGGAGTTCAAGGGGGCATATAAATAGTGCGGACAGACAGACAAGAATTTAAAGCGGAATGCTTTTTTTTTTTAATTCTTGTTGTGTATCTCAGAAATGCAAAAATAAGAAAATAGGTTTAGGATAGAATAGACTTAGGATAAGATTTTACTGATAAAGTATTCAACATAGAGCATTCCCGAATTTTTGCCATTCGTGTAAAACATAAATAACTATCTGTAACTGTTTCGAAGTCGCATACAAAGGTAAACATTCGTCACATATAAATATAAACACAATTTACATCATGTTTTAGATCTTTCTAAAGGTTATTATACTTTTAATTTAAAAGTATTAGATTGGCACGTGATCGTCTTTCGATTAGGACCCTATTATCAATGCTATGTCCATAAATAACTCAAGTACTTTTAGAGTTTCGGAAGATAAAATTCATGCAACCATAAACAAATCTTGACTATCCCTAAACTCACACTTTCTCACTGTATTACATGAACTGATTCTCATATATGTGGCCCCTTTCATGTTTTATAAATTAATTGCTTTATATTTTTCAATACACGAAGTGTTTCCCATTTATGGGACCTCTTCGTGTATTGTATAGTTCCAAAAATGTGATTAGAATCAAATTCTCTTAAGAACTTAAAATTCCAATTAATATCAGAGTGGTATCACAGATATGCACACAGAGCGATCCGAGTAAGTCCTCAGACAAACTTTAGATCGATGGCATCTCTCTATTGAAAGATGGTCATACCATTGCTCCACATTGTGGTAATACAGATACGCACGCGGAGTGATCCGAGTAAGTCCTCAGACAAACTTTAGATCGATGGCATCTCTCTATTGAAAGATGGTCATATGCTCCATCGCGCAATATGACGGTGGCCCGCTACCGGAAATGCTAGTTCTATGATGCCCGGGCCGAGTGAGGGTTACCGCAAAACGTCTAACTTAATAATTATAATATGATAGCCACACTTCGTGAATGCAGCCTCCGTTAATGTCTCTATAAACTTCGCTAGTCGCTAGAACATTCTGCGCCGACCGCGTCGCACAGCTCAACGAACCGTTCAAAGAACCGGCACGATTCTGTGGAAAGAATCTAATAATCGAATCTCTTATTAGAGAAACCGGAGCCCCCCCCTCAAATCATTTCTGTGCGAGAGAAATGTATACGGCACAAGTTATAGAGGTGTGTTCCTCTTAAATTTCATACCTCGATACCGAGGTGTAAGGCGTTCGAAAACAGCACATTTTATAGAGGTGTGTTCCTCTTTATATTGGATTCTAATTGTGAGAAGTTAGATGAGAATAAGGCACTCAGTAAGTGCTTACACCACCATCACATTTAGTTTTTGCTAAATGTGGTGCGGCTATGCTTGTCATGTGGACAAGTCCTCGAAAGTTTGTTTTCATGACGATGTCGTTGCATGTTGTCTGGGTCCAAAAGGTATCCAGGGGAAGACAGTCCAGTTGGCCGTACTTCATGATTGTTTGGTGCATGATTCGTTTGACATCGTCGTCGTTTCTTACATCCGCGATGACTACTTTAGCGCCTGCAGCAAGCGCCTGCAATCCATTATTTTCTTACCTATAATTTAACCTTGCAGTAACTACAAGATGATATTGATGCATAGAACACTCAATGCCTACTTACTTTATATTAGAAAAAAATCTATAGTTAGTTTTGTACAATGGAATTCCTATGGTAGGTACATAATATAGAGTATAGAATCGATCAATGCCTTGTTGTCCCCTCTTGAATAGATAATAATTATAAATGAAGTATTAATTAGTTAAGTACGAGCCACAAGTTAAGAAGTCCTTGACTAAGTTACTAAGTACTTGTTGTTAATAAACGTACATCACGCCTAATGTTTGTAATTTTACCTAATATACAAACAAAGATGTGAGCGGACTAACTCATTAGGAGTAGAAGGAAATCTACACCTGTTTCAATTTCTGCAGAACATAGTACCGGAACGCTAAATCGCATGGCGGTACGTTTTTGCCGATAGGATGTTAACTAGGCACGGCTGAAGCCTCCCAGCCGGTAATCGAATCCACGACCTCCGTGTTATAATTCCAACACGCATACCTCTAAGGCACGGATGCTGTACGGCTGTAGTCGTAGTAGTAAAAGTTAAAATTAACTTCATCATACCTAAGCATTACCAGCAGCTTTTTTTTAATTTTGAGTTGCCTTCATTAGAGCGCAGACCTTCTTCTATAATAGTGAGGGATTTAAAATTTAAAGATCACAACTCATTGGACCCACTAGTCTCCCGGTCAGCACCACCTTGTCGCTCGGTGTCTACAGCAACGAGGTGTTGCTGATAAAGGGCCGTTCAAGTATTACGTAAGCAATATCGAGTGATGGGGTGGATGCAGGCACCTTATTACCCGCATGATCTCAAGCGAAGAAGAGTGGCAAAAATGCGCCCATATGCGTGGAGCCACAATAAAAAAGAGGGAGGAAAAAGAGAGAGAAGAACAGAGAGAAAAAATAGAGGTCACACAATAACAGGAAGGTCAGCACGAAGAAATGTTAAACGGTTCCGCGCTTTCCGAGGAGAAGGGGAAGGTTATTTTTAGTCCGTGCAAGTCGGACATACCCTGCCGCCCAGCCGGCAGAAGTCCGTAGGGATTTTTTCCTCCCTAATAAAAAAAAAAATATCGGGGGGTGGGGGTCTTTGTTTTGCTTATTTTTGATGACAAGGAGAGTGGGGGGGGTCTAGATAATGATTACGTCATCGATATGTGACGATCATAATCGTACATACTAACATATATAATAACACTAAAAATAATTAATATATATATATATACATGTAAAATATATAAATGTGTTTTATTAAAGAATAGTAAAACGATAAACAACAGTGGTTTATATTAAACGAGTAATTAGAAGTATTGGTTTTCTAATTGAACGCAAAATCGTGAAGCGTCCATAGTGTATGTTATATACGCCCCGACGGCTGCCGGAGACGAGAAGTGGCGTTTGAACGAGTTTGATTGCAGTGCGGTGCGTGATCAGCGTTCTCCGCGTGTGAGCGCGGTGCGCGCGGTCACTAGTGTGGGAATGTGATGTGTCGTCCTGTGTTTTCATCGAGCGATGAATATAATACATAGAGGTCGGTTATAAATAGTGTGCGAAGGCATATATGGAAAGAGATTTATAAGCAATAATCCATCAAGTAAGGTTATGCACCCTTACTAAGAAATATAGAATTTAATAAAATAAATTATTGAATTATGTGATAGCAAGACACAATTTTATAAATATATTAACAAATTTTCATATAAACATGCCTTGACAGCTTGGGCATTTACACAATAAAATACGACTGTTGTATTATTATTGAACGCATAACACCTCGTAACGACGTATACTCATCTGATTGGTTGAGGAGTGAGATACTAGCCGCTTACATTTGGTTCAGCTCTGAATCTGCATCTGACGAGATGTTTGAAACGGATGTCTGAGCTCTATGTTGACTTACTGAGTGCCTTATTCTCATCTAACTTCTCACAATTAGAATCCAATATAAAGAGGAACACACCTCTATAAAATGTGCTGTTTTCGAACGCCTTACACCTCGGTATCGAGGTATGAAATTTAAGAGGAACACACCTCTATAACTTGTGCCGTATACATTTCTCTCGCACAGAAATGATTTGAGGGGGGGGCTCCGGTTTCTCTAATAAGAGATTCGATTATTAGATTCTTTCCACAGAATCGTGCCGGTTCTTTGGAAAGAAATTTATATATTTTACATGTATATATATATATATTAATTATTTTTAGTGTTATTATATATGTTAGTATGTACGATTATGATCGTCACATATCGATGACGTAATCATTATCTAGACCCCCCCCACTCTCCTTGTCATCAAAAATAAGCAAAACAAAGACCCCCACCCCCCGATATTTTTTTTTTTTATTAGGGAGGAAAAAATCCCTACGGACTTCTGCCGGCTGGGCGGCAGGGTATGTCCGACTTGCACGGACTAAAAATAACCTTCCCCTTCTCCTCGGAAAGCGCGGAACCGTTTAACATTTCTTCGTGCTGACCTTCCTGTTATTGTGTGACCTCTATTTTTTCTCTCTGTTCTTCTCTCTCTTTTTCCTCCCTCCTTTTTATTGTGGCTCCACGCATATGGGCGCATTTTTGCCACTCTTCTTCGCTTGAGATCATGCGGGTAATAAGGTGCCTGCATCCACCCCATCACTCGATATTGCTTACGTAATACTTGAACGGCCCTTTATCAGCAACACCTCGTTGCTGTAGACACCGAGCGACAAGGTGGTGCTGACCGGGAGACTAGTGGGTCCAATGAGTTGTGATCTTTAAATTTTAAATCCCTCACTATTATAGAAGAAGGTCTGCGCTCTAATGAAGGCAACTCAAAATTAAAAAAAAGCTGCTGGTAATGCTTAGGTATGATGAAGTTAATTTTAACTTTTACTACTACGACTACAGCCGTACAGCATCCGTGCCTTAGAGGTATGCGTGTTGGAATTATAACACGGAGGTCGTGGATTCGATTACCGGCTGGGAGGCTTCAGCCGTGCCTAGTTAACATCCTATCGGCAAAAACGTACCGCCATGCGATTTAGCGTTCCGGTACTATGTTCTGCAGAAATTGAAACAGGTGTAGATTTCCTTCTACTCCTAATGAGTTAGTCCGCTCACATCTTTGTTTGTATATTAGGTAAAATTACAAACATTAGGCGTGATGTACGTTTATTAACAACAAGTACTTAGTAACTTAGTCAAGGACTTCTTAACTTGTGGCTCGTACTTAACTAATTAATACTTCATTTATAATTATTATCTATTCAAGAGGGGACAACAAGGCATTGATCGATTCTATACTCTATATTATGTACCTACCATAGGAATTCCATTGTACAAAACTAACTATAGATTTTTTTCTAATATAAAGTAAGTAGGCATTGAGTGTTCTATGCATCAATATCATCTTGTAGTTACTGCAAGGTTAAATTATAGGTAAGAAAATAATGGATTGCAGGCGCTTGCTGCAGGCGCTAAAGTAGTCATCGCGGATGTAAGAAACGACGACGATGTCAAACGAATCATGCACCAAACAATCATGAAGTACGGCCAACTGGACTGTCTTCCCCTGGATACCTTTTGGACCCAGACAACATGCAACGACATCGTCATGAAAACAAACTTTCGAGGACTTGTCCACATGACAAGCATAGCCGCACCACATTTAGCAAAAACTAAATGTGATGGTGGTGTAAGCACCATAAGAAACATATCTAGCATTGGTAATGAAGCCGAACTTCGGTCGCGTATTTTCGGTATAGTGGACACTAAGGGTAGAAAGTTGAAAAACCTTTAGAGCTTTTTGTTGGAAGGAGGAATCGCCGATGTATATAGATTAGTTTTCAACAAGAATAAAGTCACAGCCAATTTTTAAATTAGTACGTAGGTAATTCCAGATAAGAGCGTACTTGATTTGTATGATTGTTTTGAAGAAGATAAAATAATATTCTGGAAAAATAAACTTTATTTTACTGTAAATAAGATTATTTATGGTGTGCAAAAATCGACGATTTTTAATATAATCTACCGACTACGTATTTTATTTGTCAATATAATCTATATTTGGAAGTTAAAAACACGCAGATATATTCAGTAGAACAGTGCTGGTGCAGGGTAATGGAATTCAATAATAAAGTTGTTATAGTGACGGGAGCTAGCTCTGGAATAGGAGCAGCCGCAGCAATAGCCTTCAGTGCAGCCGGCGCCGAAGTGGTCATGGTAGGACGTAACGAAACAAAACTAAAGTCAATCGCCGCTAAATGCAAGAACCCCCTTGTTCTGATCGCCGATATGACAAAAGACGAAGATGTTAAACGCATCATGGACCAGACAATCGAGAAATTTGGACACCTGGACATTCTAATAAACAACGCTGGACTGTCAACCACAGGAAATCTAATGGAAAGTGACAATATGATGAAAGCTTATGATATCGTCATGGATACGAACGTACGAGGTCTTGTGCATATGACAAGCGTAGCTGCTCCGCACTTAGCAAAAACCAAAGGGAACATCATTATCATATCCAGTGTAGTTGCAATCATCACTCCAACTGTTATAGGATCGCTAAATTACTTCGTCTCCAAAGCTGCCGTAAACCATTTCAGTGCGTGCGCGGCTGCTGAGTTAGCACCACATGGCATTAGAGTGAACACAATCAGTCCCGGACCAGTCAGGACCGATTTCATAACTAATGCAAAGCTGAAAGCCGATTATGAATATATTAAAACGAAAAATGCTTTAAATAGAATTTCAGAACCAGAGGAGATCGCCGATTTGATTCTGTTTGTAGCTAGTGATAAAGCAAAAGGTATAACTGGATCCAACTTTTTATCTGATAACGGTGTGTTCGTAAAACGCTCTTAATTAATTATTCAGTTTGTACCTAAGCATTTGATTATTACAATAAGTTTTTGTAATTTTTGTATTATTTCCCTATTCCTAGCCTTGTGTTGGATAGCCGTGATTTCCATTGTGCACCGGTATCGTAAAGGTAAGCTAGTATGCTTGGCATACGAACAATGATATAATTGACGCGACAGGATATGGATAGGCAAATTGTTTATGAATAGCGACGATATTTTCTCTAATAAAAGCCAAGGCCGTTACTTGTCGATCTTTAACGCATAGCTCAAACCACTGCAGGGATTGCGCTGAAAGGCACACATCATTATCAGTCAATTAACGGCCTACTACCAGGCCAGGCTTACTTGCATCAGAAGGGACATGGAGTGTAGATCCACCACGCTGCTACGATACGGGTTGGTGTGTTTAGTGTGATAGTGATTTGTTCATTAACGATCACTATCGACGGCTTAACGTGTTATCCAATTGTGTATCACCATTAAATTCCCGACTTCCAGCTTGGAATGTACTGTAAAAATCATAGAAGAATGAAAAACTTAGGATTCGAACCCAGGTCCTCGTTATCGAATCCACATAGGCTAACCACTAGACCAACAAGGCAGTCCCACTAGACCAACGACTGTCGGTTCAGCGATTGGATACGTAACCCCGTAACGTATAAACTCAAACTCAAAATATCTTAAATTAAATCTTTATGATTATTTTCAATCGTTAATTTTTAGATTAGGTATGAAAAGTAATTGTGACAATTAAAGTCGGAAACTTAAAATTGAAGCTACGAGGGTTCAAAACGCGCCCTGGTCTGAGAAGAGCCCACAACAAACTCAGCCAGGTAGGTATTATTTTTTTTAAGCTATTGCATCTTCTATCGCGGGCCTTGAGCGCGGAGACCGAATTGAGAAATTCCGTAACGAAAAAAACCTAACACCCCTCCCACCCTTTTTAGTTTTTTCAGATTGTCTTATTCGCATCTTTGTTTGCCAACGTCCGTACCATGTTGAATACACCGGTTCTCGTCCGATCACCGACATCAGTACTTGGATGTTCTCAACCGGACGTGGAACTCACCCACGTCCATTAAGGGGACGCTTTGGCCTGATTTAACAGTCACGCCAAAACCACATGCCCATTCCAAACGTCCCTCTAAGCCGAGGCCCGAGTCTCACAGGAGACGCCCTTAGAGAGTCGTTACGCCCTCTTACTTTTTCTTCGCCTTCGGGCACTCTCCGGCGATGCTTCTGCGCTCGCCCAACCCCCCCGGTGACGCCACTGTGGTCCCGTATGGAGCCTACGGCACTTACTCAATCAGAAAAAAAAAATACTTGGATGTGTGAGATCGCCTGGGAACATCGCGTGAATTTTTATTTTTTTATTTTTTTTAGTTTGTTTTATTTTTTTTTTAATTAAAATTTAAACAAATCATAATTTCTCACACCATTATTTAATTTTCAAGTAGATATTTTTGTTAAGCAGACAATTCTTACCTGTAGATAACATCACATCTCTACCATTTTTAATATTTCGGTCAATTAATATTTTACTTCCCCGTCATACAATGTTAAAATGTTACAGTTTATAAACTACTTTAAATTAAAATCAAATAAAAAACAATAATTGTGTTCCGTGATCTCGTCCTCACTTTTGTTCACTATGTAGTCGTACTCTTGTACTACTGCGCTGTCACAATCTTCAAATATTAGAAAAATAAATTTTATTTTTACTCTATGTCAACAAACCTATTCTGTGGTTTGTCGATCCGCCATCTTTGCTTGTCACCTGTTAATGTCATTGTACTTTTTTGTGCGATTGCGTTGTCACTGAATATTTTTCATTTTCTATTTTTCATGTTATTTTCAAGTTAATTTGTGTTAAAATGCATAAACGGAAACGAAAATATGAATAATATATCAATAGAAGATTGGAATGTATTGATTCATTACTTAGTGAGAAAAATTGTCGCAAGGTTATATTGTGCGAGCCGTTAAAGATAATGTGTATAAAAATGAATAAGCGGGAGCAAAAATATCAACCAAAAATCAACGGAAGATCGAAATGGATTGAATCATTACTTATAAAACAAAATCGTCGCGACGCCATAACGTGTGAGTAGTAACCTAATATATTTCTATTATCTTGTAATTCAAGTATATCTTGAAGTCGTAATTACTTTTTTAATACAAGTTAGAATACACCGACCTTTTACGAGAGGTGCTCACCTCTCGTATAAGGTCTTTGGTATATTACGATATACATAAAACGATTAAGAAGAAATTCGCTGTAGGCCTTCAAAGTGTTGACTGTTCATACCACCCAGAGCTTTCACGAGAGGTTAGCCGTGGTATATTATGTTGAAACGTCCACTTTGCAGCGAGAATAGTCTGTACGCCACTAAGGTGTTGACTGTTCATACCACCCAGAGCTTTCACGAGAGGTTAGTGCGTGGTATATTAAGATGATCATAAAACGATTTAGCAAAATTCGCTGTAGGCCTTCAAAGTGTTGACTGTCCATACCACCCAGAGCTTTCACGAGAGGTTAGCCGTGGTATATTATGTTGATAAGTCCACTTTGCAGCAAGAATAGTCTGTACGCCACCAAGGTGTTGACTGTTCATACCACCCAGAGCTTTCACGTGAGGTTAGCCCGTGGTATATTAAGAGGCACATTAAATGATTCAGCAAAATTAACTGGAGGCCTTCAATGTGTTGATTGTTCATACCACCCAGAGCTTTCACGACAGGTTAGCCCGTGGTACATTATGTTGGTAAGTACACTTTGCAGCTAAAATGGCCTGTACGCCATCAAGGTGTTGACAATCTATACCATCCAAAGCTTTCACGAGAGGTCAGCTTGTGGTATTTTGTATTGATAATCACACTTTACAGCAAAATAGGATGTACGATATAGAAGTGTTGACATTAATACTCGGAGCTTACACGAGAGGTGAGCCCGTGATATGTATGCGTTGTTTGTCACACTATCTACCAAACACTAGATACGAATGTTGAATGTGTATTCTTAGAGCTTTCACGGAGATTGATGATAGAACTTTTACGTAACAGTCTGAATTGTAAGCCATCTGTATTTTCAGGTGATTTGGAGTCTTTCAGTGATAGTCTGCATAATCCTTCAGCGTGTTATCCACTGTAGTAGATTGTGGATTCAACTGACTATCGGCACTATTTATCAAATAAAACAGAACAAACACTATTAATATTTATATAAAAGTAAGCAAAAAGATAGAAGTAAGATGTCGCTCGAGTGAAGAAGTAGGCATGTGGCAGTCGACACTGACCAAGCGCCGGCCGCAGGCAGAGTTATCTTACGAAGTAAGCGCGCAGAATTTTTTCTATCTTCGCTATCAGTGAAGTATTGCTCGACTTTATAGCGGAAAGTTTTGTTGTATATTAACGTCCGTCACACCTCCAAACCGAGGCACCCTTACCCTATTAGAAATTGAAAGAGTTCACACTAGTATCACTTATCTTAATTATTATAATAATAATTATTTTTTCTTCTGTCATCAAACAATAAAAGAGAGCCGCAATCCCTGATCTGGCATTCAGTATAGATTGAGAAGATGCTAATTAGACTAACACCTTGATACAGACTGCTGTGTCGAATTACTCATTCAGGGACAAGGTGCAAAACGAGGCGAAGTTGGGAATAAGTTTAGAGAACTGTTATCGAATACAAAACCTCAAACTTTGTCTAAGTTACTCAATTTATACTTTTGAAGCCCGCAACAATCGCAGCTGCTATGTCCGAGTAAGCAGAAACCAAAGCACAGGCAGAGAAGCAGAGCAGCAGATGTAAGGATAGCAAGAGCAGCCACAGCCCGGACGAGAACTCCAATTCCTACTGAATCGAGAGCGCCCATCCGAAAACGTGGACTCTGAATTAGTGACACTGATTCGGGTAAAGACAGGCAGATTAGATATGTCAATGATAATTGGGCTAACATTACCTCCAACCCTATCCTAAATGGGTGGCTTGTAGGATTTGAAATCCCCAATATGTGTTAAAATAGTTGGTACACGATTTGCTTACTGTAACAAGTTAGCAAAGGCTTTTCTGCAATGATGTGAGTATAGGCCACACATCGATGTTTATGTAAGTTTTAAATAAAATAACATTTGCAAGCAAGTGTTAAGGCAATCAATTTTTAGAGACACATAATACACATAAGCCTCAAATTGATAGCCGCCATATTATTAATTAAGTGTTCCTGAAGAAAAGATAACTACCGCACCAGCTCGAAATAATACTGAGTTACATGTTTTGATGGCCTTCGTGGCGCAGTGGTGTGAGCGGTAGATTTACAAAAAATAAGGAGGTCCTGATTCCATTCCCGGCTGACTGATTTAATGTTCTGATAAGATATCTTATAGAAACCAATTCGGATTTGGATTCAATCTTGCTCCTATTGTTTAACCTGATTCTTTCTTAGACTAATTAGACTAAAACCAAAATACAATATGAGAGTACCTTAATTGTGGATTTATAGTCTGTCAGAACTAAACAACAGATCATCTCTTAGACTCTGCCTGATGAGGACGGCAAATGATTTCTGACACAGGAATCTAATGAGAATCCTTCCATTATAATAATATAATTAACTGTATTATGGCAGAGATATATCCTTATTTTTAGGACCGCAAACAGAGACAAATGCGCAGATGGCAAGATTATTAAGGGGAATTTACGAGTATATTGAGAATCTCGATATATTATTGTATTATAATATTATGTTTACCTTTTTTCCTCATGCAGATCTGAGTACAGAATTGCATACTTTTCAAACATTGTCTTTGATATGCTTAGATAAATAAGCATCGATGACAATATTAATATAAGGGTTCCATCACCCATACAAATTTTAGGCCCTAAAATACCACATCCTAATCTTAATATTGTTTGTGGAACATATAAATACCATAAGCCAAGCCAACTAGCGCTATTTTTTTTTGTTATATGGAAAAAACTAACTTGCAAACGTACCTTAATATATTATACAAATTCTTCTTATTTTGTGTGAATATATCATACAAAATAATTGTAAGTCACTTTTCTTACAGCAAGTTGGTACTTTTATGTGGCTTTAATTGCTTCTACTAGCAGATTTAGGTAGTGTTGTGTGAAAGTGGTACGAATATCACTAGGTTTACAGTTCATAATAAAAAACATGCATTCACTTCTAATGCATAATAATAGCAGCTAGTACCAATATTGAAGCTATCAGAGAGAGCAGTTAAATCAATAGTTTTTGTATGTTCATTCGTTAAAACGAATTTTGATTATTTTAATATCTTTGCTGAGGCAATGTCCTAGAAATACTTTTCAAATCATTCCTGCCATACCTTAAATAAAACTGCACTAATTAAAAGTGTAATAACATATGGATATATGTTATAAATATTAAATCATTTGTAAAAACAGTCAATACGTTTTCAATGTATATTGTATACAATGTTTAAAGACTAATAGTATTCTATATCCTACGAAGTGCTAATAATACACTTTTTTGGAGTAATATATACTTTGGTCTACACTGTTGATTTTACCAACACAACTTTCTTTCTTTGAACATCTACATAGTGAACAAAAGTGAGGACGAGATCACGGAACACAATTTAAAAGATTGGACTAACTTACCTAGTGACGTCCAATCCCCAATTGTGTGAAGTGATCTCGTCCTCACTTAGTCCCAACCCTACCCGTCATAGACCATAGTGATGGCTCTTTGATTAAGGCTATAATTTTCCCTCAGTGAAAGTTGTGTTTAGAGTTCTTTGAAATAATGACATTAACAGGTGACAAGCAAAGATGGCGGATCGACAAACCACAGAATAGGTTTGTTGACATAGAGTAAAAATAAAATTTATTTTTCTAATATTTGAAGATTGTGACAGCGCAGTAGTACAAGAGTACGACTACATAGTGAACAAAAGTGAGGACGAGATCACTTCACACAATTGGGGATTGGACGTCACTAGGTAAGTTAGTCCAATCTTTTAAATTGTCCAATTTAAAACAAATAAGTACATATCAAACTTACATTAATATTGTTAGATTAAACTACTTTCTTAACAAAAATCACAGCTGGAACCTACCCAATTATCCTATTTAATATCTATACTTTAAATTGATTAATTTATACAGTAATTCCTAAATAAATATATAATAATAATTTACTTGGTTGGTAACATTAAAATACCTAGTTTCTAATTGGTAACATAACGAAGTCATACATTAATTGCTTTATTCTTATTGTGTAATATTAGAGGTACATAATAACAATAATATAATTATTCAAAAGTCAGGCGGGGTTAAAGGTATTTTATTGAGACAAAGAGGTAATTGTAAAGTAATGATTAAAATCCAGTTAATTTATAGTATGCTACAATAAATATACCGGTTAGCTTGGTTGAAAGAAAAACAAACATAGGAGAGGAAACAGCAGAGGGGAGCTATATAAGAGTATCCAGAAATAACGTTTTATAAACAAGAATAACAACTATCTGTGTTTTAAAAATTTAGTTACATAAGTCATAAACCTGCTCTTATATTCTGTAGTTAGACGGTATCTCAGCATAAAATACGCGACTACTCTATAAAGTACAGTAAACCCAAATAGACCAGCTATTTGTGTGGCATAGTTGTCATTTGCCATGCCCAAATCTCTGAGAAGGATTTTAGTATCTGCGTACAAACAAAAGTCGACGTTGCAGTCCATCAGAGGCCTTTTTTGGTACAACGCGAGGCAGAAGCCAGTTAGACCGTAGCGGAGGTACGATAGGGACATAAACCACTTCATTATCCATTCGATGTGTGGTCCAAAGCCCATTCCATAGCAACATAGAGCCAGGAGAGGTGCTGCTGTCGCTGGACCGACGATTGAACCGTTCTGGAAGAAGAATTATGTTCAAATTATTTATTATTAAACTTTTCAAATCGGTAAACACCCTTGTTTGTATATTTTTGAGCATTGTCTATTTTGAATATTAAATTTTATTACGAGCTAAATTTTCAACAGTGTAATACAGCTGTCGACGACCTACGTGGGGCAGTGGTATGTGCAGTGGATTTATAAGACGGAGATCCTGGGTTCGACAGAGCCGAGTGAGGTTTTCTTAATTGAACCTGATCTGGTTGGTGGGAGGCTTTGGCCGTGGCTTAGGCCACCCTGTCGGCAAACACGTACCACCAAGCGATTTAGCGTTCCAGTATGATGTCGTGCAGAAACCGGAAGGCGTGTGGATTTTCATAATACAAGTCAGTCCGCTTCCATCTTAGATTGCGTCATTACTTACCACCAGGCGTCATTTAAGTCGAGGGCTAACTTGAAATAAATATAAAAAAATACTCCTAGAAGAATTCTGAAACATCCACTGGCAGTTAGATATCTGGTCTGGCTGCCTACATATTAATACAGCCTAGTGCTATTCGAGTGTATGCTTGCAATATTTTAGTTTCTGGGAGTCTATTCTACTAAACCTATTTGGCAGAACCTTGATAGATACTAACAGCAATCTGTCAAGTGGATGGTAAGGAGAATAAGAATATTTTTTAAAGTTGTTTAACTTACGGTAACGCTGAAAGTAGATCCGACAAGCAGGCCAAGTCCTTCAGAACAGATCGCAGTCATAATACCGCTGATGGAGAACAATATGAAGCGATCGAATTCCAGTAGCTGGCCCGACATCAGGTAGCCGATGATGATGAACAGCGTCCCCAACATGACCTGCACACCACAGAGTTAAAAGATCACATATCGTGGGAGATAAAATGTTGGCTTTAGTTTTTCGAATCCTTACGTAGAGGCGAAAGTTTTATATGTATGGCTCGATGGATGTTTGTTACTAAAGTTACTAAATGGATTTTGATGAAACCTCACAATAATATAGCTTACATATCAGATAACACATAGGCCACATTTTACCTTAAAATTCCCACGGGAACGAGAACTACGCGAGAGAAACCGCGGGCGTCCTTTAACATAAAGGACTTAGTTGATAAACTTACATAAACTTTTATTTGGTAGGGTTTACAATCATTTTGCTAATTATAAAATTTCGTTCCCAAAACAAACAAAGTCGCATGCAATTCTTTACACACTTTGAAGTATGGTCTGATACATTTCATATCAACCCCAAGTGTTTACAAACATCAACAGCGCACTTGATTCCTATGATTACTTAGAAGATAATATTGTAATTATGCTAAACAATTTATATCTTTTTGTGTTAGACATAAGATTATTTCTTGTGTGTTTGCAAAACTAGACAATTTTCCCATAATTTTCCAATATAATGTTTCATCTAAGTGTTTTATGTAGCAATATCATTTAGCTTTGTTAGTTGATATCACGCACTGACATATTCCAGTACAGCAGTGTCAACGGGAAGAATAATGGGTTTTAATAATAAAGTTGTTTTAGTGACAGGAGCCAGCTCTGGTATAGGAGCATCCACAGCAATAGCCTTCAGTGCAGCTGGCGCCGATGTGGTCATGGTAGGACGTAATGAAACCAAGCTAAAATCAGTCGCCGCAAAATGCAAGAACCCCCTTGTGTTGATCGCAGATATGAGAAAAGACGATGACGTGAAACGCATCATGGATCAAACAATCAAGAAATTTGGCCACCTGGACATCCTAATAAACAACGCCGGATTGTCGTCCACTGGAAATCTCATGGAAAGTGACAATATGATGAAAGCTTACGATATAGTCATGGATACGAACGTACGAGACCTTGTGCATATGACAAGCGTAGCTGCTCCGCACTTAGCAAAAACCAAAGGGAACATCATTAACATATCTAGCGTTGCTGCACTTATTACTCCAAGTTTTAAAGGTACGACAAGTTACTATATTTCCAAAGCTGCTGTTAACCATTTCACTGCGTGCGCGGCTGCTGAATTGGCATCTCATGGCATTAGGGTGAACACAATCAGCCCCGGACCAGTCAGAACTGATTTTATAACTAATGCCAAGCTGGAAGCTAATGATGATGTTCTTAAATCAAGAAATGTTTTAAAAAGAATTTCTGAGCCGGAGGAGATCGCTGATTTGATTCTCTTCGTAGCTAGCGATAAAGCCAAAGGTATAACTGGATCAAACTTTTTGTCTGATAATGGTATGGTGGTAAAACGTTCCTAATTGGCAAGTATCTAATGGCTGTATTTCCACAAATAGTAGCTGCGGTAAACATAGGTATTAAAAGGTATTTTATAAATTGCTTTTGTTAAATATCTAGTATTTTTAGAATACATTATAAATAAATAAATAAATATTATTTTGTATGCATTATTTTATTTTCTAGAATCCTATTACCTATATTTATTTTTCTAAGAGGTATATGAGAAACGAACCATACCAAACGAAGTTCATTTATCGATAATAGTTTACAGCCAACCTAGTTCCATGGCTCCATAGCAAAATTCAGGCTCCCGTGATACTTTATTGTAGTCCTAATCAAGAATTAATTTATTAATTAATAAAGAGATAATATGATACATCGATACATGATTTATCGTATTATCTCAAGTAGATAAAGCAGCGTTTTCAACGAAAGCTCCCAAGCAGCGCGACTCTTTCAATAAATTACATTAAAATCTTCCTCAACAATTATTCGATATATATTGATGCAAACTGTTTTTTTAAATTATTACTAGTTATCCCTTCACTGCAATCACACCTGATGGTAAGTGATGATGCAATCTAAGATGGAAAAGGGTTAACTTCCTAGGAGTAGGATGAAAATCCAGACCCCGTTCGATTTCTTTCAGACATCATACCGGAACGCTTAATCGTTCGGCGGCATGTCTTTGCCGGCAGTGTGGTAGCTATCCACCAGCTAGACTAGGACCAATTAGGAAAATCTTCTCCTGCCGGAAATCGAACCCAGGACCTCCGTCTCATAAATCACACCACTGCGCTACGGAGGCCGTTAGTTTTATAATATGCAATGATTCGATTATGTGATCGCTCACTTTCGTATCTCAAGAACGAGCCGTCTCAAATAATCCCATGTAACATATGTCGAGCTAAATTACCGCCATTTGAGACTGCCAGTGCCGTCGCAGCCGACCACAGTCCGCCCTGACCACACGATTTGCAACTGTTTCGGTTATTTGGGCTTAATATGCTCCAACTCTGTGTCCAGGAAGCACTTGCCAACTTAACTTTGCCAACTCAAAATTGGATGTATGCAATGCATGGAAATATAGTACGATACTGTAGAACTTACCTGTAGGATTTGGTACGTTTTAACGCTTTGATATTAAATTTTATAAGTAGTAGGGGTTTTTTTGAATACTAGTAACTAGAACTAGTAAGTGGTACGGCTTTTTACTGTCGCTACTACGGCGAATGGAAGGTAGAGCCGTGGTCGGACTTACCTACTGTATACCTACTATGATTACATTGGTATCAGTAACATCTCCATTACACAACATGGTTGGTGTTAAGGGTGCGACCACGTCTTTATCTGTTTTTACCTGACTGCGTCAGAAGGAGGGTTATGTTTTTCGAGCGTATGTATGTATGTATGTATGTATGTATGTATGTATGTATGTATGTATGTATGTATGTATGTATGTATGTTTGTATGTATGTATGTATGTATGTATGTATGTTTGTACGTATGTATGTATGTATGTATGTATGTCCATTTCTTCGGCACGCGCTACAGCCTAAACGACTGAACGGATTTTGACAGGTGAGGTGTCGTTGAATTTGTTAAAATTGTGGTAGTGACATAGGCTATATAAATTTTCAAAATGGTGGCTGTAAATGGGGGAAAAAAGGGGGGACGTGTGTATTTCTTTCTCTTATCTTACCAATATGGGTATCAAATGAAAGGTCGTAAAAAGACCATTTCAAAAATATAAATATCATATCATGTTCATCTTGCCGTTTTAACAAAAAAATGGCATAAAGTGTATAGTATATTGTATTTATATAATCTCTCTCGTATTTATATAATGACTCGGTCATTTCTATACCATAAACTAAAACAAAAAGTCTCAAATAAAATTATTATAATAAAAACAAAAAACCCGACTGCATAGAAGTGATCCTTGTTTTTCTCTTTTCAGTTCATAACGTCTATGCAGTCGGGTTTTTTGTTTTTATAATAATAATTTTATTATATACCTACTAGCTGACCCGGCAAAGTTTGTTTGCATTAAAAATTAAAAAAAAAATTAGATGAAAATTAGATAGTAGCCGATCCTCAGGCCTGCTGAATACGCTTAAAAAATTTGGTAAAAATCGGTAAAGCCGTTTCGGAGGAGTACGGTAACTAACAATGTGACAGGGAAATTTTATATATTAGATATGCATTTCGGGATTTGTATCTAAATTATTTTCTTAGACCTCATATTTAAGTACTTAGTAGAGTTAACTTTATTTTTTATTAACTACATTGTTAGCCCTCGACTGCAATCACATAAGCAATGACGCAGTATAAGATGGAAGCCGTCTAACGTTTTAGGGTGCCTCTCTCGGTTTCTACATGACATCGTTCAAGAGGGAGGTCCGTTTCTTTGTTGAGTCATTTAAGATTTTCTTAATTCGTCCAGGTCTGACTTTTTTATTACTATCAAAGCGGGCAAACAAGCATGCGGGTCACCTGATGTTAAGTGATTACCGCCGCCCATGTGCAACACCAGAGGTTCTGCTTATGTGTAGTCCGCCTTTGAGGAATTGGCTTATTCGCCCCTTAATTAAAATTGGCAGAAAAAACCGCAGCAGGAAGTTGGTTCCAGAGTTTACATGTGCGTGGCAGAAACGATCCAGAAAATCTGGTGGTTATAGATAATCAGCCATCCAGAGGTGGGTGACTGGTACCATAAAAGACGTCGTGTGCCGTAAAAGACGTTGTCGGGTAAAAATTGAAGGGGGTGTGAAATTTATTATACCCCTAGTTAACCTGTTTCTTTTTTGAATTGCATCATCACTTACCATCAGCTGTGATTGCAGTCAAGAGCTAACTTGAATTGAATAAAAAAAAAATTTACATACCATAAATGGCAAGCTGGATATCGTAAGTGCCGCATAGTACGCCTTCAAGCTGTACCATCGATTGAAATATTCTCGCCGCAACATCCGCAGTTCCATTGGAACTGAAAAAAGGAACAATGTTTTTACGTAACTTATCCAACTTCCCGTCTCTTGAATTTAATACTTATAAGTTTTCGTCGCAGAAAACCAGACTAGTTTCGAATCTAACTCTATTTTTTCGAATATGATACATTTATGAGAATTCAATATTGTTAGATGCGAACGTTGGTAAAAAATATATGTATTTGCTAAATAAATAAGGCATTCATAAATGAGTCAGAAATCCCGTCGGAACGGGATTAGAAATCGGTACAAAGTCGTGATTCTATCATGATCCTTGTAAAATTAAGAATCATTATTCTGTAAACCTCTATTAGACGATTCTACCTCTATTCGACGGCCTCCGTGGCGCAGTGGTATACGTGGTGGACTTATAAGACGGTGGTCCTGGCAGGTGGGTGGCTTTTACCACCCTACCGACAAAGACGTACGGCCAAGCGATTTAGGGTTCCGGTACGATGTCGTGTACAAACCGAAAGGGCTGTTGATAACAAGTTCCATCTTAGATTGTATCAAAAATTAACATCAGGTATAATACCAGTCAAGGACCAACTTGTAGTACATAAAAAAAAATAAAAAACTTGGTAAAAACAGCTTGGTAGACATTATAAGCTACAAATCCTCATTTAGTGTAGGAAGAAGGAATGTTAGTTTTTATTCGGACAAGGTGATGATGGTCGTGTTCATATTTGTGTCCACTTGTTTGAGAACCAATAGTTAGGTATACGATTCAATTTATCATAACACAGATTATACGACTTGAATCTACCTATAAACAAGTTAAGGATGACTTCAGTTAGACAATAACCATCTATGAGACTACTATCAGCTGAAAGAAGCGCTTATCTGCCATCGAATAAAAAACCGTTTATCAGTAGATACTAGTATGTAAGTTTCTAGCGCATATTTGATACCCGGAGTTATTTAAGCATCAAAATGTAGTCCATTAGGATAACATGAGTTGTGGTACGCGGTATAAAAAGGTCCTTCTTATTGACCTCTTATGTAAATTACCCCTAAAGCCTTCTTAAGGTTATTATGACAGAGAGGATGTATAAGGAAAAACTTTTTGTCATGTATATTTTGTTATGGTGATTTCCCGCGATACTAAAAGACGTTTTCCGTAAGCCGTTGCATAATAACATTATATCTGTATTTTTTGCTCAGCTAGGTAGGTATGTACGAGTATACTTCAGGGAAAGCGTGATAAGGCTTTCTTTGCCTTTGCCATAAATTGATTAATCTCTGACTATCACCATCATCATTATCATTCATCAGGCCGAATCATCAGGAAGGCATATCCGGTAACTGCTCTTCTCATGGCGTTTATCTTCGGGCCACCTTTTTGACTCCCTACAAGTTATTTATATCGCATTGCCTGTCACTATGAGACACTTTCCCCTTCTGGGGCTGATACGATAGAAAGGGACAGAGGTAACACTCGACCGCTTATACCGGTCCTTTGTTTACTTTTATTCCGTCGTTCCGATGTTTCAACTATAAGTATATATAGCCAATTAGAGTCATGAGTCTGGCTACAGATAAAGATTGTTTACAAGAAATTAGCTCGTTTAAGTAGGTATATATAGCCAATTAGTCATGAGTCTAGCTTACATACAGAAAAAGATTGTTTAATATCAAGAAATTAGCCCGTCTGAACAAAGATACATTCTCTTCGGGTTAGTAATGATATTATAGATTGATATATTGAATAGGTACATGTACATACATAACAGCACAGGTATCATGATGTGGGTATACATGAAGAAAACGACGCAACTCAGGCAGAACTTGAAGTTGGCTATGGGCACGTTGCCGTCGTTGCCGATGAGGAAAAATATACCGCCCAGCAGCACGGCGGCGCTCACGTGGTGCAGCAACTGAATCCATAGGCTTAACTGAAATTAATTTATTGTATAAATAACGAATAAGAAAAATATGTTAAGGAATGGTTTAATTAAATAGCGGTAGAGGCGGGAAGGCGACGTGACTCTGGCGTGATGTGAGTTGCTGTTTAAATGTAGGATACGTCACATATGACGTCACGTCAAGAGTGACGAATCAGTGTGACATGCTCTGTATTTACTACTTATATGCTGTAATATATTAGAAATCGATAACTCTCGGCAGTGGCCCGTTGCCGTCTCGTGCCGTCCGCTGTGTCGCAAAACCTCAATGTACATAAATAAATAAATATTATAGGACAATTATACACATCGCTATATAGCCCCAAAGTAAGCTTAGGTAGCTTGTGTTATGGGTACTTTGATAACTAATGAATATTTTCATATATATTATACATATATGAAAATATTCATCAGTTATATAGATAACCACCCAGACACTGGAAAACATCCATGCTCATCACACAAACATTTTTCAGATGTGGGAATCGAACCCACAGCTTAGGACGCAGAAGCAGAGTCACTACCCACTGCGCCACTCGGCCGTCAAACAGGTACAGGTAGGTTCTTGTGTTGTATTGTATTTAATTAACGTTTGGTGATCTTGGAAAGTTACACAGTACCTACTCATCTCAATATCTCTAAAACTATACACTCGGAGATTGACTTAAATGTTAGCAAAGTTAATAATTTTGCTATCAGTAAAATCGGATTTCGAGTGAAACCGCGTGGCGTAGAATATTACACGCGATAATTATCACCAAAAAGGCGGATTTTTTATGTAAATATGTCAAGCCATTTTAGGTAAGACAGAATTCAAGCTCTATAATAGTTATATTATCCTTTTCTGAAAAATAAGCTCAAGAAATGTTGACAATATTCTGAAAGTAAAGCAATCAACAAAGCTCACAAAAAGTTTGTCAAAAACATGGATTAGTTATACTTGAATAACGTCTTTGTAAATAAAAAGATAAACGGAGGCGTAATTCTATTAGAATTCTTTATCTATCGGAATAATGGAGGCGTGAATAAAAATAAAGCGAGAAAAGAAATTAAAATCCTTAAATAGAAATTCTATTCAAGAATTTTAAAGCATCAAGATATTGTCTTTGCTTTTGCTTTGGAAAATAAATGATGAGAGACTTATTTATCAATTGTGATTAGGTTACTTTGACAGCATCCGTGGCGCAGTGGTATGTGCAGTGGATTTATAAGACGAAAGTCCTGGGTTCCTGAGTAAGATTTCTTAAATTAGGCCAGGTCTGGCTGGTGGGGAGCGACCGTGGCTAGCTAGTTACCACCCTACCGACAAAGATGAATCGCCAAGCGATTTAGCATTCCGGGACAATGTGGTATAGAAAGCGAAAGGGGTGTGGATTTCGTCCTGCTCCTAACAAGTTTTCCCGCATACGTCTTAGATTGTATCATCACTTACCATGAGGTGTGATATTTAGCCCTTGATTTAAGAATAAAAAAGGACTGAAGAATAAAAAAAAAGTTACAAAATAATTAAATTATTAGTGCACGTCCGCGACTTCAGTAGATAGTTATTTTCTATTCGTAAATCAGATGATAAAAAAATGGATTATACAAGGTGTTAGGTAAATGTTATGACATCCCGAAACATATTGTTATATTTCGATCTTGTTAACAAAATTCTGTTATAAAATAAAAAAAATCCATATTAAATTTTTAGTAACTTTCGTGTGATTCTAGTCAGGGTTACCACTTAGGGTTTCTTGTAGCCTGGGAGCTATTTTTTCCTAGCCTTTTCCATGTATTCTCCCCAACTCCTGGTTGACGGTTGGTATGGTATTTACCTACCACATTGTATATTAAAAACTCACCGAATTTCTAATATTTTGCGTGAACATTCTTTTTATCAGTATTGTAAATTGTGTCAAAAAACTAGTGGGGAACTCCATCTTCTGCATTTGTTCTTTAGCGACGAGCTCCACGAATATCCTCTGGATCGACTCGTCGGAATGTAATACTGGTCTCCTGTAACACGTTTTAACTTATTAATAATTTTAACACTAAAATCTTTATTACTAGCAGACATCTGCGGTTTTACCCGCGAAATTCCGTTCCCGTGCTTAACAGGGTGCAAATTACTCTGTTACTCCTCATTAGTCTGGCTATCACATACAAAAAGATTTTTGTTATCTGGTAATTTCAGAGATTAGCCAAAACGAACAGACGGACAGAATATTTTTTGTTTTGTTTTGATTTTTTCATGTAAGTACTTTCATATGCATTTCAGGAAAAGCTGTAAATTTTGAATTACAAACAGACACTTCAATTTTATTTATTTGTAAAAATTAATACAAAGATTGCATAGTATTACTTAATACTAATTCTCCAAACTCAGCATATAATTCACTACCAGACGCCCGCGACTCTCTCCGTGAGAAAGCATCTCTCGTGTTTATAATATCTTTGCATAGACTAGTATTAATTGGTAGTGTGATGTTAAATCTACCAAAGAAAACTGTACGAAAATCCGTTTAGCTTTTAACATAGGTAATAATCATTTAACTTCTGACTTTATTTTTGTACAAGTTGGCCCTTGACTGCTATCACACCTGATATTAGGTGACTGGTTTCTATGCAGCATTAAACCTAAGGCTGTCTAAGTACATGTTACAAAACTAAAATATATATATATATTTCAACCTTATCACAGGCCATAGCAATGTTAGTAGGTACTTAATTCATTGATAAATTTAAACTAGGTGTTAGCAATACATTTACTTCTACTTAAATCTATGAGTGGTCCGATTCGTCAGTTCATGAACCAATGAGCAATGGTTCATATATTGATAGTCGAGCCTGCTGGTAAACGCTGTCAAAAGCTATTACAACTTATCTAAACTATTGAATTATTTAATGAAAGCCACTAACCGTCCTTCTCTTGATATTCTATCCAGCCTCCTGCACAGTTTTCCATTTTGACACAGTTCGGACATCTGTGCCGATGCTTCCATGTTTCCCAGTAAAGTTTCCAGAACAAAATCGGCCGGATTGTGCGTCTTTGGACATATATGGCCGATTTCTGATAAGTAAGGCACGAGAAGAGGCGCTGCACCCTGTCAAATTGACAAAGTCAGTAGGTAGTATCTAGTTAAACGGTGCGCTTTTCGAGGAGGTTCCTCACTCTGGAGACTAGACGAGCTCGGTCGGTTACTTGAGCAGTCACAAGAGCGCAACCGGAAAAGCAATTTTTAAAATAAATTCTTAATAATACAAATATTGTTAAATAAGACAAATTGTGAATGCGAGAAAAGAAGTGTACGGGTCACAACGGCGATACGACGATAGGGTGTCATGAACTGTTGTAATTTATGTAGCTGCATCTTAGAATACAATCACATATCTCATCCGCTGACATGAGCACCTGAAAAGAATGTGCACTTTCCAAGCTTGGGCATTATTTTGTAAATGTTTTATCACATTTTATTTAAATCGCTCTAAATTTGACTCTTGAATATAGTACCCAGTAAATTTCACTTAAGACGTAAATCGAATTGCGTTCTAGGGTACACCAAGCTACACTCGCAAAGGGATATAAAGGAGGGAAACTCCGACATACTGTTTCTATATATAGTAATTTCAATTTTATCGTTTCCTTGAGAAATATACGACTAATTGTAAATACAGAATGGAGAAAGCTCTTAAGCACGAAATACTTGAAATGTCTCAGGCGGGAACGGTATTTTATAGCATTTAAAATGAATACCTTCTGGAGGTTTCTTACTTTTATATTTTACTAGCCACCTTGGCGAACTTTGCACGAGTGGGCAGGTGCTTTTTAAGATATATAAAATTCAATATTGGTCATATCAAAAATAAGAGACCTGTACTAAAGCCAAATTCGATGTAGATTAATTTATTATCAACATCAAATTAGAAATGAAGATAATTTTTAATTAAATTGTTTACGACAAATTAAAGACAATAAGTTAGATTAATGATAATTAATTTGACGGCCGAGTGGCGCAGTGGGTAATGACCCTGCTTCTGCGTCCTAGGCTGTGGGTTCGATTCCCACCTCTGGAAAATATTTGTGTGATGAGCATGGATGTTTTTCAGTGTCTGGGTGTTTATCTATATATTATAAGTATTTATGTATTATATAAATTAAAATATTCATCAGTTATCATAGTACCCATAACACAAGCTGCCTAAGCTTACTTTGGGGCTATATAGCGATGTGTGTAATTGTCCTATAATATTTATAAAAAAAATATTTATTAATAAACATAAAACAATTAAATATAGTATAGATAATGTTCTTTTCAATAACATTAAAAACAAAACATATCTAATTTTAAAATTAGGCATGAAATGACATGCATTTTCTTTGATAATGGCTTTAGTAAGTACTCGTATAGATTACTGAGGGTACCCTAAACTTGCGTTATGGTATGTATCTTTAACAGGATACTAACTCGTGTTTTTCCTTTTATATGGTAACATAATAAGACAATGTAACGCGATGTATCAGACGTCCTTAATTTAAAAACTTTTACAGATAGTAAGGTGGAAATACTGTTGAATTCATCGAAAGTGACTACTATTTCAGCGAAGTTCTGAAAGCTTTATTCTCCCCAGGGATGGCGGACCCAATAATAAAAGTCACAAACAAGATATAGTGTCGGCGAAAGAAATATGAAAATTGCACGAAGTTAAGAGGAACAGTTTGTGAAAGGATAGTTTTATTTCACGGACGAGGTAACTTCCGAAATGGATAATTTGACGTAGCAATCAGTCAGTTAGATAACGGTCGATATTTTAAAAGTTGTTTAAAGTTTAGTACAATTCTTCCTATTCATATTTGTCTCGTCTCCATATATTATTATTTAATGGAGTATTTTTGTCTTGCTATAGATATAATGTAAGTATTTATTTGTTTATTTCGCAATCTTGTTACAAACTTGTGTAACTTGAGTGGTGAGAAAACTTATCTAAAAACAACACTTTATCACAATTTTGTATTCAGATTAAAGGTTTTGCTTCTTGAATTTATTAATATTGATTGTATTTAAAAAAAGCATTATGAGTGTTTATTTAAAAATATAACCATTTGCATAGTATAGCAGATAAATGTTCTGCTTTTTTTTTGAAGTGATAACGGTCTTATTAATCGATGAACGCCGACTGCACGCACTAAATAGTATACCTCATTTTCACGTTCCGTCTGAGTCGAGCGTGTAAGTGAGCGCACGGAACAAGCTACTGTGAGGCACGATCGGTTTGTGACGCATGCATTTTTTATCAATGTTTTTTATGACGTTGTCACGTAAAATTATCATCCGTAAACCGACTTTACAGGCAACCAATTTTTAATTACAAAAGTGGCCATTGCAGGTACTTTGCGCTTACAGACAGACATTTTGCGCTGCTGGGTGTTTATTCTCTTTGTCCTCTACAGTACAATTAATGACGACACAAAGGATCGGCTAATTTGCTTTATACAGTTCGGGTTCATTTCGTTACAGACCACAAAGGTTCGTGACTGCTAGTGCTTTTGAATTCAAATCCCCTGGAGACTGGCACTTCACTTTGCGTTTGTGATTGTGATTATATTTTGATAATTTAATCTAATATACTTATATAAAATTCTCGTGTCACGGTGTTTGTAATTAAACTCCTCCGAAATAGCTCGACCGATTTTCCTGAAATTTTGTGTGCCGATATACCCAGGTCTATGCTTAGGTCTGCAAATCGGAGAACATCTATATTTCATCCCCCCAAATGTTAAGGATGGTAAATCCCTTATGATTTTTATTTTTTAGATAAAATTTTTCGTTTTTAATTTTTTTAACACAGCATAAAAGTACATATAACACTAAATTTCACCTTTCTACGATCAACTAATATTTTTTATTTAAAATAATACACATGGTTATGTGTTACTGGTTGACGCCTACGGCTTTGTCCGAGAAAAAATAAAGTACATATAAACCACTTTATCTAGTGATAAAATGTTCATAACAAATTATAAAGGAAAATTTCCTTTATGCATAATTTTTTCGGCCTTACTACTCAAACTTATAATAGAAATTGTAAACAATTGTCATGGCTAATTAGAGGAAAAGACTTATTCATTGGATTTATATAAGAAGATATCAATACTTTGTTGGGAAAATAAATCCGTTTTCGCATTACGTTACGCTGGAACTTAGGTACGCCTTTGTCACCAAGGTCACTTATTACGACCAGACCCGATGCAAATATGAAAATCTAAACAAGGCCAGCCGATAATTCGCCAAGGAGGCTGTTAAAAAGTTCAATATAATTTATACCTGATAACAGCATAGTCCTCTCGACAAGACGTAGACACGGTCAAAGAGAGAGAACAAGGATGCTGATGGCTGGTGGATGGTGCATATTATGGTTCTCCCTTGTCGAGACAGCAGGCGGAGAAGAACTACTAGCTGGCGTATTGACACGACATCCAGACCCCTAAAATAATAAAAAAAATAGATAAACTTAATACACTGTATCTCAAGGGGTAACAAGGTAGATGCGTAGAGAAGGAAACAAAAAATGGTGATAAAACCTTTCGGTCACGGTCACTACCAACAACATCTGTCAGTCAACGATCACTATCGTTGACTTTTTCTGTAAATTGTACTTTTGTGTATTATATAATGGCTTTGGATCACGAGGTCCTGCCCTCCTGAAATCTATTGTGTGATTTATTACGGCAGTTTACATTCGTTACCGTAGTTCAGGAAGGTAGGCTGTAGGAACACCGTAGGGGCTTAGTCGGTAAGAGTCCGATATAAAACCCTCTCTCACCCCTGGCGAAAAGGTATCCATGAGGATTTTTCCACGAAAATTTGTATGTGATATACATAATCATATATATAAGTTCCCTCATCTGTAGTTCAGCTCCATCATCAGATCGACTCCAGACATTTATTAAATAAATTGTAGTTCTTTAAAATAATGAACGGAAAAATCAATAAACGTACTAGTTGTCCCTACAATTTTTGAATGTTCCAATCGATTTCTCTAAGACCTCCCATCATCAGATTCCCTCATACAATGAATATGGGACCACCTTGAAAATATATGTTTTCGAACACAAAAATAATTTTTGAAATCGGTCCAGACCTCTTCGAGTAATCGCGTCACAAAAAAACCGTCGAATTGATAACCTCCTCCTGTTTTGAAGTCGGTTATTAAAAAGGCTTTGTATAACCAAGACATTGTCAGTAAAAATTCTCAAAACTGAGATGTTAAGTTTGTACTGTGTATTCGTACGTGTTGGTCTCATATAAGGAACTTGACCTTTAAGTGAGTCGTTAAAATAGGTTGATAATATGATATTTGTCAATTACTTGATTACATTTCAAACTCGCATCGGTATAAAATAGGTAACTGGAATGCAATCCAAATTAAACAAAAGCAACTGATCAGATGTGTGAACGAATGTCATTCCCATTAAGGTTTTCCGATCGACCCACGTATCCAAAAGACTAAAAGTACTTAATCTAATGAATTACTCCGTATTCTCGCAATGGGACCTTTTCTCTGCGCATGTTTCAATTTTCTAAACACGGTTCGGGTTTATGAGCAATAAAACGTTACTGTTGGTGTGATTAACTAGGTACAGTTACTTTGTATTATATATGTAGTACGCCGGCCTAGTAACAGCAACTTTATATTGTGCTCCACAAGCATTGATTTAAAATTCGTCCAAAGAAACATTCACCAAACTGTGACTGTTCTTGCTTTAGGCATTTACTATCTCGTATAAAGAGCACTCTACTGATTGAAACTCATGATCATGAGATTTTTGTCTAAATAGATTAGTTAGTCTTACCAAATTATTTAACAGCTAAATCAATTATTCAGGCACTTATTAAAGAACTTTTTTCTCTCACTTATTTTTGTTTTTGTTATATACAAATATACACCTATATTAAAGACTAATCTATAAAAAATTCTGCTCCTCTGTTTGCGGGATTTTTAACCGACGAAAGAAAACGGAGGAGGTTCTCAATTCGACACGTATTTTTTCTATGTATGACCACGCATAACACTTTTTACACACATTTTTACAGAGTTGTCCGATTTTGATAATTCTTTATTTATTAGAAAGGGCATACTTCCAAGGTGGTCCCACTGTCATCATGTTAGAATCTGATGATGATATCCTGGGGAAATTGAAGGAACTCTTCAAATTTTGGAGGCACGCTTACAGCGATTTCTGTCCTTGTCTCGGTATCGGTAGCTTTTTGGATACTAGTGTCGTATAATATACTATGACAGTATAGTACGATAAATCACTAAAAAGTAAAAAATAGTTGCTTTAATTTACTTAAGCATATCTAGGAATCGGTGCCAGCAAGATTTCTACTTTAAGAACATTACCTAGAACCCACAAACTGCTTACCTACCTGCTACCTTAAATAAATGTTCCTTAAAATTGCTGGCACCGACTTCATAGATATGCTTAAGTAAATTAAAGCAACTCAATGACACAGTTATTTTTTACTTTTTAGTGCGTTTTGAGTCGGTTCTATTTTTTGTTAAAAAATTTTATTGAGTACCCAAACAACCAGCGGTCCTCACAATATTATTTTCCTAATATCAATAAGTTTTAAACAGCTTTAAGTGAGGGACCCTTTTGGGATCGCATCACAATTCCTTTACACGGAATTTATATTTTGTTTTTGGTTTTATTGTGATTTTTTTTCTCCGATTAAACTCTTTCTTTCTTTATATTGTTTGTTGTGGTTTGTATTAAAAATGGTAAATTATGAAATATTTACAAGGACTTACGTGGTAGGTTCATCAAGGAATATGATAGGCGGGTTGTTGACCAGTTCCAAAGCCACAGAGAGACGCTTGGATTGACCTCCAGATAAGTTTTGCGACATCGTGTTAAGATGGTCCCACAGGCCCAGAGTTTGGAGTATTTCTTCCACCTGGTAAAAAATTCCTAATTTTTAACATGTTTTACTTATAAAAACTATTATATATATATATATATATATATATATATATATATAAATTTTCTTGACTATATTACGTAAAATAATTCAGCGCCTACATCGATCTCTTACAAAATATTCAATCAAATAATATAAAACAAATTAATAATTAGGAATTTTAGTAAAAAATGTTGATACCAAAAGAACTTCCTCATACTAAACAGGACTAACTATAACTTTGTCATTTCTAATTACATATAATAATATAGATAAAAAATCCGTAATTTCTAATTACAAAACAATATTTTGATATAAATGTATATTATAGTGAATGTTGAATAATTTTTGGTACAGAACATTGAATATGCCTCTAGGAAGTTGAGAATAACTTTTGATTTTGAAGATTGTTTGTGAATGGATACAGGAAGCCTCGCTGGGGATTATTGACGAAGTCATATCCGTTCCGATATTAAATTTCAATAAGTCCGGTGGATACAGGGCAAAATGAAGATAAATATTAAATTAGAAGCTTATACGAGATTTTAACTGTTATGGACTTTATCAAATATTAGCAGTCGCCCGCGACTTCGTCCGCGTGTAAACCTCTTAGGTACTCTTCTAATTTTAAAGACAGACTTTCATACAAAATGTGTGAAAGTCACAAATAAAGTGTGCTCATTCTCCGATCCCCCTCTCAATTTAATTTTTTTATAGTTTCCCGTGAAGCAATATCCCCCGTCCCGTCCCGTGTACTAAAGGTCTACATTTTTGTTAAACATTGTATAACATTTCAGTACATTAACATTAAAAATATATATTTATGGCAAACTGATGGGTATAAATTGATATTAAATAGTATATTTCACTCTTGAGTCTAGCCTTCACAATAAACAAAAATAATTTTACAATCCGACACGCGATAGAGATTAGCCCGTTTAAACAAACGAACAAACTCTTCCGTGTACTAAATAGATATTTGAACAAAGATCGAATTCTTAATTCATCATCGTATATTATAACATAGATCTAAACTCCCCTCCCGCACGCGCACCCCCGCCTTGGTGACGCTCACTTCGCAACGCAGATATAGTAATATTTTAATTTCGCCATAACTTCAAAACCAAACGTCCAATTTTAATCTTTTAAATACCAAATATCTACATAAACTGTACTTAGTGATAAAATAATTTATTTTGATAAGAATTAATAGCATGAGTAAAATAAATGCGTTTAAATGTAGACCAAAAAAAATTAAGACTCGCCTGCGACTTCGTCCGCGTGAAAACTCTTAGGTACCCTTTTAATTTTAAAGACAGACTTTCATATAAAGAGTGCTCTTTCCTTGCTACCCCTCTCAATTTAATTTTTTTATAGTTTCCCGTGAAACAATATCCTACGTCTCGTCCCGTGTACTAAAGATCTACATTTTTGTTAAACGTGGTACGATATTACAGTACATTAACATTAACAATATATATTTATGGCAAGCTGATGTGTATAGCTTGTATTAAATAGTCTATTTCATTTTTGAGTCTAGCTTTCATAATAAACAAAATAATTTACAATCCGACATGTAGATCTCGGGATTAGCCCGTTTAAACAAAGTTTTCATACGATGTTTTCAATTATATCCAATATCTAAGGCAGCGTACGCGCCTAAAGCTAAATGTAATAAATTTCACGGTCTGACTTGCGCGACAAAATTGTGATAACTCGGGTAATATATACAATACAAACATAAAATATAGCCTATGACACTCACCGATAATGTAGCATTCTACTGGTGAAAGAATTTTTAAAATCGGATCAGTAGTTTCGAAGATTAGCCCCGACAGAACTTTATATACAAACTTACAAACTTTACCTCTTTCTAATATTAGTACAGATGAATATTATTAAGAGCTTTGATCACAATATGTCTAAATTCAATGGTTAAAATATATATCGGCGCAACAACACTAGTTACTTAAACTATTATTATTAATTATTTATTGTTTAGCGTTAAAATCAATCTGAATAACATTTTCAAATAATATTTGCATAAATGATTGTTATTTAATTACTTTGCAAAACATTTGTAACTACCCCACTCTTCGACTGAGTATAAATACGAGTGAATATCGCCGCGCCGGGCATTCAACCGTAGACAGTCGAAGTGTGAGGAGCTCTCGTTTGTCATTATACGAACTTAAGCTCAATAAAGTGATTTTTGGAAGAATAAGTGTTTAAATTACTATAACATGGAGAATCATGAAAGTGTTAATAACAATGACGTCAGCAATGCTGACGTCATCATTTTTAAAAATAATACGGTACCGCAAGCGCCGTTATCAGAAGTGGGATTACCAGTCACTTTCTTAAATTCAGCGAGCCATATGAAATAACAAGGATTCTGGACAACGATCGATATTTGGTAAAAAAGGTGGTTGATTCAGGGCGTCCAAGAAAAGTCGCTCATGACCAACTCCGTAAAGCACCTCAACCTGGCGAACAGATAACCGTATCGGCGCAAGAAGAGGACCCAGTAACAGTACCCAATGAGCCTATACCATCCACTTCCCAAGCCAGCATGGCCGAGCAGTAAGACCAAGGCTCAAAGGATCAATAACAAATGCTAAGTATTTTATTTTTATTTATTATTAAACTCACTAAAACAATCACACAATTAACCACGCATCATTGACAAAGTACCACAGAGTACGCATCGACAAAGTACCACAGAGTAAGCAACAATAAAGTACCACAGAGTACGCTATGACAAAGTACCACAGAGTACGCAATAACAAAGTACCACAGTGTACGCAACGACAAAGTACCACAGTGTACGCAACGACAAAGTACCACAGTGTACGCGACGACAAAGTACCACAGTGTACGCAACGACAAAGTACCACAGTGTACGCAACGACAAAGTACCACAGTGTACGCAACAACATAAGTACCACAGTGTACGTAACAACATAAGTACCACAGTGTACGTAACAACATAAGTACCACAGTGTATGCAACGACATAAATACCGCAATTTACGTAACAATAAAAATACCACACTGTATGCATTAACAATACAAAGTACCACAGTGCACGTTATCACAACATAATGAAAATCATTATGGTACACAGATACCAATCTCAAAAGACAACCATTTAGTTCCAGATAAACTTCAGAGATATGGCGGCGAGACATCGGCATACAAGCGGCTGGTGCAGAGCGCGCACCGCCGGTCAGAACGGCCGTATCGGCGCAACAACACTAGTTACTTAAACTATTATTATTAATTATTTATTGTTTAGCGTTAAAATCAATCTGAATAACATTTTCAAATAATATTTTCATAAATGATTGTTATTTAATTACTTTGCAAAACATTTGTAACTACCCCACTCTTCGACTGAGTATAAATACGAGTGAATATCGCCGCGCCGGGCATTCAACCGTAGACAGTCGAAGTGTGAGGAGCTCTCGTTTGTCATTATACGAACTTAAGCTCAATAAAGTGATTTTTGGAAGAATAAGTGTTTAAATTACTATAACATGGAGAATCATGAAAGTGTTAATAACAATGACGTCAGCAATGCTGACGTCATCATTTTTAAAAATAATACGGTACCGCAAGCGCCGTTATATCTATGAAAAAAAATATTACGACATTCAGATTTTTTGTCCTGGTCAAAATAAACATTCATTCTATTCAATCCCAAGACGCTGACAATAACCATGAACGTTAGAGACACCATTATAATAAAATTCAAAAAAATCACGCTCGTTTTATTGGACGTAAAAATTTTATAGAATGCTGTTTCAAAGCCCAAAAAATAGGGGTACTTTTGGACTTTTAAATGGCATTGGACAAAAAGACTAATGTCAATAATATGATTATTTCTTTGTTTTAACAAGAGCTATAACAAAGGTCGATACGAAACTTGATTGAAAGAAATAAGAGAAAAAATATATTTTTTCTTGTGCTCCGTAGTCAGCAGGAACTTTTGGGTAAAACTGATTATTATGACTTCCAAGAGTAGACTTATTCCTGCACAGTACACGTCATATATCATGTGAGTTTACAGAAATGTATTATTTATGTAGTAATGTTCAGATTCCTATCGACGTGCCTTGATTTATGGCAGTTCGGCCATACTTCTGTCTGGAGAACAGTATAATGTATGGGTACTTGATCAAACGTATCTGTAATGATTGTTTGAGAATTCTTGATTATCAAATGATATATCGTAAGAATTTCTTGATGTATGGTATTATATTTTAGCATAAAACATTTTTTCTCATACTCAATAACTATGTACCTACATCTATCGTGTTCACACTACTTAACACCTAAGCATGCACGTAAAAACTACAGAATGAACTTAAATGAAGCTTAATTAGCCGCTGATCTCAGGTTGGGGAAGGAGTTAGCCTGGCTATCCAACGCGGAAATGCAGCCAGTATTCTTGCCACCATTCCACGTGGGCATGATTTGTATAGTTATTAGGATAAGTTAGCTTAAGTTCCTTATTGTATTCTTTCTCAATAAAAAAAAAAAAAATGAAGCTTTACAATACTATAACTTATAAAATGGGTACTTCTTGTTCCGAGATTTCCCTGGGAACAAGAACTACTTACGCTTCTCCAAATTTAAAACTGTAAGGATCGATTTGGATGAACTTCTGTTACCCATATAATTACAGGCACTTGGCAGGAAGTGTTATTTGTAAATCGTGGAAGGCGTTATTCTATTTAAAGTGATGGTTTTTATCAGATGGTTCGTTTGTTTGGTCCATTATTTAATATCTGTATAATTTTCGTAAAAAGGCAAAAAAGTTTTTCACTTTTTAATATTATGACTATCAAGTAATAATGACGATGACTACTTTTAATTTTGAACTACTTACAATAAGTTTCTTCTCCGTGCTTCCTAACTCCTTCCCCAGTTGAGATCAGCGGCTATCATCATCGACTCCTTGCCAGTGAGCCTCGGCTGTAGCAGGTCATCTTGCATGATGTAATTGCTAAGCTTCTCGAACTACTTCCACTTCTACTTTACTTACAATAAGTTCCTTCTCCACTCTACCCAACTCCTTCCCCAACCTGAGATCAGCGGCTATCATCATGGACTTCTTAACAGTCACCCTCGGCTGCAGCAGGTCATCTTGCATGATGTAAGTGCTGAGCTTCTCAAAGTACTTGCACTTCTAATCTACTTACAATAAGTTCCTTCTCCGCTCTTCCCAACTCCTTCCCCAGCTTGAGATCAGCGGCTATCATCATGGACTCCTTGACAGTGAGCCTCGGCTGCAGCAGGTCGTCTTGCATGATGTAGCTGCTGAGCTTCTTGAATACCCGCATGTCCCGCGCGTGGCCGTTCACCGTGATGCGACCATCAACGCCGATTGAACTGTAAAACAAACACCAATTCTGAATCTATCACTTTAAAAATGCTTGGTGTCTTCGGATTATGAAGTTGTACTATGAAATATTGGGCTTTTCTTTCTTAAAGAACCACGTTGACTACATCGTGGTCCCTTAACAGCCTAAACGGCCTGGAGGATCTGAGTGTCAAATCCGATAAAGTCAAAGTCAAAATATCTTTGTGCAGTGAAATCTTTATGATTATTTTTAATCGTCAATATGTGATATTTAGATTACCTACGTTAAAGTAATAGTGATAATTGAGGTCGATAACAACATAAAGCGCGCCTTGGTCCGAGAAGAGTCTACAACATACTCAGTCAGGTTATTTTTTTTTATTATCACCATCTTAAATTATTATTTATAAAATATAGAACTAAGCACTCGGCCTTTGCACCAATTCATTCAAACGGTATAATTCCAGTCCGGTGGTATTCGCAGATGACCAATTAAAAGAAAGGGAGCCTCGCTTATTAAAAATTTTGCCCTAAGACTGACAACATTTAAGAACGAATTATTCTTAGTTCGAAATAAAGAGATGCTGTTTATTAGTAACTAGTACTAAATAGGATTTAAAATAATATTACTTATTTTATTTCAAGAAAAATACACAATAAACTTAATTCTCTGGCTTATGGCAGTTACAATCCTTAATTGGGTGTTGCATCTAAGGTTTAAAATGTCAGAGACAGTTCACGCAAAAAGATACTTAGGTACCTAATTTTATTTTCTGCAGTAGAATCAACTACATAAAACATTATTACTAATTGTATTGTGCTTACTGTGGATTTTAGATAATGTTTTTTAAAAATTTTACAAACTTAAACTATTTTTAATCCCCAAATAAAAAGTATTGTATAAACTAAGACTTCAAGATGTTGTTAAAAAGGACTTATTATTATAATTTAATATTTTAAAAGATTTGTCTTCGTCAATGCTTACGTGTATCCAGCCAATATATCCAGCAGGGTCGATTTGCCAGCACCGGAAGGTCCTAGGATGCACGTCAGTTCTCCAGAGCGAAACTCGCCTGACACGCTGTGCAGTATACGGCGCTCTCCTGTCAACAAAACTATAATAAGATCATCATCATCATTGTAAGCTCATTAACGGCGCACTAGAGCCAGGCCTCCCTCCTCCTAGGAGATGTTAATGATAGTGACCTATACAAAAAATACTTTATTTAGAGTCAGTTACATGTTTGTAGAGCGTAACTATCACGCTGGCACAAGGCACATAAAAGCTGGTTACGCTACAGCTGTTAAGTATTAATAAATGTTTTTGTACAAAAAAAAATCAAGTAAATTGTAGGGTAGTTGAGAAATAAAATTGTTATTTGTAGACGATTCATAAAATAACACAGAATATATCGTTCTATTTTATGGCCAAGGAATTTATACCCATTTTGTAACAGATAAAAGTTTTGAAATACGAGTTTCGGTATATTGAAAATATATGCAAAAATGAAATTCTATTGGAACCTAGAAAATATGAAACACATATTTTTGGCACAGTATTCTGATAAAATTAAGTTTTTTGCTAAATTTTTTTGTTTTTTAGTTGTTGGATATTTATATTTATATATTTAACAAAATGAAAATTTTTTATTTGAATCATAATAATTAAAATGTGGTTAAAAAGGCGCATTCAAAACTTTTAGTGATTGCTGCCAGCTGCCAGTGCTGCTAATTAATTTTTTTTCGTAAGAAAAAGATCTATTTATTATGACTTGTTTATTGTGCTCAGCCTGATTGCCAATCACTTGGCGGTAGGGTGGTAACTAGTCACAGCCCAAGGTTCCCAGCAGCCCAAATGCTGTTATTTTAGCATAAAATAACCCTTTAGCATGATTGAAAAGAAAGTATTTTGATGACGTATGAAAAATAAATATTAGCAGCCTTTAATAATGATTAATTGCAGAGGAAAAATACTCATTATAATAATTATTATTAAATCGCGTGAGAAAACTTATTATCAACTTGATATTGGCTACGACTTATCATACGTCAATGATAACTCATGACAGAAGGCCTAGTTACATTGTCACAAAAACTTATTACTATATTGTACAAAAAGTACTTCTAGATGTCGCTGTTCTGGGATATAACGTAGCCCTATACAATGCTTTGTTTGTAAATTATAATTAATAATTAGTATAGGTATACGGGAGTTGTTTACATTAATAATTACGACACGATTATCTGTCATCGATGTTCTTTTTTACTGAGTAGTGGCAAACTACAATGACAGAGATCATGGATAATGACCATAAACGTAAATATATATACGTCAATGATATTAATTTATTTAATCTATCTCTATCTATCTATCGGCCCTGCTTTGTTCTACGCATTAATCACGAATACATACACTTAATTGTAAATTATAAAATAATAAATTAAAAACTTTTCTTTTAAAGCTCTTCGAATTCGCGGTAGAGTTAAAAATGATATTTTATTTAGCTTAAAGTAGCTTTTGTACAGCGTATAGTTTAAAAATAAACTAAAAACTAAAGATAAATCTAAAAAAATCTTAAAATAAAGCTATATTAAATAACTAAAATACATGTTTATCATCTCAAAAGGTTACTGCCTCAGTATGTTGCTACAATGTTCGCCATGATTAACTGCTAGTAGCACTAACAGTAACAGTACTTTAGTATCTAATAATAGAGAAGAAGAAGAAACACTTTATTGCACATAAAAATAGATTTAACAGAAACATGAAAAAAAGGATTAAAATAAACATGCAAAGGCGGCCTTATTGCTAGAAGCAATCTCTTACAGGCAACCTATTGAAAAGACATTTGAGTATCGTAAGCGGGGTGGTGCAATGAGAAAATTTATTATTTTAAAAAAATTTACTTAAATTTATTATAAATATATGCATATTGCGTAATGCGTAAATATTTGAAAATAAATAAATAAACTACATAAAAAGTCAACATAATATATAAGTGTATATAAACAATATCAATATACATAAAAAAAATACATATAATTATTTTCTATTTAACGACAAATAGTAGCTTTTCAAGCGAGACTTAAAAATGGGCAGCGAATTACTCGCGCGGACCTCGGGTGGCAGATTGTTCCACAGCTTAATAGATTTGGAAGTGAAAGAGTTACTGTAAAATTTCGAATTAGAGAAAAATAATAATCGATTCTCATTACGAGAACGGAGATTGTGAGAATCAACATCGCGAATGAAACGGAAACGGTCTTTCAGATAAGAAGGAAAGAAAGGATTATAAAGGATAGAATATAAGAAGCAAAGTTGGCGATGCTGATGCCGATTGGCGGCGCAATCTAATTGGCAACCACTTCAGAAGATCACGATACTCCGAAACGTGATCAAACTTGCGTAAATCAAAAATAAATCGAATGCACAAATTTTGAAGACGCTCGAGTTTGTCGAGTTGTACTTCGGTTAGATCGGGGCAACAACAATCAGCATAATCCAATAATGGTAATAGAAGAGACTGTGCTAAAGAGATTTTGGTTTTAATTGGAAGAAATTTTTTAACCTATTTAAGGATCTAACCGAGGCAAAAACTTTGCGACTTACTTCACCCACTTGTGAAGACCAAGATAAGACCAAGTGAGTCATCAATGAGGAGGCCAAGATTTTTGACACATGTACTAAAGCTCAAATCGGAAGAGTAAAAATGAACAGTAGGCAGTGTGCTGAAAGTCAGTTTGGCTATTTGGGGACGGCTGCCAAGCACAATGACTTGAGACTTATTTGGATTAACACACAAACCAAATGAATGACACCACGTGTAAATCCTTCGCAAGTCTTTTTTGAGCTTCTTAATGGCGTCAGAAATACAAACAGCTGGAGCAGAAACATAAAGTTGTAGATCATCAGCATAGAGATGAAAGGAAGAAGACAGGTGTGCATATACTGTGTTAATAAAAACAGCAAAGAGGAGTGGGGAGAGAACGCCACCTTGAGGGACCCCAGCAATTAGTGACGAATATGAGGAGAAATTATTATTATAAAGTACACATTGTTGACGCCCATTCAAGTAGCTATAGAACCAATTTAAGGGAACTTGAGAAATATTAAGAGATTTTAGTATAGCAAGGAGAATATCAAAGTCGACAGTATTAAAGGCATTACTAATATCTAAGAGAGTAAGAATAGTAAGAAGTTGGTTGTCCATATTGGCACGGATGTTATCACAAACCTCAACAAGAGCACTAGCAGTGCTATGACCACGTCTAAAACCTGATTGGAAAGGGCTAAGGATAAGGATATTTAGTCAGGTAAAGATTAAGTTGATGGTGCACAATACGCTCCAGGACTTTGGACAAGAAGGGTAGAATAGAGCTTTTTAAGACAGAGTTAATTCGAGGAAGAGTCTTTTGTTTATTCATGCCGACATTGTTGTTAATTTCTAATTATATATTGTTGTGGTTACAGGCATGTGACAATTATCTAGACGCGTACTGTCTACCAAATGGGAATTTTTCACCGAAGCACTCTGTAAAAAGCTTAAGTTATGTGGGATTAAAGTGTTCTCTCTCGGTAAAACAAGATGGCGCTCTCCAAATTATCTTTACGTTAATTTTTTACGAATTGCGTAAAATATTAACGTTAATATGGAACAGCAGTTCCATGATGAAAAAAGCGTCATCACACAATGGAAACACATCCATTGTACCTATTAATGGACGGTATATTAGCTGCAAATAATTATATACAGATAAGATAATTATGTCATTAATATAAGGATTAATATTCAAGGAAATAATCTTCAACGATTGTGCTATTTTTTCTTAATATTGCGTAAACATTGATGGTTAGTAATTATTGCGTAAAAATATAAATAAAAAATCGCTTTGTTTTCAAATTAAATTACATGAAGTAGGAAGCATTTTATGGTTTTGAAGATAAACAAAAAGGGGGTATGCCTTTAGAAACGCGTATATGAATTATACACGCTTTCTCTAAATTTGGTACTTGTAAACAAAAAGAAAAGTATCGCATTTAATATACTCTATTTTATAACTGTCTATAAATTCAGAGACCACATCCTTTTACTTGCTACGATCCTTGCACATCTCTTCCAACTCGCTTTTTCCAACTTCATTACACCTTTCATACAATTACGTCAGTTTAGGGTACTTTTAACCTGGCCTTTAAACAGAATGTCCTGGATATCAACAGATAATAATAAAAAATCGATTGCTTATCGTAAATATTTAAGAACCATAACCCTGTCCCGTCAGATTTTAAACAAAAACAATAATATAATCGATCTATTTGTTTGAAATGTATGATGTTACAGACAACACACTGACTGACACTATAAACTTACAACTATTCTCTTCAATATGCCAGGGTTAAAATTACTACAGCGTCTGTCTGTCTATCTCTGTTAACGGAAAGACTACTGAACAGATTTTCATGCGGTTTGCCTTGCATGGATAACGCGGTTTTACCATTAAAATATAAAAAAAAAACAATGTATGAAAACATTGTTCCCTTTTATGAGGACACAAACGTTAAACATATATCTATCTTGTGATATAACTTGACATACCCTATTTTTCTTAAAAATAACAACAATATATATATTTTTTGTGTTCTTGAAAAGTTGTATTGTAATGTATTCCCCGCGGGCAAAGTCACGGGCGTCTGCTAGTAGATTACAAATTACTAAGTAACATCCTCGCTGTTCAGTTTAAAACTGTAACAAGTGCTGTCTAAACAGAGCTACAACTCCTCCATTACAATCACATAAAAATGCCATTAAGTTTAGCTTTTACATCTTTAATTAAGGAGAGCGGCACTAAAGTGTTTGGAATTGAAATTTGAGCGAAGTGCGTACAGTATCCGGCGTTTTATTGAAATACATCAAAATAAGTGTTTATTTATACAAAAGAGTAAAATGTTTACGATCCATTCTGTCCCGAGTAGCCTTTGGTCAGTATCAATTTAGAACAAATTGAGGCATTAAATTTTATTTTTATAGGCTTTTTGTTTGATGACTGTGGCGCTATTGATTTTATAACACGTCCGATTTTTATTTACATATTCCATTTTTATGTGCGTATGGATTTAATATAATATTTTTTTGTACGTGACCAATTTGCATTTTAAATTCAAATTATACTCATGCCAGCAGTACATTTCTAGAGGCTTATGCTGTAATTATTATCTATGTCGCAAAGCGCTACTCGCGCAACAGTCGCGGTTTCTTAACTTGTACGAAATATTTGAATTTTGAAACTGTATTAAAAAAGCAATTGACAACATAGTAATTTTCGTAAATCTTAAAATCCAACCGAATTTGAAGGGCTAAGGTGATTAAAGTCTAACACATTAATATTTTGAGTTAAATAATGGAGTAGTGACTTTATTATGACGATATAAGTATTTGGTATCTATGCACTGATTTCTACATCGAAACGAGAATTACGTCTGTGTCGATCTAGCTAAATAATGATTCTTAATACAAACATAAATATTAATTTATGATTAATGATTAGTGTCACCCGCGTAGTTCTCTTTCCAGGATACCTTTACCAGTTCATATCAGAATAACACAGTTTCATGATAAAATGTGTTATTCTGATATGTGAACTATATTATTGTGAAGTTTTATCACAACAGTAGTTTTTCTGTGAAAGAGTAACAAACATCCATACACACAAACTTTGGAAATTATAATATAGGTAAGGATGACCACGATGGTCGGCTGCTTGGTTGCTAGAGATAGATGTAGTTAATAGGAGTAGTTAGTTCTCTCAACAATAATATTATGATTTTTCAATAATTTTTAAATCTAACAGGCAGGAATTTCATGTCCCCTTAGTGTTGATTTTCGTGCGTTAGTCTAGGATCTATTGATTTTTCACATTCATAGGTGGATGCTTATTTGAATTTAACTAGATTTAAAATGGCGTATATCTCAAATCTGTGCCAATATGCCGCCATATCCCCGGCACTGGCAATATACCCGCTATTCGAGGAAATATACTGCGTGCATTACCGGCCGTGTCTCGGAAGACACATCGCCGGCCTATACGAACACCATCTATCTCCTTTTACTTCCTTTTATACAAATCCTTTGACTTCCAACCGATTTTGGAATAAGGGCATACATTAAGGAATTTAAATAAAGGAAAGTTGTGGATATTTTTATTAGGAAACCGATTTATTTAAACTAAGTATAAAATTATAATTCTGTCTTTTATATCATCATCATCATTATCAGCCAATGGACGTCCACTGCTGGACATAGGCCTTTTTTAGGGACTTCCAAACACGAGCCTGAGCCGCATGTGCCCAGCGGCTCCCCGCGAACCGTTTGATGTCATCAGTCCACCTGGTGGGGGGTCGACCAACACTGCGCTTCGGCCCCCAACGTCCATCAGCTGTTCGAACCACGTGCCCCGCCCATTGCCACTTCAGTTTTGCGACTCGCTGAGCTATGTCGGTTATTGTGGTCTTTTATATATTATTAGATAATTTTAGTTCCTTAAATTAAGCGAAAAACTCAACTACAAAGTGTAGTAAGTAGTTCTACTAAATATAGGTAGGTATTACATATCCTAGGTTTAGTTTCAAAATGAGTTGTTTAGTAACGGGTTAGATTTTAGCTCGGATTGGAAACATTTAAAACTCAGGACTAGATAGTTTAGTTTGTTTTTATATTCTTCGTAAAATAATAATCGTAATAGATTTTTTGATAAAACTAATAGGTACCCGTGCCTCGGAGAGCACTTTAAGCCGTCGGGCCTGGTCAGTGTCATCAACATCTGATAGTGATCGTTAATAAATGAAACATTATCACCTTAAGCCCGCCAACTCGCATTGGAGCAGCGTGGTGGGTCTACGCTCCATATCCCTTCTCATATAAGGAGGGAGGCCTGGCCCTGTAGTGGGCCGATAATAGGCTGATAATGATGATGATGAATAGGTACTTTCCTTTACGCATCAACTAATACAAAAGTCTTTTTTAGGAGTAAGGAGGTACTACTACTATATAGGTATAGTATACTACTAGAGTACTAGAGATTTCATTTATCTACAAGTTAGCTTGACTGACTTGACCTTGACTGCTATCACATATGATGGTAAGTGATCGTGCAATCTTAGGTGGAAGCCGGCTTATTTATTAGAAGTAGGATATCCAGCGGTATTATTGGTTTCTACACGACATGTACCGGAACGCTAAATCGCTAGACTTGGGACAAATATTATCCCTACTGGCAAAATCATTGCGCAAATCAAATAGCAATCCGGTAAATGTCGCTTGCTCTTTGACTGATTTCGAAATAAGAATTTAATAAGCGTTATTCAGAATTACATCGGAAACCAAACGTGGATACGGTAATCATAGGGGCGACACGAAAATGGTGGAAAACGTACGGGGAATGGAAATCACTGTAATTTGTTGTGCCCAGTCCGCGGAACAACAATTTCCTGCCTTGTAGCGTAATATCGGCTCAGCGCGGGTTCATCGTCCCAATTCCGTGTTGTGTCAAAATACGAACATGCACTGAAAATTGGGACGGTTGCTTCAAATAAATTTTAATAAATTAAACTTCATAAATATAATCAAATAAAACTACTGATGGTATATGAATTCATTTGTAGTTTTTTTGTTTTTGCTTGTCACTGTAATGTAACAGAATATCATGAGGTAACCAACATCATCATCATCATTATCATCATCATTATCAGGCCTCCCTCCTTATAGGAGAGGATAAAGGAGCGTACACCCACCACGCTGCTCCAATGCTGGTTGGTGGGCTTAGGGTGATAATGCTTTATTTATTAACGATCACTATCAGATGTTGATGATAGTGACCGGGACCGACGGCTTAACGTGCTCTCCAAGGCACTAGTAAATACTTACTGGTAAGCTGAAAATTCTTAACATTAGTTTACTCGTTTAGTGACCTCTTATTAAGTTAACTACTGTTAGTACACAGTAATTAGTATGTTAATATTAAGTACGATCGAACATTGGATGTCGGCGGAGCGTGGCGATTTTGCCTACGTGTTAATGACAGTGTTTATAGTTTAAGAGATGTAGTGATAAACAAAGCAACTGTTAAAAAATCCATACATGTAATAAAATTATCATGTCACACAAATATTGTGTAATATCCTATTAAAGTACAGCCAGCCAACTCGCAGTAGGGCAGCGTAAATCTACGCTCTGTGTCCCCACTCCTACAGGGAGAAAGGCCTCTCCCTGTAGTGGACCGTCAAAAGGCTGATAATTAAACTACAACCTTCTCGAAAGTATAATACGTTGACATAGGTTTAGTGCCATAAATTAAATCATCATTAATCATTAATCAATCAATTAAATCAAATTGAATCTTAAATCAATAGCGATCTCGTTGTGGTAATTTGAACAATATTACTATTTCTCCGTTAATTTACCGTAGACTACTAATACCGATTAGAAAATGACAGTAGTACGTTATTAATCTAAAGGGCGACGATGAAACAAAACCTTAGCTTAGCCTTCATACCGTAGAGCTATTGAGACTTTAAATAACTTTGTTTTATTTAAATGTGTATAGCTAGTAAGCTAAAATAGTTCGATGTTTAAAATGGTATCCATTTTCAAATATCCGTCTCTTAGAGTATTCGACATTTACCGCGGGTCTTATCTAGTGAATTTGTCCCTAGAGCCTAAGGTTGTTTCGAAGCTCCTCGTAACCAAGAATTACACTGGAACTTGGTAGTCCGTAGCAATGTTCTCAAGAAACTTTTATAACCCCACAAGGGATGTTAACGACATGTCTATTAACCCTTTTACATTAAAGGTGCGTTTGTACAGGTGCAATTTGTTAAAAAGTTGGGACTTTTGCTTCTACAATAAACCTATGTATAGTTACTATAATAGGTCCATTTTTTTATTTTTTTATCTACTACAAGTTGGCCCTTGACTGCTATAACACTTGATGTTAAGTGATGATGCAATATAAGATAGAAGCAGGCTAACTTGTTAGGGGTAGGATGAAAATTCACAACCCTTTCCGTTTTTACACGACATCGTACCGGAACGCTAAATCACTTAGCGGTACGTCTTTGTCGGTAGGATGGTAACTAAGGGCGAAAGCCTCCCACCAGCCAGACTAAGACAAATTAAGAAAAATCTCAATCTGTCCCGCCGAGAATCGCACCCAGGACCTCCGTCTTATAAATACACAGCGCATACCACTGCGCCACGGAGACCGTCAAATTACCATTATTGTGTGAGTAGGGCCTACACCTAGTAATTAGTAAGTAACCTTACCTAGCAATTAGTGGGCATACACCAGTGTGACCGGAAAATAAAGCATAGTTTGTAGCCCTGTCATTCCCAGTTCTGGTGGCGATTATGGAAAATATTAGACAGCTGGTAAAATTTGTACTAAGTAGACGGACCAATAACAACAAAAGGGTGTGCAGGAATCGAATTATGTAGACAACTCAAGACCGAGTTATTTCAATCTTAGGCCCACGCCCAGCCTTGGAGTCCATGGGCTAATTCTGTTAAGAATAAATAGGACAACACACACATCGCTAAATAGCCCCGAAGTAAGCGTAGGTAGCTTATGTTAAGGATACTATGATAACTGATTAATATTTTTTATATATACTATATGTACTTATATATACACACAGACACTAGAAAACATCCATGCTAATTACACAAACATTTTTCCAGATTTGGGAATCAAACCGATAGCCTAGGACGCAGAAGCAGTGTTACTGTGCCACTCACTCGTCGAGGGATGATGATTTCCTACATTAAGGTGATAGATCTAAAAACAAAGTATCTCAGAAAACGCTTTCCGTAGATATTGATAGACCTAAAGATTCTTGACAATTGAACATTGTCGAGTCAACATCTTTTGAGGATGCTCTGACATCGAAGTGATACTTGCGTTAAGTATTTAGAGATGGCTTTGCTGTAGAAATTGTTTGTAGCTTAAAATAAACAACAACTTGCAAAGTAAATTAAACCTTAATACAGTTGACGAGATACTCATATAGAGTAACAGGGTTCAATAGTAAAAATCATGACGAAATAATAAGCATTTCCTTCAGAAATCAATTAAAAAAATAGTACATTAATATCTGGAATCTTTTGTCTGGTTCTAGTGGTTAGCCTACGTGGCTTCGTTCACGAGGACCTACGTTCGAATCCTGGGTCGGGTCACGGAATTATTTTTCTTTCTTCTATGAAATTTTCAGAACATTCCAAGCCTGGAGTCGGGCTACACCCCCGTGCCTCGGAGAGCACGTTAAGCCTCGAGTCCCGGTCACTATCATCATCTGATAGTGATCTTTAATAAATGAAACATTATCACCACAATCCCTACCCACATTGGAGCAACGTGGTGGATCTACGCTCCACATTCCGTCTCCTAAAAGGAGGAAGGCCTGGCCCTGTACTAGGCCGTCAATAGGCGGATAATGATGATAATGATGATAATGATGATCTAATTGGGAAAAATAAGGCTTCCATCATTCCATTTGCATAATTTATGTCAATCATAATGGGAAAACAAACGAGAAAGTTTAAACAAACTTCAGAATTAGGACATTTGTTTTAAAGAACAATTTGGTACAACTGTGCGCGGATTTTGAAACTTTCAATGAATTTAAATTTATTTAAAAGTAATACAAATAAATATTATTTTCGTTCGGTATTTTGTTATACTGATTGGTTCTAACTTTTGAGTCTTCTTCTCATTTGTATGACTGCCACTGCGCCACGGACAGTGGTATTTGCAGTGGATTTATAAGATCGATACCTTAGGTTCGATTCTCGGTTGGGCCAATTAAGATTTTCTAAATTGGTTCAGGTCTGGCCCGTAGGAGGCTTCGGTCGTGACTTATTACCATCATACCGACAAAAACGTATCACCAAGCGATTAAGGGTCCCGGGACGATGTCACCTGGAAACCGAAAGGGGTGTGGATTTCATCCTACTCCTAACAAGTTAGCTCGCTTTCAACTTAGATTGCATCATTATTTACCATCAGGTGTGACAGCAGTCAAGGGCCAACTAGTAGTCGATAAAAAAAAGTGATGAAGCGTCAGCAAAGCAGGAACGCATTTTTAAGTTAGGTCTGGCTAGTGAAAGGCTTCGGCGGTGGCTAGTTACTACCCTACCGACAAAGACGAACCGCCAAGCGATTTAGCGTTCCGGTACGACATCGTGTAGAAACCGAAACATTTATCAAAATGTGTGAATGCAGTCAACGACTAACTTGTAATGAATAAAAAATTTTTTTTTAGATTTATCGGGTATCTTTACCCTAAATAAGTAGAGTCGAATTAAGAAAAAAATATTGTAATAAGTCACAATTCATATTATTCACTGTTAACCTTGTACTGTTAAGTATACTGTGGTTCAACTGAAACACATAATTCAAAGAAACAATTCTCAACGTTAAACAACCGTAAAACGCGTTATTATGTGTTCATACTCATAACGGAAGTTACGCTAAAAATGTTTTAAAGTACAGTTACAGGCAATTTTATGTTCGAATTTACTTTGTCAAACAAAATGCAAAACTAAAGTGATTAAAACGCCACCGTAGTTAGGTGTACGTACTGCGCGGAATAAATTTTAATAAATTGTCGTGTTTTTGTTAACCTTTCAATTCGCTTCCAAAAATTGATGCTTAAAATTATTTCTTAATGTACGAGTATTATGAAATTAATTTATATTGTTTTATCATTTATTGCACAATTAATTGTTTTTCTTTATTTAATTTAGTTAATATATTCTTCAACTTTGGCTTCCACCAAATTTTTTACGACAACTTCAGGAAAGATTTATATAGAACAAGTATTCTTTGATTATTTCTACCGCCGAGTAGTTTTGCCATGTTACAGTCTTTTTTATCGACTACAAGTTTGCCCTTGACTGCTATCACACCTGATGTTAAGTGATGATGCAGTCTGAGATAAAAGCGGGCTAATTTGTTAGGAGTAGGATGACAATTCACACTCCTTTCGGTTTATAGACGACATCGTACTGGAACGCTATATCGCTTGGCGATACGTATTTGCTGGTAACATCGCGTGAGTAACATACATGTTATACTAAGTAATAATTTAAAAAAAACTTTGAATTTGCTATACTACAAGATGTGTGAGACTGAGACTATGCAGGAGGTGTGTTTATGATGTATACTAAAGGAAATTTGCATCAATAATGCCATCTAATAAAAATTTGAAGCCATACAAATTCTATATTTCTATATTTGCTATCGAATTTGTACGACCCCGTTCGGTTATTTTCCATTCAATGGCAGGAACATTTTTATCCCAACAGATATCGAACACCGACCTTTTTCAAGTAAGGCAAACAATAGAATCGTTGCTCGGAAGAAAAATTCGACATAACAAGGGTTGGAGTTTGATTGGTTCGGGACTGGTGAAGACAACGATAAAAGATACGAAAGGCTTCCTTTATTGATTGTCCACATTCAGATTACCGTTGTTGATTTCAGGCGCGAGATCTCGGGATACTTTGTATGTAATCTACTAAAAGGTTTTACTAGCTTGGCCTTCGTTGTTTACCGCAAATGTTTTAAAGTGTACTTCCATCCGCTTGATAGCAGCAAGACAAAATTATAAACGTTACACTTTTTTAACCGACGAAAAAAAAAACGGAAGATGTTCTCGCATGACGCATATATTTTTTGTTTTTATTTTATTTTATGTGTAACTTTTTACAGTGTAGTCCGATTTTCATAATTCTTTTTTCATTAGAAAACGTACACTTCCAACATGGTCACATAGTCGTCATGTTAGGATTTGATGATGAGATCCTGGGAAAATCAGAAGAACTCTTCAAATTTTATAGACACAAATTCAAATTTTGCAACGATTTCGGTATTTGAGTAAGTGCCGGTAGCTATTTGGCTAGAAGTGCCGTATAATGCACTCTAATAGTACAGTACGAGTAGATTACTTGTCAATAAATTACTAAAAAAAAACTTTCTCATGGGGGAGTAGTTTTTCCAAGGATCCGAAAATGATAAATTACCGCAGTAAAACATAGAATTTTTAATGCAAATCTCATAGTTCCGATGCATAAGTGTTTAATATTTTATCTAATATCCATCTGGTGAACATTCCGCCATTTTTATCTCGTAAAGTCTCGTTGTCGGTTTCAATACTAGAACATGAGGCTTAACACGTAAACTTCGATTTGTGGAAAGCAGTGGATTGTAAATACTTGATTCTAGCGGATGTGTGCAATGTAATTTAGGGATAACACATGCATAGTCGTCTTACTCTTATCCATTATCGATGAAAAGAAAGAAGAAAAAATACTTTATTAATGGATTATGCCACCCATCACTGTTTCTTCTATAAAGAACCAGAACAATATCGTAGAATGTGTTTACAAAAGCGTCTAATTGTCACTGTATTAAATCCATACACCGGAACTGTAGAATTAAAAAAAAGACGTGTGGCACTCGGAGACTGCCGCGGTAAAGCTATTGCATAGCATTTTTTATCAACTATGTTTACCTACCGACGTCATCGGGACCGTGCAAAAAGTTAATAATTTAAAAAAAATGACTTTTTGTAATATCACGCTTGAAAAAAAAAAATTGCGGAACCGACGGGATTCGAACCCGTGTCTCTCTGGCAATCCGGGCACTTAAAGCGCCTTACCGCTAAGCCACGTTCCCCGATGACATCGTTGCTGAAATTGTGCTTTTGATATTATGTTTTGATACTCAGGAGGTGTTAGGTTTTTTCGTTACGAAATTTCTGTATTCGGTCTCCACGCTCAAGGCCCGCGATAAAAGCTATACTATAGCTTAAAAAAGTTATTACTACTCATTATCCTTAACCTCGTTGATGTGCTCTAGTAAGTATCTTTCTTATATCTAACATAATTTGTTTGAACGCCGAATAGGAATGTTATAAAGGAATGGGAATGCTCGTAGGTGAGATAAGGCCGGCGCAAACCTAAAAGGCTCTAACACTAAAAGGGTAGGAAATGTATTAGATGGCCGTACGTGAGGGTTCGAATATGTGGACACCGTATCCAAACTAGACCTGAATCATTTAATAGAAAATAAAAAGAGATATTTTAATCCGCCTGCCCAGCACTCGCTAGGTTCAAAAGGGTGGTTCTTTGTTACTTTTATGAAGTTTTTAATCCAAGGAAATATTTATCAGCTTTTTAACACTAAAATGTGTACATCTACCGCTTCTATGTATTTATCGACCTGTGACAGCTGAATGGATGCATCAATTTTTTTTATTCATTACAAGTTAGCCCTTGACTGCAATGACATTTGATGGTAAGTGATGATGTAGTCTTAGCTACACGAAGATTAAAGATGCTTCGCAGAATAAATTTGAATTTTCTCGACCTGACTGCCAAACTTCACCTATTTTGAGATTTTGATGATGATGGAAGCGGGCAAACTTGTTAGGAGTAGGATGAAAATTTACACGCCTTTCGGTTTCTGCACGACAAAAGATAAGCTCTCACTTGGAAACTTCTCACTTGATGATAATTGTGCTTAGTGGTCTACAATGAGACAGGCTTACTTGTTCGCTCCTATTTAGAGATATACAAATTATATTAATTAGGAAACAAAAACTTATAATAGTGTATTCCAGTTCCTAGCGGTACGAAATGAGTAAAGAAGACGCAAAATGCAAAAGACGGTCCCGTGGGAATTTCGGAATCAAAAGTGGCCTATGCGTTAATCCAGGGTGTCAGCTAACTCCATCTTCTTCTTCTTCTTTTCTCCTGGGTATTTCCGCACTTGGTCAGAGAGTTGACCGTTGTACGTGGGTCCCTTGGTGTAGGCTCTCGCTGACTCACTCCAGCCAGCCAAGCTCGCTCCAGAAGCTTAGGAGGCCTCCCAGGTCGCCAATTGCCTCATGGAGTGTCGCTTTGGACAGCTAACTCCATACCAATTTTATTAAAATAGCTCCAGCCGGTTTAGGAGTGAAAAAGCAACAAACATACCTACAGACTCACAAACTATCGCCTTTATGACAGTAGTATGATTGAGTTCATGTTTATCTAGAGAAAGTTCTTTTAGTGGCATTTTTGTAGACCTAATATTGGTAATGGTTATAATAAATTGAAGCTTTTAAACGAAGACATTAATTCTACCGTAAATTTGGCCTCACCTGAAAAGTTTTTAGATCGTCGTGTAAAAAACATATAAATATTAAAAGTAGGTACAAAACATTTCCACTTTCTAAAAAGAGTCATAGTAGCTATTAGAAGTTTGTAACAAGCAAGATTTATTTTAGAGCAGAGCATTGTGGTTGGTAGTAGAGGTTTATGCATAATTTATACTAATTCAAGTCGTGGAGTTTTGGCCGAAGTTTAGAAACGACACTCGTTTAAAAGAACAATTTGTCACAACTGTGCCCAGCCTTAGCGTGATAGTTATAGACTTTGGTAAATCAGCTGCCTCATTTGTGCCGGCTCGCTTTTTCGGCTATCCCAAATGACACCAAGGATTCAAAGCGATTAAATTCTTAAAGGTTATAGAGAGTTTTTTCAAAACCATCTTTAAGAGTTGTTTACGGTCAAGTTAAATCGACTCTATTAGTTTGTAATTATTTGAAAAAGTTGGTGAGATTGATGTATTTTATTTATTTAATATTTTAACAGCAATACCAAGAGAGCATACCCTGAAAAACATATGAATTTAAGATTAATTTTATTATTTCGTCCAAAAACCCAATACAAAAAAGTTCATTTAGTCCAAATAAACAGTCCGATACATGACCCCTCTCCTACAAGGAGGGAGGCCTGGCCCTGTAGTGGATTTAGAGTAGGCTGATGATGATGATGATGATGAAGAAATAGTACGATCTCTAAGTATTCAAAAACTCCTTTTACACTTCTATAGTCACAATACCTGTAACAAGATGTGCTTTTGTATTACATTTTGAGAAATTGTAAAGGAATTTCGATCAACATTTCAACGACCAATATCATCAGTGATCACGATCACTGAAATAAATCCCATCTATTTATAAGAATCAATGACAATATTGACTGACAACCTAATAATTGGTGTGGTAACACCGTCATTTGGTTGAGATACAGTATAAAAATCGTGGCAAAAATCCTCTATAACTTGACTCAAATTTTCACACTGAGCAAAACCAAAAGCTTGTTTTCAATAAAACGTACATTTTTGCTCCATTTCTTGGTACCATTCTGGGGAACTGGCAACACGGGAACGTACTGTTTTCAATCTGTTGGAATTTGGAAGAGAAAAAATAGAATTCACATTGGTCGTACTATATTTTATCTTCCGGATGACTGGCTCAGTTTTGCATCCAGTATATTTCTTCCAATGACAATACTAAATTTGAAAATTTTATTCTGTTAGATTTAGAGTACAGAGGTGTGCCAAAATCTATCTATATTCATAAATCTTTGATACTGTAGGTAGATTTGTAGGTATGAGTTTGTAGGACCAAGGTTTACTAACCAATAGAAGCAATCGTTACTTTACGAAATTATGAATAGTGAATTTATATTTGTGTTACTGGTGGTTTCCAATCAGTCTTACATTTGTATATTGATAAATCCAGGCCGTATTAAGTCGTGACCTAGGGGCAGCAGATTTCAGAGGACGCTCACTCGATTTCAGAGGTTAATTATTTTAGAAAGGTACAAGGGGGGCGAACACTCATCTATACATATAAATAAAATTGGAATGGCTGTGTGAATATTGAAAGAACCGTTTTATACTACATACATATCAATATATATGTATACGATACATACTCGTACACCAAAAAACATTTTTTACAATTTTTGTCTGTCTGTCTGTTTGTTCTCTGAAACTACTTGTCGGATTGTAAAAAAAACCTTTTATATAGATATTCCCACGGGAACAGGAACAACGCAGGTGAAATCGCGGGCGACCGCTAATAGAAATGTAAATCCAGCACTATTTCAAATTCATGTCTTTTCGTTGTTGAGTGCGGCCCGTGAAACTTAGAAGCTTACATTATTGACATTCTTGGCATTGAAATAAACATTAATTAATTAAATAAATAAAAAACATTAATTAATTAAAATATTTTGATAGTATCAAATGCGCCAGATATGCAGCAGCATTGAGGTGTTTTTATCATAACATAGAAGAAAAAAGGTTTTTCATCATTTAAAAATTAACAAGCCAATTAACTACTATCAACACTAATTATTATAAAACTAAGGCCAGAACGAGGTACTTTTCAGTGCAGGATATTATAATAAGATAATTACTGCATAAATGTTCACTTATTATGTTTTTTATGTAATTTTAAAATTATGCAGATAATAATCGCGTAAGTGTTAAACATGCCATGAAATGAATTCTAAGTCAGATAAAGTATGAATAAGTATTTAAGCAAGTAGACACTAACGTTTAAAAACATTTTTTATCGATCTTTCTAATTACCGAAATTGAATACCACTGTAATAATAATGGATGCAGAAAGCAGTAACTCTTTAGACGGCGTGTATTGTGAGGAGTTTCCCCACTCTGTTGCCCTGACCGCCGATTGCTTTTTCATAAATTGTTAATAATGATATATATATTTTGTTACCATTGTTAATAATTAAAAAATGTATATAAATAAATGAGAGAATAATTAATGGTGTAGTAGTATAAAAGAAGATGACCTAAAATAGAGAAAAGTATACTGAGAAGATTTGGTAACGCAGAGAGAATGAACAGAAGACTTACGAAGGAGATTTAGGTATAAGACTAGAGTGATAGTGAATGGAAATGTTGGAAGGAGAAGACCAAACGATTTTTCCTGGAAAAACTCGAGGACATTCTGATTAAAGGCCAGGTCAAGAGTACCCTAAATCGACGTACTTGTTAGCAAAGTTAAATGAAATTGGAAGAAGCGAGAGATATGTAAGGATCGTGGGAAGTGGAAGGACTTGGTGTCATGTGAATGCTGCGTAATGGTATTTAGTATGCATATATGTATAATTAATGGTAGGTACTAATACAAAAATTTAATATTACTTGAAATATAACAGACTGACCTATCAACTCATAACGAGAACCTCAAAACTATACATTCCACTGACTTGAAATCTAGCTTAGTTAGGTATTCATTTCATAATTTAAACGCTCACTAAGCATGGGTTCCTCGCTCGGATGAAGTTTACAGGTTAAGTTTTTTATGTTCTGTGGTAATGGCAGTCACATAGAGTATCATTATCTATACTACTGATATTTCCGTAATTATTTGAACCCAGTCCGAGGAGATTTCTTTAGTTAGCCTTTGACAGCAATTACACCTGACGGTAAGTGATGATGCAATTTAAGATGGAAGCGGGCTAACTTGTTAGGAGTAAGATGAAATCGAATTGTTTCTAATACAAGAAATAGCAATTAACTTGAAAAAGAACAATGGTCTGATATTTGTTGACGGAATTCGTAAGCGTCTACAAATGTAAACTATTACAGTTTACTTAAAATAATTTATTTTATTTTTTCAATCCGTACACAAGGTCCAAATAAGTCCTTTAAATAAAATAAATAATCAGTCATTACATTATCATAATTGAGTATGGCAACCACGTAGGAATAACACAAAGAAAGATTAATATGATAGATCAATATGACATCTGTCGGCCGACTAGGGACAGAATATCGAAAAGAAAGTATGGATACCGTACACATAAGTAGTATCGAACCAAATCGATACTTTTTACTGGTTAAACTAACTCTTTTGTGTGCCGAACTATTCATGTTTAATGATTTTAGTTTAATTTCAGTAGAACAAACCTATAAAGTAATAATAATGGCGAACTAATAATACTTATTTTGAAATGTCTATAAATATTTTGATTTATAAACGCGTATTGCATTTAAATTCCTAATCAGGACAAATGTTCACTGCTAAAGTTCAATCTTACTTGGCGGCATTTTATACTATACCAAGAAAATAAACGAATAATAGTCAAATATAATATCAAGTATCAAAAGTACGCAGCAGGTTATATTTTGAAGGAAAGGAAGATAATCATGATCAGAACAAGCATTTTTAAACGTAATTTAATGTATAATTAGTATGTTCGATATAATTAAATTAAGTTTGAAGTCATTTCCTGGAAACTATCGAGTAAATGTATCGAATGTACTCGATACTCCAAAGTATCGATGCTTTTTGTCTAAAACTTCAGATATAAATATCTTTAATTCCAGACTTCACACAGTATAAAACCTTAAGAAAAAATTGCTCATAAATAATTTCTCTATAATTTTATATTTTTTCATTCATAGACGCAACAAAAAGTCGTCAACAAAAATTTGTTAGGAAAATGACCATTGTTCTTTATTTACATTTTCTCTCTGTTTGTAGTTTTAGGTTCCATTTATTTGCATCGCGTGTTACGATAACTAATACTACAACTCTCCTAAGGACAGGAAAAATAGTCAAAGGCTATATTTTATAAGTTAATAGATTTAACCTGACTTTTAATTGCATACATTATCTTAATGGACGTCGTTGTACTCCATTTCATTCACGCTATACGTTACAATGTACCTAAATACGGATTTCTATTTGTATAGTTTTTTACTGTGCATGTCTTTTGCAGGGTTAGTCATCACGGCGATATTTATGTACATTGTTAAGTACTTTATTATGACATTACAAGTGAACTAACAGAAAATGTCTATTTGAGAGGTGCACCAGCAAAATCTTTTTATAACCTGCCTGTGCCTGCCTGATCAGAACTGCAGTAAACTCGATTCTAGAATGAGTGTCCAAAGCTGCTTTATAAATAAATAAATAAATATTATAGAACAATTACACACATCGCTATATAGCCCCAAAGTAAGCGTACTCGTAAGTAGCTTGTGTTATGGGTACTATGATAACTGATGAATATTTTATATATATTATACATAAATATATAGATAAACACCCAGACACTGGAAAACATCCATGCTCATCACACAAACATTTTCCAGATGTGGGAATCGAACTCACAGCCTAGGACGCAGAAGCAGGGACACTACCCACTGCGCCACACGGCGGTCAAAGCCTTTAGCAGGATCCTACCAGATATGGTTGGGCAATGAGAATAATTTGATCAGAGAGGGCGAGCGTTGACTTGTCACAAAGCCTTCATCCGTGTCGCAAGTCTAGGACTCTGTTCGGTGGTTTTCTCTTTGCCACACAATGGATCTGGCACCCGCATGGTGAATCCATGGAATGCTAACATATTTGTCTCTCTTTAGGGCATGTATTACGTAGTTTATAATTTTGCCACACAGCGATCAAGACGGGATGGCGATGGTTACGTTTAATTAATGACGTGTTCACTGTGCGAATTGGAATTCACGAAGAGTGACATATGTGTACCCTGATATTCCCACGGCGGGAGCCGTACTACGTGAGTAAAACCGCAGGTGTCTGCTAGTAAAAGAATAAGTAATTGAGACATACGACCGTGTCCGCGATACAACCACATTCCGATTTGGTTGGATCTAAGTAATTTACGGCTGCTATAGGCAAGACAAGGTACCAAAACAGGCCTTTCTAACTAGGCTAATAATAATGATAATTGTTAAATTGCTAATGTACACGCACAAGCGTTTTTTTTCTAAATAACCGTCAGAGATACATATTCAAAGTTCATCTCTAAGTATTTTAAACGTTTTATTAGCAGAGTCAAATCCAGGACATTCTCATTAACCTATTGGAGACCTGTTAAGATAAAAGCTCTGTAAAACAGGGGCTCTCTATGTTATCGCCAAAGGCCAATTTGTTAAATATGGTATAGAGGTTTTGCTCAAAATGCCACGAGAAACAATAGAACAACTTAAACATCTGACTAGCTAATGTCCAAATATAAAACAAATACTAAAATAGCAGCACAATAAGACGTAAAAACTACCCTATCCCGACGTACTTGTATGAAAGGTTTAATGAAATTGTAAGAAGCGAGAGAGATATATGCAAGGATCGTGGTAAGTGGAAGGTGGTCTCTGCACCCCTATAGGAATGAGGCGTGAGTATGTACGTATGATATATTGGCAGAAGAGTTGATGACGTACAATGTTTATGATTGTCATATGTCTTATTGTTTTAATGTCAAGTCAACTGTTATTGGGGCGGTAGTCATTTCTTAATATTGCGGAAAGCTTCTATCAAAACCTAAATGATATTAGACACAGGAAGAGATTTAAACAAACATAATTTGTAATTATTATATGCTGTCTGCTTTTGAGCATCTGCAATACACAGTTAAAGTTAAATAATGTACTATTTAAATTTAATAGATTTTTTGGACATCATCAGCCTATGAAAGACCACTGCTGGACATAGGTCTTTTTGAGGGACTTCCAAAACAACGATGCCGAGCCGCCTGTGGTCAGCGGCTCTTTGGGACACTTTCAATGTCCTCAGAACAAACAACAGCAATATTGGACATATTGTTGTAATTTACCTTTAGGATCTACATTCTTGCAAATAAAAGATTATTTATTTATTATTTAATTTAGAAGTTTTCGCTCAGCTCAAGGGTCGAATGCAAAAGGTAATCCTCGAAACGATGGACTGGATCTATTAGAAAATTAAAAAAAAACTGTGATTAAATTTACCTAAAATAAGAAAAAAGAGCTAGATAATAGAAATTAAGGGCATTTAAAGAATAGTTTAGATATAGTACATAGTACTTAGTAGCGTAGTGAGAATTAGAAGAGCCTTGTATAATGAAGTATTCAGAATCAAAGAATTGAAAATTTCAATGAAAGTACAAGAAGAATCAATAATTGTTTTGTGAATTATGTGTTACACGCTTACAGCATAAATTATGAACTTCTATGTTTGCAACAAACTTCGTTCCCCTTTGACTAAAGTTTTTTGGTAAATAAATTACTATAACATAAATAACCTCGAACTGTGTTTATCTTAGGAATTACTTATTTGGTTTTGTTTTAAATTAATATTTACCTTTAAACAAAATAGAAGGCCAATATTATTAATCTGCACGTTTAAATATTAAGGCAAACGTTTACGCAATATCGCCTTCAAATGTAGTTAGGGTTATTATAAAACACGCCTTCCTTATTAATATGTGGGTACTAATGACTGAAGTTTCACTATTTACTTTCGTCAGATCTCCTGTACCTACTATGAAAAGAAACAGCACAATAAATTACATACAATATATATGTAATAATCTTTGGATGCAAATATTGTTACTAACGAATCATATAACTATCAAGACGGTGTGCTAACTTGTGCTCTATGTGGTCGCGTCTTTACGGCCAAAATAGGGTACCTTAGTCACTGGAAAGCACATCAGAGACTGACCAACCAAGTTCCAATAGCCAGATTTAAGCGAAGCGTCGCTCGCTGCAGCCGAAATTGGCTGCGAGGCATCGTAGGTGCATCCCAGTAGTACCCCCTAATTTTAGTTCTATAGAACTGTACATACAATATCAGAGTTTAGTGTTCTATACAGAACTAATGGGACAAAATTAAAGAAATGTCGATATCAACATCTTGTTTGTACGTTACATGTAAATTACTTAGTTTTTATAAGTATAATATAACATCTCTTTTGATTGCAATAATAAATCCACTTAAATTTGAAAGTATTCACACAAACTGAAATGCATTACGGTGAAGTATCTAAACATACTATATCGAATACAGCTTCTTTAATTGCTGAAGATTATTTTGGGAATGACGAAAGATTAAAATAAGCTTTCAAAAAAGCTTTTGGCGACATTGTACAAGAAGTCAAAGACCGATATGAATCATAAGCAAAACAATTCGATCCATGTGGCGGATTCGGAATTATCTTTTATGGGGTTGGAACTCAAAATTATTTTTATTAAACCCATACGTGTGGGGTATTTATGGATAGGTCTTCCAAGTGGTAAAATGTGTCCTAGTGTGTGTCCCCTGTAACTTCTAAAATAAGAGAATATTTTTTTAGACACGACTACTACTTGGTTTTAACAACTTAGGTCGCAAACATTTTTTTTTTGTTAAAAACGAAATTAAATATCAATTAAAAAAATATAAAGTTTATAACTTATATTCTATAAGTAAAGACAAGAGCAAAATATACAATACTGTACTATACTAAATATACTATACTACAGTATTATATAGAACTATTGGGATATAATTTGACAGCTCAGAAAATGTCCTAACAGTTCTATAGAACTACGGTATGGTGTACTACTGGGATACACCCGGCATCGTCAGCTAGGGCCTAGGTATATCTTTTTGTCAGAACGGTGAACTAGAATTTAGGGCAAAACATAAAATCCTAAAACGCTATAATTTTTAAAATATAACAATTTTGGATAAAAATGTATACACTGGATACCTTGTTCCTTTATCTTTTTTATTCTTTGGTCTGTATGTCTGTCTCTTTACGTAAATTGAACAGGTTGTTTCTGGTGGTATTGCAAAGACCATAAAAATCTCGTACGAGTGCAGATTTTAACCAATCCGAGGTCATAAACCAAGAATAGCAAATTACATAGAATCATTATAACTAGCTAGAGGACACCCGTTGTTTCACCCGCGTAGTTCGTTCCCGTGGGAATTTCGGGATAAAATGTGTTATTCTGATATGTAAGCTATATTATTGTGAAGTTTCATCAAAATCCATTCAGTAGTTTTTGCGTGAAAGAGTAACAAACATCCATCTATCAAAACATACTTTCGCCATTATACTGGTAAGTATTCTGTTCATGATATTATGTTAGTATTAGTAAATGTTTTTATCAAACTCTGCACGCTTGATTATTTAGGTCCTATCTCGCAATCAGTATTTTTATATTCTGTACCACGTGCGCGTTTTATTAATTTTACCATACATAACGAGATGCCTGCACTCGCAAACGGTATTTTCACAGGCAATTTTGTTCACACAAAGCTTTTGCCATTGATAAAATGCACATCGAAAAAAACAACATTGAAAATCATGCATGCAGGTGTTCTCATATTGTGTTAAGCCGCTAGCATAACTGCTACAAATGTGAAATGGTTAACTTTAAAGTTTTTTTTTGTTACCACGAGGCCCTAGGTTCGATTCGCCTTATGAAAAACACATTTTTGGGTTTGTGCTACTTTCGAGAAATTTTCAATAGCAGTTGGAAGTGGGAAATTTGCGGTAAAAATTTTTAATACTCTAAAACTCACTAAAAAGAAAATAATAATAGCAACTAAGTGACTGATGAATGGTGTTTTTTCTTTTTAGTGCGTTTTAAAGACAAAATAATTATGTTCAAAAAAATCTTACTTTTTAGTGATTTATCAACGGTGAACATAGGAAAACCTACTCATGCTAAACTATGATAGTGCCGTATAAAGCACTTGTAGCTAAAAAACTGCCCTTTAAATACGGAAATTGCAAATATGTACCGAAACTTACCAACTTCTCGATTCCGGGCTTGGAATATATGGAAAATTTCATAGAAGAATGAACAACTCAGAATTTCACCCTGACCCGACTCAGGATTCGAACCCAGGACCTCGTGACCGAAGCCACATAGGCTAACCACTAGAGTCACTAGACCAACGGGGCAGTCGACCAATGCTACTTATTAATTTGAAATACCAAAAGACAATCTACCTATTTATAAAGCCATTAAATTATGCATAAGCTAACTACGAGTATTGATCTTAAGTAGTCATTAAATATTAAATAGAAGCATATATTTGTGGTGGTCCATTTATTTTGTTAGATCTGTGAGGACGAGCGCGTTGCATCACACAGATATGACATTACAAAACATAATTATTATTGATATCACAAATATTTATTGAAATGTTAATAAAAATGTTGGTAATTGCGCAATTCTACAAGTTTTTTTATGTACACTGAAAATAAATTTATTATTTACTTTACGGGAAATTATATTATTTACCTACTTTATTTACTTAACGGATTGAGTCATTTTCTATAAGGATTAAATATAACCCAATGCAATAAAGATCTACCTATGCAATATGTTTGCATAGCTGTAACGTACCTAAGTATTAATTACTTAAAGTAAATACTCAAGTAATAATTCAATGTTTATATAATTAAGAAACTTAACAGTTGCTCCTTTAAAATCATTAATTTTTACAATATTAACTGTATTGTTACATAAAATTTTTTATTCTACTACTTGTGTGAAGTTGAAAGCTAATCCAATTGCATCTCAACGTCTTTGTCATTTAAAAATTCATCTATAGTATAATACCTTGAGTCAGTAAGTGAGTTTTAATACATTGCTTAAACTTATGCAATGGCAGATCTAAAACTGAATTAGGCATCTTGTTGTAAAAGAGTACAGTCCAAGGAATGACTTTTGAACTTTTTGGAGGCGATACGCTGATAAAACTAATTTATGTCGATTCATAAGAAGACGATCGTTTAAGTCCTTTTTCTGTTTATACATATTTATATTTTGTTTGATAATGACTAGGTTATTGTATATATATATTGATAGGCTACTGTAAGAATTCCTATTTCTTTAAATTTTTAAAAAGGTTTTAGTTTATATATCGACCAAATTGCTCGTTTTTGAAGTATAAATACAGAATTTATGTCAGCAGCCTTGTCCCACAATAAAATGCCATAAGACATCACACTGTGGAAGTACGCAAAATAAACTAGTCTAGCAGTTTCTACATCGGTAAACTGTCTTATTTTTCTCACTGTAAATGCAGCTGAGCTAAGTTTACCTGTTAGTGACTCTATATGAGCGCTCCAATTAAGTTTACAGTCCTATGTTACTCCTAAAAAGACTGTGGAACTTTCCATCTTTAGTGTTTCACCATTTATCAATAAAGCCTTATCTATTTTTTTAACATTCGGTAATGTAAACTCAACACATTTGCATATGCTACTACGTTAGTACTATTATTAACTTATGAGTTTACGGATCTAAGTTGGAGTTGGGCTATTAAATATTGCGTTTTTCTTAGCAGCCTGTTGTTGAAAAGTCGTTGGTGGTACCCTCGTTCCTCGGTAGAATTTAACATTATAATCGCAAGCCCGACAAATCCGCGATTGAACCAGGGTGGAAGGAACCAGCTCAAAATGTATCTCTATTTTAGCATAAAGGTGACCTGGAAATTTCTGTTAAAATAGGCTGATGATGATTTTGATGACAAAGTTACTGTTTAAATAAAAGAACGACTCTACAAAAGAAACCAAAAGAAACAATTCGTTCCAAAAAAACAAACAATTAACAGTTAAACTTAATTGTCGTTGTCTGTTAAATCCTAACATTACAATAATATTCATTTAAGAATAGTTACTATTTACTTAACATTAATTATGAGAATTTAAAACTCAGTTCAAGTAAGACAATTATTACATTTAATGCAAACAAAGAACATAATGACATCAAAACGTGAGAACTGGAAATTGTTCTCACGTATTGAACAAATTTGATATTTTTAGACAAATATTTTGAAAAATATTTTAATTTTATTATTTTAATAATACATGTCCAATCCTAGAACCAGATTGCATTTCTACCTACGAAGTAAAAAGTGAGTTCAATCCATGCACAAATCACTTAAACACTCAAAAAATTTAATCAATATACGTACAGTATAGATTTTTATATAAGTGTCTGTTTCCTGATTTCGACCGTCCAGATCTAGTTCCTGTGATAATATAGAGATAGGACGTTGCCTCATAAATGCTATAACAGACAGAGTTATTTAATCCTAAAAATTCACTCGAAGAAGAATCAATAATTGAAATTATCATCTTAAGTTTCAGAAGTTTATAAAAACAAAAATGCTCACGAACATAAGGTGCCAACATGTTTTCTAGAGACTTGGATAAACTTTCGTCAAGTTAATTCAGTTATTAGTTTTACTGCGAGTAAACAACTTTATAGTTAATTTTATTTTTCAAACTTTATGTGTTCAGTTTGTTTACCTCGCGAGAGTTAATACATTTTGATTAAGTTAGTTTGGTAAGTTAGCTTTTGTGATATCTTCATCTATTTTAAAAGGACTTATCTATTTTAATTGGATACTGGTGAAAAACTTTTAATTATAAACTGATTTTAGACACACCCAAATATGAGATTTTTCTACAGCTCATTGTAGACACTACAATGCCTTTCAGTAGCTAGAGCTCAAATAGGATAGACGACCAATAAAAGACAAACTATAGTGCCTGCGCTCTAACATGGTGCCTGTGACATATGCCATTAACTTTCCGTTTCACTCTTGTAAGTTGAAGCGATTTACAAATTTTGACTTAGAATTTGAGCTGTTCCACATTCGTAATATATTAAATTGTTAATAGCTGTAGAAACTTAAATTTAAAACCGTTAAACCCAGCCAGAATGTTCTAGTCTACAAATAAAATCAAATTGAAAGTAAAATTAAGCAAAGTGTTATAACGTAAAACGTAACGCCATAGACGTGTCTAGTGATGGGGTGTACTGCTACGATGAATAGTCGATGTTTTTTAATAATAAACGTATATTGTACGTAGTATTTTTATGGTTAAAAAGTCTATAATTTTATACAACAACAGAACATCAGGGAAAGTTTACTTAAAAGGTTGCAAAGAAGAAATATATTTTATTCGTGTAAACTTATATCAGAGTGAGGAACATTTAAATTGTCACTAAATTCATCATCTGAATCTATGGATATTATTAACAACTAGCGGTCGCCCGGTGTTTCACCCGCGTAGTTCCTGTTCCCGTGGTAATATCTGGATACAAATTACCCTATGTCACCCGTCATGAGTCGAGCTGTCATATACAAACAGCCAGACAGACGAAAATTTGAAAAAAAAGGTTATTTCAATATTACAAACAGTCACTGCAATTTTATTTATATGTATTGATGAATTAATTATGTTGTTAATATGGACGTCGCGATCCCAATCAGACATAATAACCCTTTTTGTTTTATTCACGACCTTCGACCAGTCTTCAGGTTAATCTTTGTTGATGGCCTCTTGTAGCAGTGCCAACATATTATTTGCCGTTAATGGCGCTGAAGTAGGTATTAATTTTTGCGGCGTGACTGAAAATTAAATGGAATTATGGAAAAAAAGTATTTAAATTCAATCAATCAAATAATCAATTATTACATAGGTAATGCTGCGTTCGCAACGCTGATGTTTTTATAAAGCTTCAAAATAGGAATTGAAATTAAAAGCATACCTGTTATTTGGGCCCAATAACATTATATCTAAGGACCAAGGTCAGACCTTTTGTCATCTCTTCTAGAGCATAGGTAGGAGTTGGTGCCTTTTGACGCCGGACTAAGGTAATAAGTTCCGACTTTAACATTTTTATATCTACTCCGTTTTCCAGTTCATCAACTCGCTGTTCTGGTTGGATTGGTTTGGGGTTTATTAACTTGTACCAAATGATAAAGCGGCGCAGATTGAGATTTTCTTAATTTGTCTTGGTCTGGCTGGAGGAAGGCTATCGCCGTGGCTAGTTACCACCCTACCGACAAAGACGTACCGCTAAGCTATTTAGTGTTCCGGTACGATGTTGTGTAGAAACCGAAAGGAGTATGGGTTTCATTCTACACCTAACAAGTTAGCCCGCATCCATATTAGACTGCATCACACATCAGGTGTGATAGCAGTCAAGTGCCAACTTGTAGTAGTTAAAAAAAATATCGCATAGACTACAGTCAATAAAAGTTTAATCCCTAGAAACTATGCATTAGTATAACCGCGATAACAAAGTCTCCTCATAAATAACGATCAAATAATAATTTGCCTTTTAAGCTATTTTTTTTACAACATTAAAAAGAGCTAGATTTATGCTGCGAGTATCGTCAGCGATAAACACGAATTTCTAAGCGTCACATCCCTAGTCACTGGCGTCAACGTCATACTGACAACTGTCAGCCGCACCTTCTTACAGCTATTCGAGTATAACTTCGTTAAAGTAGGCTTAAGTACGAAATTCCACCAGCAAGCCTTACTCAATTCTAGGCTCTGCACCTGATTGGACTATATTAATGGACACGTATGAAATGCACTATAAAATCCCGTAAGACTTAGCTATTTCGACATCTAGACCGGACATTTTCCATCTTTCTAAACAAATTAAACGTAAAGTACTTGTTGAACTTACAGTGCCGTGGGAAACAAACATCCCTTAAAAGACTATGTATTTTAAGTGAATAAATATTTGAATTATCTAAAATTGCTATGTGGTAATTTATACCCAGTAGAAGTGGGTGCAACAGGGTATACCAGCGAAATCTCTTTTAAACCTGCTAAAAGTCCTTAGCCTTACTAGAAGTGCAGGAAGCTTTATATTAGAACGAGTATCCAAAGATACTCTAGTAGGGATCTTTAAAATTTGGCTGGGCAGGGATAACATGAAAAGAGAAAGAGATCTCTTTTTTATTCCCCGTCGCAAAAACGACAGGATGTTATAAGTTTGACGTGTCTGTGTGAATGTATGTGTATGTGTCTGTCTGTGGCGTCGTAACTCCCAAACGGATGATCCGATTTTAATACGTTTTTTTTGTTTGAAAGGTATATCAGTCGAGAGTGTTTTTAGCTAAGATTGGTGGAAATCGGTTCAGGTCTTCAAGGTCATCAGGTCGTTTGTTAGGTGTGATAGAAATGATACACGCTCAGTTTGCTTGAAAGCATGTATGTGATCTGACATTTGTCTTCTGGAACCACTGCGCTGGTCTGATGATAAGACTCGAAGGTAGGAGACATAACCCTGGTCTACCTTTTTAGTAAACCCATGAAGTTTGGGCTCGTTGAATTTGTCTTGACTGGTTCTTTTCATGTTTCTAATTGACGAGGACCCGATGCTGGAAATGGGATGTGGCATATAAAACCCTGGAATGCCGAAATGAAACGGATAAACCGGTTTATATTTTTGCTGAAGAATGACCAAAGTTTAATATTTATAGCTAGATAGCACCTTGAACTATACCTGTTCAATTCCTGTTTTAACAGATGCCATTGACATACTTCTATATTTATGCGGCTTTTCTTGTATTTTCTTTTTTTAAATTAATTCTTTTTTTAAATCTAATCGATAACTTTGTTGCAAAATGTGTATCTTGTTTAAATGTAAATATCTTTTTACGTCGTGAAAGAGCTTGAATAGTAGAATACTACACTATGAAAAGTTTAAAATCCAAGATGGCCACCACAAAAAAAATGTTAAATTTGATTTCAGTCGGGGGTTTTTAATTTTGAATTTAATATTTATTGAATATACACTCATGTCACAAGTCTCGGGCTCTGTGCGGAGTTTTTCTCTAAGCCACGCGATGGACCCGACACCAGCACGGTGAATCTATGGAATACTAAGATATTGGTCTCATACATTTTGATTTACTATCCTACTAATGTAAGAAAGTTTTTAAGACGGAGATCCGTTTAGTAGTCTTTGAGTTTATCGCAAACAGACAGACAGACAGTCGCGGCGGTGACTTTGTTTTATAACATGTCGTGATTGATACAATATAATACGGCAAATACTGGTGTTTTTAAGCTATTGTATAGCTTTTATCGCGGGCCTTGAGCGTGGAGACCGAATACAGAAATTCCGTAACGAAAAAACCTAACACCCTTTGAGTATCAAAAACATAATATCAAAAGCACAAAAGCACAACGGGTTCGAATCCCGTCGGTTCCGAAATTTTTTTTTTCAAGCGTGTTATTTCAAAAAGACTTTTTGCAATATCACGCTAAAAAAAAAACAAAAATTGCGGAACCGACGGGATTCGAACCCGCGTCTCTCTGGCAATCAGGGCACTTAGAGCGCCTTACTGCTAGGCCACGGTCCCGATGATGTCGGTAGGTAAACATAAGTTGATAAAAAATGCTATGCAATAGCTTTACCGCGGCAGTCTCCGAGTGCCACTCGTCTTTTTTTTAAATATATTACTACGACAAGTTTTCTTTTTAAAATATATTTATTAATCACCATAATAATACGACGCGTAATAAACGAAGCTGTGGTGAAATAAAACAAAAATTGAATGAATTCGAGATATAACGACATTACCCATTAATCATCTTGAAGGAAATCGAATGAACATAATATTTACTTTAGTTACGGCTTACCGCTTAATAAGGCTTACGGTATGTATGTAAATTTTATTTAATTTCGTGTGTGCGGGGAAACATTGTCCTTTTTTTGTTCTTTCAATCAAGATGAATGTCGGTTTTCTGTATTAACTATATACTAGCGTTCGCCCGCAGTTTTATGCTAGTAGTTCCTGTCCCCGCAGGATTATCGGGATATAAATTAGCCTATGTTGTTCCTCATGCGTTTGGCTATAATATACTGGCAGTTTCAGAGATTAGTCGGAACAAACAGACAAACAAAAATGAAATTCAAAATATGTTTTAATAGAATTGTACTGTACAATAATAATACTTTTATATGCATGTAGTGAAAACCCATTTATTTATGATTATAAACAGATAGTTACATTTGATTTGAATTTTATTATTTATTAATGCACAGATAGATAACATTATTTTTAACAGATATACCTAAAGGTAAAGGTTTCCATATTGAACCTTAAGTCCCGTTTACCATCGTCGAATAAGTATAGTTGCCCCATCCTGATCTATTGCAGAATTCTAGCCTTGTAATTGCTTGTAAGTAATTTCTTAGTCGGTACTAACGGCAAGCCTCTATTACCTTAATAGGAAGTTAATGGTACTTGATCTTTCATAAGCCTAATGCGGCGTCCTCACTATCGACAGCTTGTTTATCTGCGATATTGTCACCTTGTCCTAAAATATTAATTACTACTTCCCATGGGAACTTTAGGATAAAATGTGGCCTATGTGTTATCCTATATGTAAGCTATATTATTGTGAAGTTCCATCGAAATCCATTTAGTAGTTTTTGCATGAATGAGTAACAAACATCCATCTATACATACAAACTTTGGCTTTTATAATTTTAGTTAGGATTAATAATTGGTCTTGCTCCACTCATCATAGCGAAGAAATTTTTATTAAGGTAAAAAAACCTGAAGTATTTGCTGTATTGCTTCCATCCATTTCAAATTTGTTTATTTCAAGCACGTAGTTTATGAGTACTTTTGTAACATTATGATTGGTAGTGAATCTACCACCGGCTCGGAAAGCAGGTTCTGCCGAGAAGAACCGACAAGAAACTCAACAGTTGTAATTTTAACTATTTGTAATTACTTAAATTATTAATTATACTTATAGTACATTCTTGTAATTAAACGCCAATCCGAGTATCTTTGTCAAACTTTGTTTTTTACAAATAGACTTTGAGGACTGGATGACTTTTAGCTTTGTCAGTCCTGTTTTTATGTTTTATGCACACGGTGTAATCGCAGCATGGATTTTACGATAATAGCGAACACTGCGCGATAAATCGCTCGTGGAGATTGCGCTTAAAAGGTAGATTGCGGTCAATGACACCGGCGTATACATCTACTGTCATAGTACGTACTTAGTTTCCTTGGTACTCATTTAAGTTGACCGCAGCCCGCAAGCCACGAAAAAGGTATATGCCTAAGGTACCTATCTAATATACCTACCCATCTTAACAAATGTACGTTATAAAGGCGAAAGTTTGTAGATATGGATGGATGAATGTTTATTACCCTTTCACGCAAAAACTAGTAAATGGATTTTGATGAAACTTCACAATAATATCTATAGTTTACATATCAGATTAACATTTCATTTCAAAAATCCAACAGGAACGAGTAGGTACTACGCGGGTGTAGCGGGATTTTTCAAAGTTTCTTAAGCACATTGAGAATTTTTTTTTTATCGACTACATCTTGGCCCTTGACTGCTATCACACCTGATGTTAAGTGATGATGCAGTCTAAGATGGAAGCGGGCTAACTTGTTAGGAGTGGGACGAAAATCCACACCCCTTTCGGTTTCCACACGACATCGTACCGGAACGCTAAATTGCTTGGCGATACGTCTTTGTCGGTAGGGTGGTAACTAGCCACGGTGAAAGCCTCCCACCAGCCAGACCAAGACAAATTAAGAAAAATATCAATCTGCCCCGCCGGGAATCGAACCCAGGACCTCCGTCTTATAAGTCCACCGCGCATACCACTGCGCCAAGGAGGTCGTCAAAATATGTGACTTAACAAAGATAGCTCTTGACTGCAACCACACTTGATGGCAAGTCTAAGATAGCAGATTAACTGTTACGAGTTAAATGATATCCACAATCTTTTTCGGTTTCTACTTTCACACGATACCGTACCGGAACTTTAGAACATTTCGTACCTCTTCGCCGGTAGGGTGGTAACTAGCCACGGCCGAACGTTCCATCCAGCAAGACTTGGATTAATTAAGATAATCCTAATCGGCCCAGCTGGGTGCCGAACCCAGGACCTCCGTCTTATAAATCTACCGTGCATAACTCTACACCACGAAGATACCGTAAAATAAAACTATTAAATCGTGGGAATCATAGATATACCTTTACATTAGGAAATTTAGCAATTATGGTACTTTTACAAGATATTTAGTTCATAAATCAAATAATCAAGTTGTGGAAATGTGCTCAGTGATAAATAACTAGACTAGAAGACAGGTTTCAAACATTGTGAAAGGTTGTTATTAATTATATCCTGTCTTAGTAAAGGCACTTAGGCCACAATTCGGTACGTAGGGCATACGTAGGCAAGTGACTTTTAAGTTGGCAAACAAACACAAAATAATCCTTAATTTATACTTATTTGAGGAAAATACCATTGACTGACTCATCACGAGATCTCTAAAACTATTTCCACATATACCATACAAATACTCATTATGTATTTCTTTTTATATGGACATTTGTTTGACTGCAATTACGTCAGATGATAGCCGAAGATGATATCAAGGTTTTTTTTTATTATAATAATTACTCTTGGCTGCAATCACACCTGGTGGTAAGTGATGATAGAATCCAAGATGGCAGCGGGCAACTTGTTAGGAGTCGGATTAAAATCCACGCCCCTTTCGGAACCCTAAATCGCTTGGTGGTATGTCTGTATCGGTAGGGCGGTAACTAACCACGGCCGAAGCCCCCCACAGCCAGACCTGGCCAATTTACATGGCCGGGAATCGAACCAAGGACCTACGTCTTATAAATCTATTGTGCATACCACTGTGCTACGCAAGCCAAATTGAGAACGAAAAACTAAAACGGCTCGAACCAGTCTATAGGGACCAAGGCACATCTATTCTATCGTGAAAAAGTAGAAACATACCTAGATCAAAAGCAAATAATATGTAATGAAAATTACCATTATATTAGAATTTAAACTATCGCGAGTGTTATGGATATTATTAAAAATACAACGGCTGAAACTCACGTCACGGTTGTCGGAGTATGCCCGACTAGTTTCGCTAATTGCTTGTTTCGGTAACGCAGCGCGAAGCAAACTGCAAGCTCATGACTAAGGGCCCCGTATGGGTTCGAAACTAGTCGGGCTTACTCCGACAACCGTGACGTGAGTTTCAGCCGTTATATTTTTAATAATATAAAATTACCATTGTTAATTTTAAATGTACCTAATCCGTTGACATAAAGCAAGATTATTTGTTGCTTTTTCCAATCAACTTTAGTAAAGCACCACTTATTACGAGGAAATACTTTATTGTTAAGAATTATTCACGTCTCAATTAGCTTCTCACCGTTTAAAAAGCACTCTACTGGTTTTGCAGGAAGAGCTTTCGCACCAATTTTACAAAAGGAAGAAACTCAAAAGCAATTATAGTGGCGAGTCATCACACATTTCTTCATTCAAGGTTGTTCTTTTTATTTCCTTGATGTATACGGTGTATTGACTTATAAATAATAAAAAATGTAGTAGTGAATGTACATAGCGGTGAAAAGGTTAACAATGGAGAAATAAATAATGAAAAAATGTATGTACCACGGAAATTATGTATGCGTTTAATTTTTTATTATTTTTTCTTCGGCGAAGTCAAAAGAAGAGGTTATGATTTTAACAGGTTTCTTATACGCACTAATTGTGTGTATTTTTAATTTATTTAATTTAAAAATTTGACGAATTTTGACAACCTCTGTGACGCAGTGGTATGGGAAGTGGATAAGACGGTCCTGTGTTCGATTTCAAACGGGGTCGATTGAGATTTTCTTAACTGGTCTTGGTCTAGCTGATGTAAGGCTTTAGTCGTGGCTAGTTACCACCCCGCTGGCAAAGACGTACAGCCTAGCAATTTAGCGTTCCGGTACGATGTCGTGCATAAAACGAAATAAGTGTGGATTTTCATTTTACTTCTAACAAGTTAGCCCCCTTTCTTCTTAGATTGCAATTTTAATTCAATTCATGATGAATTTTTTTATTTTTTTTTATTAAGAAAGAATACAATAAGGAACTTAAGCTAACTTATCCTAATAACTATACAAATCATGCCCACGAGGAATGGTGGCAAGAATACTGGCTGCATTTCCGCGTTGGATAGCCAGGCTTATCCTTTGCGCAAAAAATGAGCCAGCCCTTCGGTCACCAGTTGAGGCAATTAGGCGCGGTGAAATGTTACGGAAGAATTTTTTGGCACTGCGACTCCATGGCCAAAGGGTCTCCACGGCAAAAGGTACAAATATGTAACTCTCTGTCAGAGAGGCATACTTGTGCCATTTACCGGATTCAGCCTTTTCTGCTGCGGCACCCGGTCTTGATTCTGTCTCCCTGATATGACACGGAGCCAATGTGTCAACGCAAGTAGCGTCCCACATTAGGGCCCGCCCCACTTCCCAGGGAACCAGCGTCAATCCATCAGGTCTCTTGCCATCATCCCGGCTTATTCCTGACGGCTCGATTAGCGCAGGAACGTTTATGGTGGCAAAAGCCCTTTTTATTATATCATTAAGAGAGCCATGCCGAAAGCCTACCACTCCTTTATTTACCTCTTTTCAAAAAAAAAGGTAAATTGAAAAGAGGTGTGATGAATTTGGAGATGCAATTTAAGTTAAGGGATAACTTGTAATGTAAAAAAACATAAATACTTATAGTATACAGATACACCCAGACACTGGAAAAAATCCACGCTCTTCACACAAACATATTTCCAAATGTAGGAATCGAACGCACAGCCTAGGACGCAGAAGCAGGGTCACTAAGTACCCACTGTGCCAGCTGGCCGTCAAAATAAATCAAGAGTCGGACACAGAAGGCATCCTTGAAATGGCGCGTATTATGAGGAGGTTCCTCACTTTAGAGCCCTAACCGCTGGTTGCTTGAGCATTCTAAAGCCCTGGAAGCGGAGCGCCAGATTATTTTTTTTGTCGTTGTATGCCTGAATACTGTCGAACCCATGTGAAGCCCTTAGTCATGAATAAAAAAAAGACGTGTGCGAAGCTATTGTATAGCATTTTTTATCAACTTATGTTTACCTAAACTAAGTGCCCGGATTGCCAGAGAGACGCGGGTTCAAATCGTGTCGGTTCCCCAATTTTTTTTTTCAAGCGTGATATTTCAAAAAGTCATTAATTTTTTTTACAAGGGTGATATTTCAATAAGTCATTAAAAGTTCTGGTATTTATCGATAGATGGAAAAAGTTTTTTTTTAAGCGTGATATTATAAAAAGTCATTAATTAAAAAAAATGACTTTTTGAAATATCACGCTTGAAAAAAAAAACGTTGCGGAACCGACGGGATTCGAACCCGTGTCTCTCTGACAATCCGGGCACTTAGAGCGCCTTACCGCTAAGCCACGTTCCTCGATGACGTCGTTGCCGAAATTGTGCTTTTGATATTATGTTTTTGATACTCAGGGGGTGTTAGGTTTTTTCGTTACGGAATTTCTGTATTTGGTCTCCACGCTCAAGACCCGCGATAAAAGCTATACAATAGCTTAATAAACTAATTATGTTATGTGACAATATCTAATGTTATGGAAAGTACGTACTCAATTTTTAAAATACAGTTTTCGACTACATAAATATTACAACAGTCGTTATCCTTAGTATGAATCCAGGACTTCATAATTTAAAACCGAACGCTAACCACTGGATTAACAATTCAATAATAAATCTGAATTAACCCATGAACACGCATTTGTTTAGTATTTACATGTCACGATATCTTAACAATAAGCTTTAGGTAGGAAATGAATCATGTCTTCCCATACGGTCATAATAGCATAAAATTATCTCAGAATGTTCATTGTTTGCGGCATCACGTCTAGAGCATAATATTTTATAACAATTATTATTATCATAAAAGCATCTGTTTAAATACCGCATCAAATGTTATTGGGCTGTTGCTTAAGTTAGAATTGCGTTTATAAGTTGTGTTTTTATGTTTATAAATGATTAGCAGTCATTTATCATTTTAGCAGTGAAAGATCTACATTTTTGTTAAACATTGTACGATATTACAGTACATTAACATTAACAATATATATTTATGGCAAGCTGATGTGTATAGCTTGTATTAAATAGTCTATTTCACTTTTGAGTCTAGCTTCATAATAAAATGTTTTATTACAGAGTTGCACTTTTTATAAATTTTGTAATATCTCCGAAACTATATAACTAATTAACATACTGTAAAAGGCAAATCTTATCTCTATAATATAAGGATATTATGATTATTAAATAATTTATTTTAATAAGGATTTAAGTTTAGTTGTATAAATAATGACATAAACGTAAGCATATGAATTAAAAGATTTTTTAAAACACAAAAAGTTATATATCTGCCAAAATATAAAAGATATATGCTATCGCGGACTTTTTATAGAACTTTTTAAGATGCATAAAGTTTTCATACAATGTTTTCAATTATATCCAATAGATAAGACAGCGCACGCGATTTACGCCGATTTAATAAATTTCACGATCCGACTCGCGCGACAAAAACTGTGATAACTCGGGTAATATATACAATACAAATATAAAATATGGCCTATGTGATAATGTAGCTTTCTGATGAAAAAAGAATTATTAAAATCGGTCAGTACTTTTTGAGTTTATTCGTTACATACAGAAATACAAATCTTTCCTCTTTATAATATTAGTGTAGGTATAACGTGTAAAAATTATTGATCGTTATATTCATACATACATAACATCACGCCTCATTCCCGCAGTGATAGACAGAGTATCTTGCCATTTGCCACGGTCCTTGCATACTTCCTTAGCTTCTTTTACTCTCATTAATTTAAATTGTCCTGAATTTAGCTCAGGAAAATTCGCCTAGCCCTTCCCCTTCCAACATTTTCATTCACCCTGGTCTCATAAATTTCTTTTGATATTTTTCTTTCATCAATTCTCTCTATATGCTCAAACAATATAAGGATCCTTATCTCAATTTTAGTCACTATATCTTCTTTACACTACACCGTTCTCATTTCTGTTTTTATTTTATAAATTTTGACTCCATAATGATTACTACTCGCAATAGCTAACTGAAGCAGCGTGGTGGGGCAAAATTGTAAATTATTAAAAGAGTGGAAACTTGAGTCTTGCAATTAAATTGACTGAAGATGTTGATTTTGCCATAATAGTTTCATACAAAGTTAATAATACCTACTTGTATCAAAATTGTATTTGATAATACAAAGACGTTATCACAGTCGTGCTTTATCTCGAATAGTGTTCAACTTTCAACGATTTAGCAAAATTTCAAGCTAAAAGTGGATTTTAAAGAGCAACCGGCGAAGCGTTCGCGAACTCCACTGTCAGTTGTATGGAGATAATATCGACAGGAATGAACATCCGATAAACATCCAATAATCAACAGCTGGAAAACACATTGTTAGTTCGCGTTAGGTCGGCCCGCGATAGTGTTTGGCTGAATTCAATACACACAGTACAACAATACGTCGTGTGTTTTGAAGTGTCGAAGTGATTCTGAAATGTGATAAGGAGTTTGTTGAAAATGTTGCTTTTCTTTTATCACTTCTGTTATAAGATCGTATCTAACTTTCTCTAGATTTGTTAACAAACAGCCAGAAGGGAATACAACTTAAAACACCAAAAGACAAACTTAATATCAATTTATTTATAAAGACATCAAATATGATCAAAATGAAACATTATTACAGTAATTACTTAATTAAACATTACAAGCACAGATTCTAGCAATAGTCAAACATTATGACCGCGCAAGACTTGGAAACTAACGTGAATGACCAGAATTATCCATAGGGGCATATTTTATAGCCTAACGCCCGACGAGTACCGCCCCTAGTCTATTATCTATAGTTTAACCGCGGTACCAACAATACAGCAAATGAGGCCACTATATTGTCTATAGTCTACAATGCTGCCAACACGGCCCTCCTGATATTGGGTCGCCCTCGACCCAGGCATCTCCGGAGACGTGACTGGGACCAGCGACACCAGTCACTGACGACTGCACCTGGAGCCGCACCATTAGCCTCTACTATAGAGGCCTGTAGAGCTCGTAGTGTCTGACACCTGCACTGAGGAAGTGCAATGCACATTCATCATCGTCACCGTCATCTGTGAATATATTAGAAGGCAAATTCAACATTCTAAATTTTATCTTCCAACTCTTGCATCCTGTCATCACAGCAGTTCCTTCAATTTACTCTTACATCAGACAACTGAATCATTTTAAATGCATTCTTACAGGTTTTATCTGCGAGGGGTCTCAAAATAATAAAAACAATTTGATACAGTCCAATAGTTGTCCGTAGAGATAAAAGACTAAAAGAGCACGATAGAGGTCCATGAAGTCTAATAGAGACCAATAGAATCTAGTATCGCCCTATAACGAATAGAGCATACTTGATATTTTAATAAGGATAACAAAAATAGTAAAAGTAATCAATAGTATTGAAAATAAGTGGTTAACCAAGCCACCACATGCATGAAGACAATCGTTCAAGGAGCGTGGTGCACGCGGCTAGAGGTGCGCCAGCACCGCGGATGCAAACAGCTGTTAGCAACGCAGTGTTGCCAACACGGCCATGCTGCACGGTGCCTGCCCCGGGCTCCACACGAGTCCAGATAAAGTCACTGTTTAGAAACAATACAGATTACAACACACATATACACAGATATATACAGATTAGACGCTCCTGAGTCATGTTTTGTAAATTTTGCGTAGTTTTTAGAGGAATATTCGACAATCGACTTTATTTATTTACTTGATATTTACTTTACTTGATATTTTTATACTCTAAACTTTAGACTTAATACTTTAACCATCAGAGACTCTTAAAATACCAGATTATTTATTGCTACAAAGTTGTCAACGGAATATTGTCCTTTCGTTTTTACTCTCTTACGACAATGTCTTACATGATCTCAAACTCGACTCCTACAACATGACCACCCGACACCTAAAGGGAACATAGCCACACTTAGGATTCCAGATTCGCCATTATTGTAGACCATTTTCACTTAAATTCTTTACGACAAAGAAGCTCTTACAACATGACCACCCTTCCCTAAAGGGTCATAGCCACACTTAGGATTCCGGATTCGCCATAGTTGTAAACCACTCTCACTTAAAGAGCATGTATCTCACTTAAGCTGACCAAGTTGGTGAAGACATCTTGTACTTAAAGAGCATGTATCTCACTTAATCATACTAAGATGCCTTCAAGCTTAAATGTCGTTTTGTGTTTCTGCAAATTACTCGTATATTCTTAGACCAATATTCCGTTTCAACTAACATTCTATTATTTTATTACAGCTCGCTACATCTACATAATTATGGTTTACTACTAGATATATACCAGAAAATACAAAGATAATTACTTTTCACTTATTTACTTCCAATTCCGAAAAATAAAGATAGAAACTTTTTTTTTTACACAGGTGGGTACTTTCAAAATGAATAACTTAGATCGTTATAGCTCGGTCAGCCCTGACCTCAACTTAACGTTTTATTTTACTTTGCAACTTATAATAGATACTTTTACTAATAACTTTTTACTTTTCGTTTAATAATAAAACTATTTTTCTTACTAATCCTGGTCAACTTTACCGAATTTCTTTTCTCACAATATTCTCACACAGCCAGCCAACTGATGTCCACAGCTCATCATTTTGTCATCAGCTCATCATCATTTTGTCACGTAGTATCATCAACAGCATGCGACAAAGCCACCATTCTGTAACCTTTAAAAATCTATGTTAGAAAACATCACACAAACGCCACACTATAGAACAATAAGTACTTCTTAACCGATACATTTTAATTTTAGATTGCTTAATTAGACATTGAACACTAATTTATTCTAAAAATGGTACTACTCATAAGCGAGACAAAGTCTTTCATTTGATAAGTACACAAACTTTTTTTTTTTTTTTCAAACAAACCAGCATAGCAACAAAGGTATTCGTAATTGTGTCGAAACAAATTCTCGTAATTTCGTTATGACCGTTTATTGTTAACTCGTTCTTTGTTCTTCAACTACCCTCATTCGTAAATAGTTTCACGTAATAATCTTTTCTTATTGCAATAACTCAAACAGGTTACTCTTAATAGCAAATCGACTAGTAATAAAACAAAATATGCAACTTCACACAATAATACCGTCAAACACAATGTCTTTCTTTTTCTTACCAACCATCGTAGCCACTGTCTTACAACTTTCTCCGATTATCTTCCGTTACTCACAACTCCTCGTTACTTTCCGCCACATGAGTACTCAGCTGCAGTAAACCACGATGTTTGCGGCAACGTGTGTCAGAGGCTCGCCCATAAGAACCCAGACGTACGCAAAATTACACTTCAATCCCGAATCACTACTTTTATAAGATTTCATTTTGATAATCATTTTAATTTCTGTTTAAACAAAAATTTTTTTTTTTTTATTTCTGTTACCTTTTTGTGGGCATTAAGATCCATACCACTTCTGATGTTAACAAACAGCCAGAAGGGAATACAACTTAAAACACCAAAAGACAAACTTAATATCAATTTATTTATAAAGACATCAAATATGATCAAAATGAAACATTATTACAGTAATTACTTAATTAAACATTACAAGCACAGATTCTAGCAATAGTCAAACATTATGACTGCGCAAGACTTGGAAACTAACGTGAATGACCAGAATTATCCATAGGGGCATATTTTATAGCCTAACGCCCGACGAGTACCGCCCCTAGTCTATTATCTATAGTTTAACCGCGGTACCAACAATACAGCAAATGAGGCCACTATATTGTCTATAGTCTACAATGCTGCCAACAGATTAAAGAAATACAATTTATAAACATTGACATACTTCAAAATTAATTCACGCAAGTCCTAAAAAACATAAGATGTACCGCCAAGCGATTAAGCGATCTCGTGTAGAAACCGAAAAGGGTGTGGATTTCATCCTACTACTAATAAGGTAGTCTGCTTCCATCGTCGATTGCATCCACACTTACCATGAGGTGTGATTGCAGTCAAGGACGAACTTGTTAGCTCTCTCTCGTTGCTGTACTTTGTAGACTACCAAAACTAAAACCGTCAACCTCTCTGCTGTTTATCAAGTATAAATGGCGTCGCGACCCCACTCTAAGTTTTGCACCTCGACTCTAAATGGACGCAATACTAAATCAACTCTGATTGGAATCGGAACATTCAACTCAGTCAAAGCAACGACACTTAAATCATTTGATGAGATATTACACAATATTTAGACGTGATAAAACAAATTGAATTAAGTTAAATATTACGCAATTTTTTAAGTAAGTATCTATCTCATATCTCTCGTCAAATGACCAACAATTACATTCCGTTTCGATTACTTCCATAAACAATTTTTAACATACTTCCATAGAAAATAACACTAGCGACATATATCATAACATTACAAAGCGTGTACAGGTTATACAAATAAGAGTTTGTATTCAAAATTTTCCAGATCCCAGAGAGAAGTGAATTTAGGGTAGAGTACTGATTTTTATCTCAGAAATTCTATTGTCATCGTAGATGAAAAATTTCGATAACTATAACTTCAAAATACCTTATTGGATCTTTACATTGAGATGCATAGGTATATAAACACCATGCAAGATCACGTTTTCCTCCCTTAAAAAACTGCATGATAATTATTCGGTCAAATCGTTTAGAAGCCTCGATGCAAAGACATCATTAAAAAAAAATGTTGCTTTCTGTCTCTTTGTACGTCTAGATACTTATTACTTAATTACTTTAAACACTCTCATTGCAAAGGATAATTTAAAATGGTGTAACATAATATAATATACCTGTTGTTTGAAATTATATGTTGTTTACCAAAGCATGGAATGATTGCTGACGCACTTGTGATGTTTCGTTGTGTATCTTAAATTAGATGTACATTGAAAATACGTAAAGCATTAGGTACCTAAGTTAAATTAAATAGTATTAAATGTTATTTACGAATATGTTGTGTGAATTTAACATATATGTTTAAACAATATATATCTAGGAATCATGAATCCATGTACGTTAATTAAATATATCATTATCAGCCTATTAGCGGCCCACTATAGGGCCAGGCCTCCCTCCTTATAGGAGAGGGGATATGGAGCTTACACCCACCACGCTGCTCCAATGCGGCTTTGCGGGCTTAGGTTGATAATGTTTCATTTATTATCGATCACTATCAGATATTAATGATAGTGACCGGGACCGACTTGGAATGTACAGAACATTTCATAGAAGAATGAAATAGTTCAGAATTATTCCGTGACCCGACCCAGGAAACGAACCCACGACCTCTTGATCGAAGCCACATAGGTTAACCACTTGACCAACGAGGCAGTTAATTAAGTATATACACACTAAAATTAAATATTTGATTGCCTCGTTGGTGAAGTGGTTAAGCTATGCGGCTCGGATCATGACGTCCTAGATTTGCGTTTTTTCAATCAGTTCATGATAAGTACTCAATTTTTATTCTTTACAAGTTAGTCCTTGACTGCATTCACACCTGATGGTAAGTGATGATGCAATCTAAGATAGAAGCAACTTGTTAGTAGTAGGATGAGATCCACACCCTTTTCGGTTTCTACACGAGATTGTACCTAAACGTTTAATCGCTTGGCGATACGTCTTAAGTTCTTAGGACCTGTGTAAAAAATAATATTAAACTATACATATGTGTTTTTATAATAATTGCTGACTAAGGGCGTTAATGATTAGAATATTAAAAGACTTATTTACCTTCCTTTATAATAACTGATTTTTTTAAATAAAATAAATAACTTTATAAAATTTCCTCTTTAACTACTGTATCAGTTGATACTACATGGAGATAAGGTCATAGCGTTGGTAAATTCCTCTGTCAATTGTACTTACGCCGCAGTTATTATGCCTTGGGAATAATATTACAATTAAATATTATAATTTCCAAGTTGGTTGTACGCATAATATGACTGTACATATATGTAATGATTGGTCCAATAGGTCAATTTTTCTAATTATACTTAACTGAGGATGTTAATGATTCACAATTAATTTTAACCTGTTTCGTTAACTTTGTACTGCATGATTATCTTGTGGATTTCCATTTTTATTATATTACTTTATTATAGTTTCATATAAAAATATAAACGTGAAACTGGGAGCTTAAGAAAATAAATATATTCCTAAAAACTGGACATTAAAATAACGAAATTCCCATTCAAATTGTATAAGTAGCTTTGAAAAAAATATGGCCATAGTAAACATATCTACTCGACGAAAACAGAAACTTATTTATTGAAATCTATTAAGTGATGAAGAATAATTAATTATTTCATAGTATAAATAAAGCAGGAAAAGCAAATTCTCTATTTGCATTGAATAAGGAACTGTAGATTTTTCGGGAAAATAGCAAAATGTTTTGTTATTTATAGAACAAGATTAGTATTCCATTTAATTGTATTTAAAGTTATAAATGAGACACCTTAACTAGAATATCCACTACGAATTTTGAAACACTTGTACTTAACTGATTTTCATGCAATTTTCACCAATAGATTGAGTGATTCAATACAAAGGGTGTATAATTTATTAAGGTTTTGTATTAATTAACTCAAATATGATGATAATTATTAGATGTGTAGCGCCGCTTATGAGCTTTAATTGATAGCGTTGCCTAATTCTTTTGAGATATAATAAAAAGACGTGTGGCACTCGGAGACTGCCGCGGTAAAGCTATTGCATAGAAGTTGATCAACATCGGGCGCGATCAGTACTTTGATGGGTGACCGCCTGGGAACACCGCGTGATGTTGGGTTTTTTTTTAATTTTTATTTTTTTTATATTTTTTTTTAATTTAAATTTTTAAATATATAATTATAATTACGTAAGTTGATGAAAAAAACTTATGCAATTATAATTATACATTTATAAATTTAAATTTGAAAAAAATAAAAAACATAAAAATTATATACACAATATTAAATATTATTATGATAGAAGCTATGCAATAGCTTAAAAGAACGTATAGAAGGATTCTTTGACTTTATTTGAACTACATATAGTCCGCAATAGCACATCTTTTATAATATTAATGAACACCTAAATGAATCATAGACCTCAATATAGCGACATTCCTACCAAAAATATTGACTGTGAATTATATTCAATAATTGCTTGACTAACATTCTCATAAAAATTGACATACACAATATTTAATTAAATTTATTTTTATTTAATTTGAATTAATTTAATTTCATTTAACATAAACCTCACAACAAATTAAAGCAATTATTCAATATTAAAATATATATTATTCTTATTAATATATAATTATTTTGTTATTTGACTATAGGTAATATACTTGAATTTAGTTACACAATAGTAGGTACTTAAGATTATCTACATACATGTATAATGTTAGCGACGCCCTGACAGGGCCCATGTCACAATATGTTAAGTTGCATGCTAGTACAATTATTAAGAATTAAGAATATTATTAGAAGACATGATTGCTAAAAAAATAAATAAATTTTAAGGATAGTTTGCTATAAGCCATTCTTTCATACAAAAGGAACATATACAATTGCTTTTTTAGTTAAGAACATCAAAAAAGCAATTGTACGTGTTCCTTTTGTACAAGGTTATTATACTAAAGCCAAACTCGATTGAGAATGCTTGTCAACAAACAAATTAAAAATGAAGGTAGTAATCACCAGTCATTTTACACCTAATTTTTTCAATTAACTAGTTAATGACGAATTCATGACAATAAATTAGATTAGTAAGCTTAAAACTAATTAATATATTCAATATCTTTTAAATACGATTTTTTAAAACAACAAAACATAACTTTAAATTTATTAGGCATAAAATGTGTGGCATTTTCTACCTTCATTTTAAATTTGTTTGTTGACAAGCATTCTCAATCGAATTTGGCTTTAGTATACATCATTTGGGCGAAGTCGCGGCGTCAGCTAGTAATATGTATGTTACTTTATTTGGGAATAATTAAACGTAGAACGTTGTACTTCGGTGCCCTTTGACACGGAACGTGACTTTAATTTGAGGTGGTGACGTAGATACTTCACTGTCATTCCAATGTCAACGACTTTGGAAAAAATAATATGCTCATCGAATTTCCTCACTTGCTAAATGCTTGCTAATTTAGTGTCTAGACACAAAATTAGCAAATTACAAAGTGCACCCACCTGTGTGTGCGTGCCTATGTGTGTGAATGTCTTTGTGTTGGTGTGTGTTGTTCTAGTCAGCCGTCAGCCAATGTACTAATGGCCCACTGTTGGGATTTTTAGGCACTACAAGGATTACCAGAGAGGACAAGGAATTTATAGCTTAAGACCCTCACGCTTTTCAAACAGCTGGCTTAGGGTGATACATTTCCTTGTAATAAATTAAAAGGTACGAAATATAAATATAAATATAATATAAATAGTTAGTATAAATAGTTAGTATAAATAGTTCATACATTGCAAGGGTCTATATTTCAAAGCATACCGGACTCACAACCGAGAGGCAATAGTTAGATGGAAAGGGGAATATTAGTAATTTACAAAACATATAATTTTTTAAAATTTTACCGACAAAGAAAAAAAAATCGTACCGCAAAGCGATTTGGCGCTCCGGCAAGATGTCGTATAGAAACCAAAAGGGGTGTGGATTTCGTCATACTCGTACTACTAACAAGTTCGCCCGCTTCCACTTTAGATTGCATAATCACTTAACATCAGGTGTGATAGCAGTCAATGGCCAACTTTTAGTCGGTAAAAAAAATCTACTCAGCACTCAAACCGTGGACCTCGTAATCAGTGGACCCACAAGCTGATTTATCCATTCCAATGAGTTGGGATTGAAATAAATTTATTTTATTTAATCGTAGTTCTGACAGTCTAACTACATTTTTTTTATCGATTACAAGTTAGCCCTTGACTGCTATCACACCTGATGTTAAGTGATGATGCAATCTAAGATGGAAGCGAGCTTGTTAGGAGTAGGACGTAATTCGCACCCCTTTCGGTTTGAACACGAGATCGTACCGGAAGGCTAAATCGCTTGGCGGTACGTCTTTGTTGGTAGGGAGGTCACTAGCCACGGCGAAAGCCTCCCACCAGCCAAACCAAGACAAATTAAGAAAATCTGCCCCGCCGGAAATCGAATCCAGGACCTCCGTCTTATAAATCCACCGCGCATACCACTGCGCCACAGAGGGCGTCAAACATACGAATTCAATTCGGTTGATGACGGGAAAACCTAATAATAGTATTCAAGGTTCTAGGTAGAACGGAAACAGATGAAAATCAGAGAGGAAATTGAATCCGCTTCAAGCGAATCAGGCTTGAATATCAGACATCGATTTGGTAGCTGCCTTTATGGCTACTATTTATCAATACATTTCACCAACATCATCATCATCATGGTCATTAACAGCATAGACCTTTTTCAGGGACTTGTAAATACAACGATCTTTCTTCTTAAGGTCTCAGAGAGAAGGTTCAGCAAAATTATTAGCAGCCTATTAATTCAGCAGTGCATAGCCTGGTCCCCTAAGATCCACCACGCTGCTCCCATGTGGTATGGCGGGCTTAGGGTGATAATTAACAATCACTATCAGTTATTGATAATAATGACTCAGAGCGTTGACTTAAAGTTCTCTCCAGGACATGGGTGTATACTACCAAATGTCCAAATCTATACTAAAGCCACACTTGATTGAGAATGCTTGTCAACAAACAAATCTAAAATTTAAAATTATGTTTTGTAATTTTAAATAATTTTATTTAAAAGATATTGAATATATTAATTAGTTTTAAGCTTACTAATCTGATTTTTTGACATGAATTCGTCATTAGCTAGTTAATTTAAAAAAATGGGTGTAAAATGACTAGTTATTTCTACCTTCATTTTTAATTTGTTTGTTGACAAGCATTCTCAATCGAGTTTGGCTTTAGTATAGGCTAGAATTAACTAAACATTTCTTAGAAGAAAGAAAGTTCAATATTATTTTATAGCCTCACCCAGTACTCCAACCCAGGACCCTGAAGCCTCATAGGCAGGCTAACATTGGTTCAACAAAGCATCAATACATTTACTGCGTGCGTGCGTGCGTGCGTGCGTGCGCGTGTGTGTGTGTGTGTGCTTATCTTGATTTAGATTTTTATGAACATTCATCATCATCATCATCAGCCATTATGCATCAACTATTGGACATATAAGCCTCTTTAAGCAGCGCCAGCCCTGTCTAATATTGGTTTTTTGCTGCGCTGCCACTTAAATATACCCAATTGCCGTATTTTAGTCGTTTGGTGAATTAGGTCATTTAAAATATACATTAACCAATACAATTCTTAGATTTTGAGTATTTTAACAAGTCGAAAAGAAGGCCTACAGTTTATCAAAAGCTGCCCGAATTTATTGAAGTTAGATGTATATTTACATCAACTAGTTTAGTCCTCTGTTACCAACTACATAAGTGCAAGATCGCGTTGTCGATAGGCACGATTCGAATCGGTAAAAATGCTATTCGGACAAGGTAAAATATGAACCAGTTTGTTCAAGCATCATTCTAAAATAATAGCCCGATATACGGATCCATTATAAACTCCAAGCATATCGAACGTAAGGATAAAAAATGATAAAAAAAATCGCCATCAAATGCGGCTAATTGAACCATTATAAAATCATTTTGGGTTAAGTTTGAGGTTTGAGTGATCATCATTTAACTGCAAATGAGATCGCAGCCAAGCTTGTTAGTTAATAAATAACGACCGACAGCATAAAGACGCTAAGCGATTTAGCGTTCCGGTACGATGTCGTGTAGAAACCGAAAGAGGTGTGGATTTCATCCAACTCCTAACAGTTAGCCCGCTTCCATCTTAGCCAACTTGTACACGATATAAAAAAATCATCCTGTTTGAACGGGTCACTATACCTAAAATAAACCTATCACGTTGCTCCAACGTGGTCTGGCAGGGTGATTATGTTAAAGTTTAATAGTCAAACGACAGATCAGAGTGTTGCTCAGTCACTGCATAAAAACATAACATTAATTTATATAGAAATTTCTCACATTATAGCTAGATGGCTCCACTTAAATTTCATATACGTAACGTTTTTACTTAGTGATTCGGTAAAAAACTCACAATTGGCACTTTGATGTTATTGATAGATATAATGACCATGACCGACTGTTTTAAGTTCTCTCTGAGGCACGGAGGCGTGGCAGCTCCAATTTCCCAACTGCTGCGAATTCTTACTGAAAATTTCTAATAATAAAGAAAAACTCAGTATTTCATAGCCCAACTTGCCAATCCAATCGAACCCTGGACCTAGTGATTCGCAGCCACTGGACCAAAGAGGCGGTTGATAAGCGTGTAGTACTTACTAAGGGATTATTGGTAATCATATCCTTAACAATATAATACTATATTGTGGGCAACTAAAGTTGTTTGTATTTCTCAAGCAGCCCATTAGAAATGGGGGCACCTTTCCACATAACTAATGAATAAAGTTTCTCCATTCAACCACCTCTTTCGAGGCATATTGTTTAACTTTGCAGACCTAGAGCGGCTTATAAACAAACATACTGTTATTAATGGTTCTAGGCAAATATTCGTTTTTTAAGCCCTTTGAAGAACCCTTCGAATATCATATCCTACTTATGATTGCGAAAGTTTGAGTTGATAACAACAAACTTCCATAGTTTGTTAGACTTTTACATAAAACCCACAATTTAATTAAAGCAGTTCACAAGTACTCTATTAAGCCTACGTAGATATGAAAGAATTAATTAAATTGGAAGAAGAGAAAAATATGCAAGGATCGTGGCAAGTGGGAAAACGTGGTCTCTGCCTACACCTATGGGAATTGTATGTATGTATTTATTAAAATATTTTGAAAAATCCAAAGACAGGAGTGATATTTTAGTTTATTAGGGCTTCGAAGCCAAAGGGTAAAAACGGTACCCTGTTACTAAGACTCCCGCCTGGCTGTCCAGGTTGTATTTCATAAACCGTGATAAATAGACAATAAACAGTTGAGTTTTTCACAGATTATGGTTGTTGTTGACACGCTAACAACATGTATTAAAAACAGAATAAAATGAATATTTAATTGTGGCTCCTATACAACAAACGTGTTTTTACCCTTACGTCCTTTTTGCGCGAGCCCGACTTGAACTTTGCCGGTTTTTTTATTTGAACATGTTATTTATGTTAGATTTTTGGTTTTTATTTTTTTTAAAGAATATTAGTCATTTAACATATACCAATATTTTTATTCTCCTATAACTAATAGTGAAGTAGTAACCAGTGGGTACGATTTGCGGGAATCGAACCTGTGATATCTCGGTGTTGAGTCCAGCCCCTAAACCGTGGTGCTTTAAGGCATAAGGATTGCATGTATTAGATTTTGTTTCTGTAGGCATTCATGTGTAAGAATAATAGACAGATTTCTCAGATTTCCCCAGTCCTTTGTTCGGTTTGCGTGTTAGTGAGATAGTTTTAGTGTATTGTTACTAGAACCTATACAAAGGCCGTCTGTCTGTCTGTCGCTGTCTTTGACTGTCAAAGGCCTCTGCGGACAGGTTTATAGTGGGCTATCTGGAATACTAATTTATTGTTTACTTCGTTTACGATTTACATTGAAACATAACTCCCCGTGGCGCGGGGGTAGCCACGAGGCTTCCTTTCAATCCACTTTAGTCGACGCATTTTAAACTGAATCGTCGGGTCGATAACGTGGTTAATAACGTTGCTTATCTACTAATAGAGGATTTACAGTTAATTGTATCTAAAAGTCACTACCAGGCGTTTCAATTTCGTTAAAAAGAATTATACCAGTGAAATAGCTTTTAAAACAATCAAAATACGTAGACTAAAGTATTATTATTAATTGTGATAATTTGATTTTAACATCGTAAATTAATTTTATGAATACTAATATAGGTACCTAAATTCCTATAAAAATACCAATTTAGTTTTTTTTAATTTACGGCTATAATTTTAAGTTATTCTTAATTTAATTGCCTAAACCACACTAGTATTAGGATGAATTAATTAAAATTCTAAGATAATATTTACCAAAAGTTGTGCCATTATTTATTTTTTGCGAGACTGACGTCATAGCAATTAAAATATCTAAACCAAGACACACGTCACTCGTACACGGAAACACGACCTACGCACTAAATTCATACGAGCGATGCTGCGGTACCCCAGTAATATGGGGTGCCAGGTTGATCGAGGTGCCAGGTCAAGTAACCTCCCTACCCAGTACTGCACGACGCCGGGTGGGGATTTCATCCCTACGTCGTTGATGTTCCCTGGACTCGTACAAAGCGTTTTGCATCATCACTTATTATACGCATAGCTAAGATATGGAATGCTCTTCCTCAGCTTTTCCTACAACTTGGGTATCTTTAAAACAAGACTGAATTGGCATTTTTGTCCGACGAAAAAAAACGGAGGAGGTTTTCAATTCGACACGTATATATTTTTTTTATGTATGACCACGCATAACTTTTTACAGAGTTGTCCGATTTTGATAATTGTTTTTTTATTAGAATGGGCATACTTCCAAGGTGGCCATCATGTTAGGATCTGATGATGATATTCTGGGGAAATTGAAGGAACTCTTCAAATTTTGGAGGTACGAGGTTCGATTTCGGTTTTTGTCTAAGAAATAAAAATTTTTAACAAAAAATACAACCGACTGAAAACGGACTATAAAAGTAAAAAATAACTGTGTCATTTAGTTGCTTTAATTTACTTAAGCATATCTAGGAGTCGATGCCAGCCAAGGTTTCTACTTTAAGGACGTTACCTAGAACCCACAAACTGCTTTACTACCAAAAATAAATGTTCCTTAAACTAGAGGCTGACACTGACTTCATAAATATGCTTAAGTAAATTAAAGCAACTAAATGACACAGTTATTTTTTACTTTTTAGTGCGTTTTGAGTCGGTTGTATTTTTTGTTAAAAAATTTTCTAAGCTAATTTTCTTTCGCATCTACACTTACCATCAGGTGTGATAGTTGTAAAGTACTTTTGAAATGTAGAGAAATTTCAAAGATACTGGCACTTATGAATTACTTAAAATAAATTTTGTCAGATTTTTTCCATCTATACCATAGCTAACACACTAGAACACGTCAGTCTTTACTACTAAAAACTAAAAACCATCCTTAAGCTATTCGTTTGAAAGTTACAATCTGAAACTAATATACATTGTTTTGTTATATCTCAATGGGATCGGGTAGCGTTTTTGATAAAAACTCCCAAGTAGTGCGGCACTTCCAAAAATTATCATTATAATTGTGCCCATCTATACAAATTCTTAAAATATTATACTAAAACCTTCTTCAGAAATCACTCAATTTATTGATAAAAACCTTATGAAAATCCGTTTAGTAGGTAGTCTTTGAGTTCATCGCGAATAAACAGACTGACTTTATTAATATGTAGTAATCATTATTATGTATTGATATAAATAAATGAGAGAAAAAATAGGTACTATAGGTACTGAAAAAATAGAGTGGAAAATAATGACTGAATCATTTGAATTGCTGTGCACCGTTTATGATGATGGATCACACTTAAACTCGTACCGTAAAATTATTTTATTATTATTAAATGCTTGCTCACAATTATGTGTAAATGTTTATTGTTGTTTATGTCTTGATACGTGGCAGTTAATATACCATGATTAGTTTATTTTGGAATGGAAATAACACTGTTTGTTACAGGTCCATTGTGCACCTAAATGACTGTAATTATACATAAATGACGATGGGTGATAATAGTAGATAGAGGGACTGAAAATTATTATTGTAAAAACAATATGCTCGGGTCGGAGAACGGCTTTCAACCGTTCACACTACTGCATTTCTGCTACGCTCAACATCCAACCCAATGTTATATTTTACTTGGATTTTCCTTTTTTCGGTTTGAAAATTTGAACCGGAAGTGCATATTCTAAATAAATTTCTGCCTAGAAACATTTTCGTTTCAACAATACCATTAAAATATGCACTCTTAAGGTGTTTTTCGCAATTTACACCCCCTATTTATTATTATTATTATTAGTATGGTGAGGCCCGCCGAAGCGGATGCACTTCGACCCCTATGGATCTTTTGTACTCGCAGCGCCCTCACCTCCCCTATATAAGTTCAAACACCCACTCTAAGAGTTTGATGGTTGCTCTTAGGTTGGAGGCACAGAAATCTTCTGGTAGTGGATAGGCTACCGCCAGGAGATCCATTCGCTTTCTAGCCAATCCTTCACATTCACACAAAATGTGTTCCATGGACTCTGTGACATCCCCTAAGTAGCTATGAACAATCTTTCTTTTAATCTTTTTTCTATAAGGACATGACTGTCATCATATCGAGGATGCCGTTTGCAAGTTGTACGATAACAAATAGGGCAGAAGACAGACAGAGGAGAAGAATTTAAAGCAGAAATGGAAATGATTAAAAGTAATGAACTGAAAAGAGAAAAACACGGATCACTATATTTATATTAAATGCTAAATACTTTATGGTGCTATTATATGGTCCAATCCTTTGCATCGCGCAGTCGAGTAATATATGTATGAGGTATTTTAGGGTACGGGCCTCTAGGTGAGGGAAAATGCCATTTAGTTCCGCTGTGGAACGATAAGATAATTGAACATGAGTAGTGAAAAAACAATTATTAAAAGTATATATGTCTTACATTCTTACTAATATTAGAAAGAGAAAAGTGTGGTGTAAAGAAGATGTAGTGGCTAAAATTGAGAAAGGGATGCTTAGATGGTTTGGACATGTAGAAATAATGGATGAAAGAAGATTAACAAAAGAGATTTACAAGGCGAGGGTAAATGGAAATGTTTGAAGGGGAAGGCCTAGGCGAATGTTCCTGGACCAAATTCAGGAAATTTTAAATAATGGCCAGGTCAAGAGTATCCTTAACCGACGAACTTGTATGAAAGGATTAATGAGAGTGGAAGAAGCTAAGGAAGTATGCAAGGACCGTGGTAAATGAAGGGGTGTGGTCTCTGCCTACCCCTACGGGAATAAGGCGTGATGTTATGTATGTATGTAATATTAGAAAGGCGAAAGTTTGTATGTGCGGATGGATGTTTGTTACTCTTTCACACAAACACTACTGAATGGATTTTAATGAAACGTCACAATAATATAGCTTACATATCAGATTAACAAATAGGCTACATTTTATCCCGAAATTCTCACGGAAACGAGAAGTACGCGGGCGAAACTGCAGGCGTTCCCTAGTACACATTGACATATTAATACTATGGACTTCGGGTCAGCGATAAAAAGTGTCCGAACCAAAAGTAAGCCAAAACGCGAAATGATTTCCAATCGCAATTCAGTCTCATATTAGCTGACTGACAGAATACACGTCAATAATGCCGTAATGTGTTATAAAAAGCTTGTAAGAACTACCCGAGTAAGGTGAGAAAAGAAGACGGTGTACCATATTTTCAGTAAGTAAATATTTACTGATGATTTTAAAGTATTATTTTGCTTAGAAACAGGCTATTTTATTAAAATTTTAATAAACTATAGAAACGAATTGCATAACCAACCAAAATGAACAAAAGTATCTATCTGTCCTTTTCCCATACGCTACCCGCGTATAGGATAGAAGGAGTGCAATATGTTTATCTAATTAACCACATTTAGTTCGGATCTGCCGTGAGCAATAGAATGTTTAAGGAACAACGACTGCATAGAGTTATTTTGTTGTTTAACATTTGAATTATTTAATTACTTAATTTTTGAATGAAAATAATTTGATTATTTTCAATTCAAAAATTTTAATTTTTTATGTCAACTTTTATTTTTTATGTCATGAATATTAATCAAATAACTTTTACCATAATGGTATATTAATTTGATAACTATAAGAATTATCTACATGAAATTAGCAACAGTTATTTAAAAAAGTGATCTAACGTCATTGAAGTAAAAAAATATATTTTCAGTTTAATTAAAAAGAGGAAAATATCGAGAACTTAAAATTTCAAAGTAAAGAACTATGTCGAGTGGCATATCATTTTGTACATTAGTGGATTTGGTTTGTAAATAATTATTATTATAACTAATTATTATTTTATACAAGATAATTACAACAATTATTATTTGGTACAAGATTTATTCCAGCATATAGAGGTCAGGGATATGTAAATATAAATTAAAATTTGCTGTAAATATAATATATAAATATAAGATGCCAAAAAAATTTGAAAGCTACCGACTCCACACCATTTATGTTGTCCTACTTTCACGAGAAGCTGTCATGTCAAAAAAAGGCTGCCATGGTAACCGTCAATCGAAGCTGATTACTTATTGCATGCAATTAGACCGATGCAAATTAGACTGTATAACAATACGATAAGACATACATTACAATGTTATTTTGTGTATAAAAACATAAATACATCCTAGTGTGTATAAAATATCTTGGGACACTTTTGACGTAAATTTTGCATTAGACCCGAAGTCCATAGTATTAATATGTCAATGCTAGTACAATAATATGTATAGGTAAATGATTTTATATCTTCACACATGATAGTATGTGACTGGTTTAGTTTGGACGGTACTAAAAATATGACGTCTGAGGCACACATAATAATAATTATATGACGATATAATGATTTTTTATCTTGAAACAAGACAGTTTATGGTTGTGTTCAAACTTGAAATGATTACGACATGTATCGTATGTCACATACGCTAATTATAAACACAACTAACATGTCTTAATCTATAACATTGTAAAGAGGTAAAGTTTGTAAGTTTGTAAGTAAAGATCTGTCGGGGCTAATCTTCGGAACTACTGATCCGATTTAAAAAAAACTTTTACCAGTAGAATGATACGATATCGGTGAGTGTCATAGGCTATATTTATTATTATATATAGTTTTTGTCGCGCGAGTCGGACTGCAAAAATCTGTTAAAGGCTTTATGCGCGAGCGCTGCCTAAACTATTGGGAGTTATTTAAAGCAATGTATAGGAACTTTATGTATCTTAAAAAGTTCTACAAAAAGTCCGCGACAGAATATATGTATCTTTTATATTTTGGCAGATTTATAACATATGACTTTTTGTGTTTTAAAAAATTATTTATTTCATATGCTTACGTTTCCGTCATTATTTATACAACTAAACTTAAATCCTTATCAAAATAAATTATTTAATAATCACAAGAATATTATAGAGATAAGATTTGCCTTTTACAGTATGTTAATTACTTACATAGTTTAGGAGATAATACAAAATTTCTAAAACGCGCGACACGGGATACGTACGTACGAGTACCTACTGAATAGGGATCAGCATTTTGGTAAGGTTAAAGTTCTTTCGATGATTAGTTAGAGAATTAATCTTTTTTTAATTTATTTGGCATAACAGACCATATCTATATATTAATAATATAAAGCGGAAGACTTTATTCGTTTGTTTAAGCGGGCTAATCTCTAGATCTACATGTCGGATTGTAAAATTATTTTTGTTTATTTTCAAAGCTAGACTCAAGAGCCTAATAGACTATTTAATATCAAGCTATACATATCTGCTTGCCATAAATATATATAGTTAATGTTAATGTACTGTAATGTCGTACAATGTTTAACAAAAATGTAGATCTTTAGTACACGGGGACGGGACGGAGGATAATGCTTCACGGGAAACATTAAAAAAATTAAATTGAGAGGGGATTAAAAAAAATTAAGTTTAACCTTGGCCTTTGTTATTTTTGTAAAGATATTCGCCGTGACCATTTTTAAAAAATAAAATGTATTAACAAAACAATTTGGTTTTAGATTTTTTACATTGAATTCCTATAAATATAAACGTAACAACGCAGTTAATTGCCGTCGGTAATTAAATTATTGTTACTATTATTTTTGACGGCCGCTTCCGTAACGCAGTGGTACGCGCAGTGGTTTTCCAATACAGAGGTTCTGGTTTCGATTCTAGGCTGGACCAAATTAGATTTTCTAGCTAGTGGGAGGTTTTGGCCGTGGCTAGTTACCGTACCGACAAAGATGTAAAGCCAACTTCTGAGCTTTATGTAGTTGATAATTAAGTCAACCAACCCAGCGTGATGGGTTTAAGATCTAAATCCCCTGCTCTATAGTGAGCAATTTAAATATATTTATGATATTGTAATGAAGTGGGTGGTGGGAGGCTTTCGCCGTAGCTAGTTACCACCCTGTCGACTAAGACGTACCGCCAAGTGATTTAGCGTTCCGGTACGATGTCGTTTAGAAACCGAAAAGGGGGATTTCGTCCTACTCCTAACAAGTTAGCCCGCTTCCATCTTGGATTGCATCATCACTTAACATCAGGTGAAATAGCAGTCAAGAGCCAACTTGTAGTCGATAAAAAAAAAAAGATGGGCACCCAGCATATCTCAAATCTTACTAACTTAATGTTGTTTTGCGAAATATTTTCTTTTTCACGTACGCGTAATTTGTGTTTATGTTCGCCAAATAATTACAGTAATTGTATATTGTTTACATCTGTCATCACAAAGATAACCATACTGTTGTATACAATGTAATGATGTTTAAATATTGTTCAACAGTCAGGTTTAAACAACATTTTACCGATTTATTAATATTTGACAAAGGCAGAAACCTACTACCTATTTCAATGATTGCGTAGGTCATGGTTGCGTATTATATAGTATAACTAAAGTGACCAAATGTCCAGCTTCAAGAGAGACAGTCTAGTTTATTATTAGTGTAAAATTGATCACTGTCACAAACGAATAGATGTCTTTTAAATTTATTTTTATTATACGCACATAGAAAGATCTGACATTTTAAAAATATTTTCTTAGCCTGACAAATATTTACCTAAATTTAATATAAAAATACTAACTAGAAATTGTTTACAGCATTGGGCTTAATAGTTCATTTGAATCTACTTATTTCTTAAGAGTTTTGATTATTTTATAGTAGTGTTCTACCTTCTATAAAACAAAAATACTTGTAAAACATCAAAGCCCTCTTTTTATTACTTGTACCGCTTTGAAAAATGGTCATATTAGGTATAATCCTTTATTTATCACATTCAACAGCAATAATTTAATTCCGTTAAAGGTTATAAGCTTTTTGCAGTAAATAAAGCTTTTTAGTATAGACGTAACTTCATATTACACTATTTACCCAGTTATTTTTCTCCGTAATGTATCCGTAATACACGAATGAAAACTTCTTTGTGATTACAAAAAGTACATTGTAACTATGATTTATAATCAATTATTAGTATTCTTACCAGTAGTTTATTATATTTTAAATAAGTAAAATTTTGAAATGTATTTATAACTAGTGACCCGCCCCGGCTTCGCACGGGTGCTATGCTGGTACCCACTAAAGTAAGTATGTTCCTGCATTTTGAATCTTTTATATCTTGGAAAATATGCACCTGGAAAATATACGTGGCGACCTCCGTGGCGCAGTGGTATGCACAGTGGATTTATAAGATGGAGGTCCTGGGTTCGATTCCCGGCAGGGCAGATTGAGATTTTTCTTAACTTGTCTTCGTCTGGCTGGTGGGAGGTTTTCGCCGTGGCTAGTTACCACCCTACCGACAAAGACATAGCGATTTAGCGTTCCGGTACGATGTTGTGTAGAAACCGAAAGGAGTGTGGATTTTCGTCCCACTCGTAACAAGTTCCCCCGCTTCCATCTTACACGGCATCATCACTTAACATCAGGTGTGATAGCAGCCAAAGGTCAACTTGTAGTCGATAAAAAAAAAAAACTTAAATTACATGCTGTAAAGGGCAATAGTAATCTATATTAAATGCACATAAAAAAATTTTTACAAAAAATAAAAACGCCTTCAAAACGCACTAAAAAGTAAAAAATAACTACGTCATTTACTTACTTTAATTTACTTAACCACATCTATGAAGTCGGTGCCATCCAAGTTTAGGTAAAGACTTTAAAGTAGAAAGCTCGGGTGGCACCGACTTCATAGACGTGATTAAGTAAATTAAAGTAAGTAAATGACGTAGTTATTTTTTACTTTTTAGTGCGTTTTGAAGGCGTTTTTATTTTTTGTTAAAATTTTTTTATTTCATACTTTTTAGTGCTTTATCAACAACGAACATACTAATAAACCTACTCGAACTAAACCATAAGTACCAATATTCACTACCTACTTATAACATTCCGACGCCCCTGCAAAAGTGAATATAAAGTTTAAAGAGTTTCCTCGAGTTTTCGTAGATCATTGGATCATGACTTAGTAAACATTAAACTAACTGGAAACTATAACCTTTCAAACTTCTTATTGAGACATAAATTAATCGAGCCCAATCACAAAGTAGCTACTGTAAACCGTTAAATAGCTCCCTCAACTGTCCTTCTTCTTCATCGCCAGACCCTCAATGACAGTCACAGCCCATCTAAATGTAAAGTTCTCATTGAAACAAATTAATCGAGCCCAAACACAAGGTAGCTACTGTAAAACGTTACGGAGCTCCCTTAACTGTACGTCGTCTTCATCACCAGACCCTCAATGACAGTCACAGCCCATCTAAATGTAAAGTTCTCATTGAGACAAATTAATCGAGCCCAAACACAAGGTAGCTACTGTAAACCGTTAAAGAGCTCCCTCAGCTGTCCCTCGTCTTCATCGCCAGACCCTTAATGACAGTCACAGCCCATCTAAATGTAAAGTTCTCATTGACACAAATTAATCGACCCCAAACACAAGGTAGCTACTGTAAACCGTTAAAGAGCTCCCTCAGCTGTCCCTCGTCTTCATCGCCAGACCCTTAATGACAGTCACAGCCCATCTAAATGTAAAGTTCTCATTGAAACAAATTAATCGAGCCCAAACACAAGGTAGCTACTGTAAAACGTTACGGAGCTCCCTTAACTGTACGTCGTCTTCATCACCAGACCCTCAATGACAGTCACAGCCCATCTAAATGTAAAGTTCTCATTGAGACAAATTAATCGAGCCCAAACACAAGGTAGCTACTGTAAACCGTTAAAGTGCTCCCTCAGCTGTCCCTCGTCTTCATCGCCAGACCCTTAATGACAGTCACAGCCCATCTAAATGTAAAGTTCTCATTGAAACAAATTAATCGAGCCCAAACACAAGGTAGCTACTGTAAAACGCTACAGAGCTCCCTTAACTGTACGTCGTCTTCATCACCAGACCCTCAATGACAGTCACAGCCCATCTAAATGTAAAGTTCTCATTGAGACAAATTAATCGAGCCCAAACACAAGGTAGCTACTGTAAAACGTTACGGAGTTCTCTTATATATAGATCGGCTCCATCATCAGATCGACTCCAGACCTTCATCAAATTGTAGTGCTTTTAAATACTTACCGGAAAAATTAACAAACGTACTTGTTATCCCTACAATTTTTGAAAGTTCCCCTCGTTTTCTCCAGGATCCCATCATCAGATCCTGGTTTCCTTATCATGGTACTACCACCGGATTATCTTCTTTCCAACAAAAAAAGAATTATCAAAATCGGTTCATAAACGACGAAGTTATGCGCGAACACACATAAAAAAAAAAAAAAAAAAAATATATATACGGTCGAATTGAGAAACGCCTTTTTTTTTTTTGAAGTCGTTTAAAAATATTTAAGATACTCAATTGGATAAGGATTAATACAGTATTTCTTAGAGTAGCCATTACTTTTGCTTGAAAGTATACAGATAAAAAATGGTTATTTTGGGTTATCCCTAAGAGATAGACATATACCATCGTGGATCTTCTTTGTTGACCTTTTTAAACGACTTCAAAAAAAAAGGCGTTTCTCAATTCGACCGTATATATATATTTTTTTTTTTTTATGTGTGTTCGCGCATAACTTCGTCGTTTATGAACCGATTTTGATAACTCTTTTTTTTGTTGGAAAGTAGATAGCCCGGTGGTGGTACCATGACAAGGAAACCAGGATCTGATGATGGGATCCTGGAGAAAACGAGGGGAACTTTCAAAAATTGTAGGGACAACAAGTACGTTTGTTAATTTTTCCGGTAAATATTTAAAAGCACTACAATCTGATGAAGGTCTGGAGTCGATCTGATGATGGAGCCGATCTATATATAAGAGAACTCCGTAACGTTTTACAGTAGCTACCTTGTGTTTGGGCTCGATTAATTTGTCTCAATGAGAACTTTACATTTAGATGGGCTGTGACTGTCATTGAGGGTCTGGTGATGAAGACGACGTACAGTTAAGGGAGCTCCGTAACGTTTTACAGTAGCTACTTTGTGTTTGGGCTCGATTAATTTGTTTCAATGAGAACTTTACATTTAGATGGGCTGTGACTGTCATTAAGGGTCTGGCGATGAAGACGAGGGACAGCCTAGGGAGCTCTTTAACGGTTTACAGTAGCTACCTTGTGTTTGGGTTCGATTAATTTGTGTCAATGAGAACTTTATATTTAGATGGGCTATGACTGTCATTAAGGGTCTGGCGATGAAGACGAGGGACAGCTGAGGGAGCTCTTTAACGGTTTACAGTAGCTACCTTGTGTTTGGGCTCGATTAATTTGTCTCAATGAGAACTTTACATTTAGATGGGCTGTGACTGTCATTAAGGGTCTGGCAATGAAGACGAGGGACAGCTGAGGGAGCTCTTTAACGGTTTACAGTAGCTACCTTGTGTTTGGGCTCGATTAATTTGTCTCAATGAGAACTTTACATTTAGATGGGCTGTGACTGTCATTAAGGGTCTGGCGATGAAGACGAGGGACAGCTGAGGGAGCTCTTTAACGGTTTACAGTAGCTACCTTGTGTTTGGGCTCGATTAATTTGTGTCAATGAGAACTTTATATTTAGATGGGCTGTGACTGTCATTAAGGGTCTGGCGATGAAGACGAGGGACAGCCTAGGGAGCTCTTTAACGGTTTACAGTAGCTACCTTGTGTTTGGGCTCGATTAATTTGTGTCAATGAGAACTTTATATTTAGATGGGCTGTGACTGTCATTGAGGGTCTGGCGATGAAGAAGAAGGACAGTTGAGGGAGCTATTTAACGGTTTACAGTAGCTACTTTGTGATTGGGCTCGATTAATTTATGTCTCAATAAGAAGTTTGAAAGGTTATAGTTTCCAGTTAGTTTAATGTTTACTATGTCATGATCCAATGATGAGATCTACGAAAACTCGAGGAAACTCTTCAAACTTTATATTCACTTTTGCAGGGACGTCGGAATGTTATAAGTAGGTAGTGAATATTGGTACTTATGGTTTAGTTCGAGTAGGTTTATTAGTATGTTCGTTGTTGATAAAGCACTAAAAAGTATGAAATAAAAAAATTTTAACAAAAAATAAAAACGCCTTCAAAACGCACTCAAAAGTAAAAAATAACTACGTCATTTACTTACTTTAATTTACTTAATCACATCTATGAAGTCGGTGCCACCCGAGCTTTCTACTTTAAAGTCTTTACCTAAACTTGGATGGCACCGACTTCATAGATGTGGTTAAGTAAATTAAAGTAAGTAAATGACGTAGTTATTTTTTACTTTTTAGTGCGTTTTGAAGGCGTTTTTATTTTTTGTTAAAATTTTTTTATTAAGTTGTGCAATACTGTAATATGTTTGCAATGTAAGCGCAAAAAAAGCGTTAATTTACGACATCACATCAGAAACCTCTGAAACTATCAGCGTTCTCTTCTACATTGTGCATGTATTATACACATAAACCTTCCTGTTGAACCACTCTATCTGATAAAAAAATCGCATGAAAATCGGATGCGTTAAAACATAAAAAAGCGACTTTGTTTTATATTATGTAATGATGATGTATTTTATAATTTTCAATGGCTTTTTACTTTAAAAAATTTTTAATATAAATAAAAATTGTAAAAAATAATATTAAAATTTTTTTAAAAATATCCAGTCTGGGGCTCGGGGTCTAAGCAATCGGTGGTCCGGGCTCCAAAGTGAGGAAACTCCTCACAAAATACCGCCTTTTGTACCTGACCCAACAACCAAGCGAAAACTTCTTAAGATGTTGGTCGAAGCTATTCGCTATTAGACCATTGACTAAAACGACTATAATAACAATATTCGTCGGCTCCACATCCTGCATGGTGGTAATCTCGTGAACATGGTCTAAGTATTTTAGTTAGGGTGGAAACTAGCCACGGCCAGAGCCTCCCACTAGCCCGACCTGAACCAATTTAAAAAATCTTAATCAGCCCAGCCGAGAATTGTCAGTCAGGACATGCGTCTTAAAATCCACGTCGATACAGAGGCTGTCAAAATTAATATTTTTTTATGGATTATATTCAATAACTAGCTATCGCTTGCGGCTTCGTCCGCGTGAAAACCTCTTAGGTACCCTTTTAATTTTAAGACAGACTTTCATATAAAGTGTGCTCTTTCCCCGCTACCCCTCTCAATTCAATTTTTTTATAGTTTCCCGTGAAGCAATATCCTCCGTCCCGCCCCGTGTACTAAAGATCTACATTTTTGTTAAATATTGTACGATATTACAGTACATTAACCTTAACAATATATATTTATGGCAAGCTGATGTGTATTGTATAGCTTGTATTAAATACCCTATTTCACTTTTGAGTCTAGCTTTCATAATAAACAAAATAATTTACAATCCAACAAGCAGGTCTAGAGATTAGCCCGTTTAAACAAACGAACAAACTTTTTCGTATATTATATAAATATGGTGTTCCATGCCAAATAAAAAAAAAGAAAGAAAAGATCAAAGATCGAATTCTCAAAGAATAATTATCATTACTAAAATGTTGACCCCTATACAGTACGTATAACATAACACGGAGGAGGTCAACTTAATTTGGATGATATAGCGGCAGAGTTACGTTTTTTTAGAAATTTTGTAATATCTCCGAAACTATATAACTAATTAACATACTGTAAAAGGCAAATCTTCAGCAACTCATTTATTTAGATAAAGATTAATATTATTACGTTGATACAACTCTTAACAAATGCATTAATTTCGACCAAATTTGATTAACATAAAAACGGTTTTAGTGAGTTAATCTTAAAAGATGGACATAAATGTTGTGGAAATTTTTTTAGATCATTTCAAGAGGAATAATTCTTTCATACATATATTTTTGGTATCTTCAACCGTTTTCGCAGCGTACGCAACGGAAGCCCTCAAGGATGAATAATTTTCCCCGTTCTTTTCACATTTTTTATTATTTTTTCGCTACTAATAGTTGCAGTGTGATGTTATATAGCCTAAAGCCTTCCTCAATAAATGTTCTATTCAACATAAAAAGAATTTTTCAATTCGAACCAGTAGTTCCTGAGATTAGTGGGTTCAAACAAACAAACAAACAAACTCTTCAGCTTTATAATATTAGTATACATGAGTATAATATCACGTCTTCATTCGCGAATAAAATAAAATGTTTTAAATTTTGATTATCGTATTCGTATTTTTCACCACCTGCATTCTAGGGTGCTAATGTTTTCCTAAACCTAAGGTTGCCTGCAAGAAATCGCTGTTTAGCGATAAGGCACCCTTTTGTACCAGTTCTACTTAATACTTTTTATGTCTCTGTCATATATTCTTCTTCGTTATGGTCTACAGATAAAGAATAAATAAATAAATTCTCAGGTAAGTAAGCAACATGATAATAGGGTTACTAACTGATAACTAGGTGCTTATGATTTGTTAATGCTTGATTTATTTTATCCATAGCAATTATGTTGTCGTTACATTAGCATTTGCATGCAATTGCTAATATAAATTTATTACTTGAAATAAATTACATATAAATTTTAGTAGGTATCTAACATTCTTATAGAATAACCATTGCAGTTAACGCGTATGTAATAGTTTAATAACCATTTAGTTTAAATAATTTCGGTTTTAATTAAAGAATACAGATAAAGACGTACTCCCAAGTGATTCTTCCATCTTAGAATGCATAACCACTTACCACCAAGTGTGATGCACTCAAGGGCACACTTGTAATGAATAAAAAAAGCTGATTCTGCGCTTAGAATTTACTTAAAATTTCTTAGAAGAAAGATAAGCTCAGAATTACTATTCTATAACCGCACAGGATTCGAATCTAAAAAGCCTAACCACTATAAGGAGGTAGTAAAAATATCATATTAAAAATATTTATACCTAGGAATTTTTAGTTTATTGGTTTTAAAGAAAGTCGTCTTACTCTCTTGAACATAGACTATTGTAGATCTACGCAGTTATAACCGTGGCTTCCAAACCTAGTCGTATTTTAAAAGAAAAAATACCATTCAGTTATAACCGTCAAAAATAAAGAGTGAACATTTTAAACAAATCCATGTTTCGATTCTGTTATCGAGGCAGGTCATTCAGTTGTTTTTTTATCGCTATTATAACGGGCAAACGAGCACGCGCGTCACCAGATGTTAAGTGATTACCGCCGCCATACATAACACGTGTAACACCAGAATTCCGGTTTTTGAGGGGTTTAAGTTACTGACATCCAAAAAGGAGTAGGTTGTTATCTTCGTCTTTTAGTATGTTTTCTATTATGTTTGCTCATATTTTCGTAAACGACTTATATAAAGGAAGATGTTCGTCTGTACATACAATCACGGTCATCGATATTATCTATAAATATAAATTTCCTAATCCTGACTGAAATGACAATGGGCGGGGTACGTGGTTCGAACAGCTGATGGATGTGGGGAGCCCAAACTGCTAGAATGGCAACCCCGCATCGGAAAGCGCAGTGTTGGTCGACCCCCCTACTGGGTGGACTGACGACATCAAACGTGTCGCAGGAAACCGCTGGCCACAGGCGGTTCAGGATCGCTGTGTTTGGAAGTCCCTTTAAAAGGCCTATGTCCAGCAGTGGACGTCCACCGGCTGGTAATGATGATGATGAATTCTGACAAACAGACTGACTGACTTATTGGCTGATTCTTCCCCCCGAATTGAAACAATTAAGGCAACATCATCGTTCTATTTAGCTAAGTGACATCAAGCAACTTCTGTAGCAGAAGAACGAAATTTTAACACCCATATAAACTCTTGTATATAGAAATATATTTAATTTTACTGGTTTTAATTTTACTAGGCCGATGATTAAGAATGATGATGAGTGTATACTGGTAAAACTGATGAACAATCAAGTGCTGGATTGCCGACTAAACTTAATTCGTACTTTTTATACTTTATAAGCTTGCTACGATCACGCTGTTGGTACAAGCGAAGATGTATCATACGGTGGAATGCGCTTGCCAGTATTGTGCCTATTCACTTGTAAAGATCGTGGGTGGTAGGGAAAATTATAGCTGAAAGAGCATTCCATAACTTCGCTATTTCAATCAAGAACGAGGAACCAAGATGTTTATCTACTTATCAAGGGGTATACCAATAGCAATCCCATATCTAAGCAACTGTTCATCATCATAATCGTAATCCGATAGATATCCACAGTTCGACATAGGCTTCTTGCAAGGACTTCCAAACTGGTCTTGAACCAGCTGCATCCGGCGGTTTGATGTCATCAGTACCAGCATCAACATTGCTCTTACCAGTGCGAGCTCGTTACTACAGCATCTATGGACCTCAACGTTCACCAACTCTTAAACTATTGCCACTTCAGGTTTGTGACTCGTTGGGCTAGGTCGGTAACTTTTGCTCTTCTGTGGATCTTCATTTCTGTCTAGAAGATGCCCGGATCACCCACGTAATTCTCGTTCTCGTGGGAATTTTAGGGTTAAATGTGGCATTTATAACATTAGTTGGGTTCGATCACGTAAAGTTACTTTTTTTTTTTTATTGACTACAAGTTGGCCCTTGACTGCTATCACACCTGATGTTAAGTTTGATGCAATCTAAGATGGAAGCGCGCTAACTTGTTAGGAATAGGATGAAAATCCACACCCCTTTCGGTTTCTACACGACATCGTATCGGAACGCTAAATCGCTTGGCGATACGTCTTTGTCGGTAGGGTGGTAACCGATAGCCAAGGCGATAAGCCTCCCACCAGCCAGACCAAGACAAATTAAGAAAAATCTCCATCTGCCCCGCTGGGAATCGAACCCAGGACCTCCGTCTTATAAATCCACTGCGCATACCACTGCGCCACGGAGGTCGTCATCTCCGAGCATAGCACGCTTCTTGCCCACTGAGTAACTCTGAACTGTAGACTACAGTTATAAACGCAATTAGGTAGTCGGCAAGCTATTAAGAGCAATCACCTTTTTAATTATTGGACTTATACGCCTACTTATCTAACATTAGTTTTAGCTACATCAATTAGGTTAATAGCTAGGTATCTTATATGAATCTCTCTCGAAAAAAATAGAAGGTTATTTACTTACGTAGGTATATTAATTAGTAACTTATGATAACATCATTATCAAATTATTTTGAGGTATCTACTCGTACCTATAGGATAGCGGAATGATATGGATTTTAAGTCCACCATGCTGCTCTAACGCAGGTTGGTGGAGTAATTGCGATAATGGTGTTTATGATAATGACATCGGATCATCAGGATCAGCAGCTTAACCTGCTCTCTGAGTTATGAGGTGTAAGGACTTTTTTTAATTCTTCTTACCTAAATTGATTATAACCAAAAAAAGCTATGAATAGCTAGATCTTCCAGGAAAATCGGTTTCACCAAGCTGTATTACGCCGAGTATACTGTATGTACTCGTAGGTTATCATTGTGTAGGTAGGTGTAAAAAAAAAACAAACTAATTGTATAAAAATTACCTATGAATCCCATTTACATAAAAGCAAAATAAGTAATAAAAACATTTTTTTATTTTATTTATACAATAAAACTATTTCCTACCTTTTCCAGAACTGACGGTAAATCCAAGATCTTCAAAGAGCAAGTGTACCGGTGGTCTCTTTGCCATGCGATTCAATGCTTTCAATGTCGAGCCGGCTCTCTCCAAAGCTGCTGGGGTCCATTGGTTCCCTTCATCCTGACTCCCGTCCAACGGTATCACTTCGGCCGTAGAATTATGAGCCAACGCTGCCCCAGCGATCGCGCGGCGCACCAACGGAATATTCGACATTTTAACCGACGATTTTTAACACATGTCACAAAATTAACCGTCTATTATTTATTTTATTATTAATTTGTTAATTTTAAGTCCGATTAAATATTTGTCAATCTCTAATTGGTAATACTATTAAGTTTAGTCAATTAAAATTGATCTACAATGTCTTCGATGTCAGAAACGATTACGCATGGCTGCGCTTGCGTCGGTTAGCAGGCAACGCGCGCAGTCTACGTAAACGTCACCGGCTAACTAAACGCCGGCGCTTGGTTGTTTCGACAGTGTATCTTGTGTTAATTCACTATTTTACTTTTTCATGAAACCGATCTAAAGTTTTTTTCATACTAGCTGCCCTGGTGAACTTCGTGTATATTTAATGTATTTATGAAGATGGTTTAGTTTTCGAAACGATAATAAGGCGTACCTACTATAGGCAACATACATTTACTTACATTACTAAGTTTTTATTGTCTACTAACCCGGCATTCTCTATTGGAGCAGTGTTGCGAGTCTAAGCTCTATATCCCCTCTCCTATATAACGGAGGCCTGGCCCTTTAGTGGGCCCTTAATAGGCTGATAATGATAACAATGACATAAACTCAGAATAATTCTATAGACACACGATCAGTCACATCGAAGCAGTTAATACCAAACGGCTATTAAACTGAAAATGTAATAAATATTACGATAGAAGCCAAAATTTCAATCTGTTTTTCAGATTTGCGGATAATAATAAGAATATTCAATAAGTAATACCTAGTTGGTCTAGTGGTTAGCCTATCCGGCTTCGATCACGAGGTCCTGGGTTCACGGAATAATTCTGAGTTTTTCATTCTTCTATAAAATTCTCAGTAAATTCCAAGTCCGGAGTCGGGAAGTTGGTGGTGATACACCCCCGTGCCTCGGAGAGCACGTTAAGCCGTCCGTCCCGGTCACTGTCATCAACATCTGATAGTGATCGTTAATAAATGAAACATTATCACCCTAAGCCCGCCAATCCGCATTGGAGCAGCGTGGTGGGTCTACGCTCCATGTCCCCTCTCCTATAGGAGGGAGGCCTGGCCCTGTAGTGGGCCGCTAATAGGCCGATAATGATGATGATGATGAATAGCATTCTATTTTATCGTTGCATCATTTCAGTAAATTCACTGAATTTAATTTACGAGAATGTAATTACATTACTGAATGACTGCGATCTCACCAGATTAGGAAACAACGCAGTCTAAAGATTCCAGTTCTGTTGAAACTTAACTTACTTAAAACAGCCCTACTGCTTCTTCTATAAATCCTGTTACCTACGTACCTATTTAAAGTTAAAATGTAAAAAAATCTTCCTTGTGTAATCGTTAGACAACTTTTCGAAGACCAATCACCCGCAAAATGTTTGGTATTGTGTTTTCGGCCCATCAATTGCGTATTCTGCCATTGAATGGAACCCTGAATGGGCTACGGTTTTGTTCACAGTTTGCACTATTTTCAATTAGTTCTATTGTCGTCGAGTGTCCACTGTTTTTGGTGTTCTGTATTTTGGTGGCTAAACCTTCTTCCTTGTGGCAAAATGACAATTTAGAATAGCGATCAAGTGATGCTTAACTGTACCAAACATTTTGGATTTGGAATTCTTATGGGTGGGTAAACCACTTCGTTACGGAACGGTGCAAGTCTGTCGCGATTCCCTTTATCTCACGCATAAAGCAGCGGTAGACAGGTCTAGCCGAGAAGCTTACGCTTTTTGGAAACTGCTCAGACAGAAAGAGTTCAGGCATTTTGGGCTCTGTTCTCAAACGGTACTGTGTTCGTAAAAAGCCTACCTTGGCGTATATTGTCGGACTATAATTGAGCACGACTCGTGCTCGTTCGAAGCTCGTAACAGTGTACACAACACATATTCATGCTCGGCTTGTGCTCGACTGGAGCTCGGCTTCTAAGCGTTGACTCTTTTTTCATCTTCTTTCTTCTTTAGAGATTCTTATTAAAATGAGCTTTCGGTAGGTATTCGGGCGAAAGATAATTCAATATCGGGTATGGAACCCTTCGAAGGTTAGTATATAACTCGGGTTTTCTAGTTTTTCAGCAATTATTATAGTTGATTGTCGGTCGGGCGATAGATCACGTCACGCAACGTTTACGCTCTACTGTCTGTGTCGAGCTGTTGCGATGGATGCATTTTATTTGTATTGTTTCACCGAATAGTTTCTAGCCTTTTTGTTTTGTGGCTATAGCTGCAAAGTTTTCTTTTTATTTTGTGTAGCTACAGATGTGAAGTCTCCTTTAGTTTATTGATAAGATGTTGGTACTGTGGTTAACGACGTTTGTGGGTTTGAGTTTTAGCTTGGACTATTAAATTCTAAGCTTTGCTTTCTTCTGAGAAATTTCCAGTAAAATTTTCCGAAAAATTGGGAATTGTGTAGACAGTTCTGGTCATTTTCATTATTATCTGGGAGTGACCGTTACTAACAAACTGTCTCGCTTTGACTGTACTCAAACATTGTACCGTTAAGCCAGCCAAGTATTGATATTATCCTCTCTATTAAAAATATAATAGAAAGATGAAATGTTACAATAGTGATAATGAATATCGTCAAGGTATCAAAAATCAAACTACTGAACCGATTTTTGTGTACATTTCCATATAATTCTCACACTCATTACATATAAAAACAACATTAAGATTTTTGTTGTGGTAACAAACAAAAAAATTGGCCTCGAATCAAGAGCCTCTCCCTTTTTTGACGTCGTTTAAAAATTATAGACGTGCGAATGGATCACGTGTGTCAGATACAATAATAACTGGTTACGTCTGATAAGTCCCGTAAAAAACGTGTAAGCGGCGATTAAACTTTTTATCATAAACTTGTATCTAACGGCTAGTGGATGATAATTGTTATGATTTATAATAATTTGTTTAAATTGGAATACAATGCGTTTAATAAAATGCAAATATATTGTTAATGTCTGCCTTGTTGATCCCGACCCCTTACGGGGTCCTTAATCATGAGCTTGCTTATTTATGCAAGGCGGCGTGAAGCAAAATAAACTGAATTAAAACTGTTGTGAAACAAAATGTTTCTATTTTTAACCGACGAAAAAAAAACGGAGGAGGTTGTAACTATTTCGAAGTCCCATACGAAGGTAAACATTCATCACATATTAATATAAACACAATTTACATCATGTTTTAGATCTTTCTAAAGGTTATTATACTTTTAATTTAAAAGTATTAGATTGGCACGTGATCGACTTTCGATTAGGACCCTATTATCAATGTTATGTCCATAAATAACTCAAGTACTTTTAGAGTTTCGGAAGATAAAATTCATGCAACCTTAAACAAATCTTGACTATCCCTAAACTCACACTTTCTCACTGTATTACATGAACTGATTCTCATATATGTGGCCCCTTTCATGTTTTATAAATTAATCGCTTTATATTTTTCAATACACGAAGTGTTTCCCATTTATGGGACCTCTTCGTGTATTATATAGTACCAAAAATGTGATTAGAATCAAATTCTCTTTAGAACTTAAAATTCCAATCAATATCAGAGTGGATCCACAGAGCGATCCTAGTAAGTCCTCAGACAAACTTTTGATCAATGGCATCTGTCTATTGAAAGATGTACATACTATTGCTCCACATTGTGGTGACACAGATACGCACGCGGAGCAATCCGAGTAAGTCCTCAGACAAACTTTAGATCAATGGCATCTTTCTATTGAAAGATGGTCAATTCTGTTCAATATTAGAATGGTATTTTACAGATACGCACACAGAGCGATCCGAGTAAGTCCTCAGACAAACTTTTGATCAATGGCATCTTTCTATTGAAAGATGTACATACTATTGCTCCACATTGTGGTGACACAGATACGCACGCGGAGCAATCCGAGTAAGTCCTCAGACAAACTTTAGATCGATGGCATCTTTCTATTGAAAGATGGTCAATTCTGTTCAATATTAGAATGGTATTACAGATACGCACACAGAGCGATCCGAGTAAGTCCTCAGACAAACTTTTGATCAATGGCATCTTTCTATTGAAAGATGTACATACTATTGCTCCACATTGTGGTGACACAGATACGCACGCGGAGCAATCCGAGTAAGTCCTCAGACAAACTTTAGATCGATGGCATCTTTCTATTGAAAGATGGTCATATGCTCCATCCCGCAATATGACGGTGCCCCGCTACCAGAAATGCTAGTTCTATGATGCCCGGGCCGAGTGAGGGTTACCGCAAAACGTCTAACTTAATAATTATAATATGATAGCCACACTTCGTGAATGCAGCCTCCGTTAATGTCTCTATGAACTTCGCTAGTTGCCAGAACATTCTGCGCCGACCACATCGCACAGCTCAACGAACCGTTCAAAGAACCGGCACGATTCTGTGGAAAGAATCTAATAATCGAATCTCTTATTAGAGAAACCGGAGCCCCCCCCTTATCATTTCTTTGTGAGAGAAATGTATACGGCACAAGTTATAGAGGTGTGTTCCTCTTTAATTTCATACCTCGATACCGAGGTGTAAGGCGTTCGAAAACAGCACATTTTATAGAGGTGTGTTCCTCTTTATATTGGATTCTAATTGTGAGGAGTTAGAAGAGAATAAGGCACTCAGTAAGTCAACATAGAGCTCAGACATTCGTTTCAAACATCTCGTCAGATGCAGATTCAGAGCTGAACCAAATGTAAGTGGCTAGTATCTCACTCCTCAACCAATCAGATGAGTATACCTCGTTACGAGGTGTTATGCGTTCAAAAAGCTTTAACATAGATATAAATACAACAGTCGTATTTTATTGTGTAAATGCCCAAGCTGTCAAGGCATATTTATATGAAGATGTTAATATATTTATATTATAATGTGTCTTGCTATCACATAATTCAATAATTTATTTTATTAAATTCTATATTTCTTAGTAAGGGTGCATAACCTTACTTGATGGATTATTGCTTATAAATCTCTTTCCATATATGCCTTCGCACACTATTTATAACCGACCTCCTCTATGTATTATATTCATCGCTCGATGAAAAACACAGAGTAGCATAGAAACTGACACAGACGCGGAGCACATAGATACAGCAGATCAGCAGAAACAGACGGAGCGGCGCCCCGCGCATCGCACATCGCGCATCGCTCAAACACTGAGTCACTTTTCGTCTCCGGCAGCCCTCGGGGCGTATTTGACATACAATATGGACGCTTCACGATTTTGCGTTCAATTAGAAAATACTTCTAATTACTCGTTTAATATAAACCACTGTTGTTTATCGTTTTACTATTCTTTAATAAAACACATTTATATATTTTACATGTATATATATATTTTAATTATTTTTAGTGTTATTATATATGTTAGTATGTACGATTATGATCGTCACAAGGTTCTCAATTCGACACGTATATTTGTTTTTTTTTTTTTTTTTTTTTTTTTTTTTATGTATGACCACGCATAACTTTTTACAGTGTTGTCCGATTTTCATAATTCTTTTTTTAATAGAAAGGGCATACATCCAAGGTGGTCCCATTGTCCTCATGTTAGGATCTGATGATGATATCCTGGGGAAATTGAAGGAACTCTTCAAATTTCGGAGGCACGCTTACAGCGATTTCGGTTTTTGACTCGGTATCGGTAGCCTTTTGGCTACTAGTGCCATATAATATAGTATGACAGCATAGTACGAGTACGGTACGTGGCGATAAATCACTAAAAAGTAAGAAATAAAAATTTTTAACAAAAAATAGAACCGACTCAAAACGCACTAAAAAGTATAAAATAACTGTGTCATTTAGTTGCTTTAATTTACTTAAGCATATCTACGAGTCGGTGCCAGCCAAGGTTTCTACTTTCAAGGAGGTTACCTAGAACCCACAAACTGCTTTACTGTTAAATAAATGTTCCTTAAACTTGCTGGCACCGACTTCATAGATATGCTTAAGTAAATTAAAGCAACTATATGACACAGTTATTTTATACTTTTTAGTGCGTTTTGAGTCGGTTCTATTTTTTGTTAAAAATTTTTATAATAAAATAAATAGATCAATAAATGATATCATTATTCAAAGTTATTTGCCTTTTAGAGATCTAAAAGACATAGGCCTCCGTTCTTATAGGTGAGCGGATTTGAAGCTTAGATTCATCACGCTTATCCAGTGGCGAACTTAAGGTGATAATGATGGATCATTTAATGATCATGTTGATGATAATCGACGGCTTAAAGTTCTCCCAAACCACGCGGTCTAACACCAATTTTCCAACTCCAGGTTCTGAATTTACTGACATTGGAAATGGAGAAACTTAGTATACCATAGCGTGAACCTAGAACCACGTGATCTGTAGCTACATAGAACCGCCAGACCAACAAGTCAGTTACATGTTATACGGAGATGACCGAGGTTTACTAGATGTGTGTTATTGTTAGTTTAATTACATCGTTCCGTCTTAGTGATAAAGTTAATGGCGTGACAGCCTATCCTCCGCGTAATAGTAGACAATACTGGATAAACTAGCCAATTACACCGAGGTTATGGTACCTTCCAGTACGAGTGGCCGCGACAATACAACGAAACGGTAATGTACTTACACATATAATTAAACTGACGCGGTTCGAGAAACTACATGATTCTAAGTGACAACGCTTGTAGACTTGCAACAGTAATAGTTGACGAACAATTAGATGGTTTGCCTGAAGATAAGTGGGGAAACTATGACGATGAAAAAGCAACACTACTCGTTAACGTTTTACTATGAACAAGAAATGAAACTAATAATTTAAAAACCCCGTCTAAAATGTAATTTACCATATCGTCCATGTTAGATTAAAAACTTTTCATAGTGTAGTATTCTACAAGTCAAGTCCTATCATTGATACCCATATTAAGCGAATTTTGAAAAACTATGTAATCCGCCATTTCGTTGCGGTCATTATGGACCAATTTTCATTAAATCAAAAAGAGAAAATTGTGGTGTAAAAGAAGATGTAGTGACTAAAATTGAGAAAGGGATGCTTAGATGGTTTGGACATGTAGAGAGAATGGATGAAAGAAGATTGACAAAAGAGATTTACAAGGCGAGGGTGAATGGAAATGTTGGAAGGGTAAGGCCTAGGTGAATGTTCCTGGACCAAATTCAGGACATTTTAAATAATGGCCAGGTCAAGAGTACCCTAAACCGACGAACTTGTATGAAAGGATTAATGAGAGTGGAAGAAGCTAAGGAAGTATGCAAGGACCGTGGCAAATGGAGGGATATGGTCTCTGCCTACCCCTATGGAAACAAGGCGTGATGTTATGTATGTATGTTCATTAAACATAGCTAAAAACCACCAACCAACAGGTTTTCAAATGGAAAAATCCGCATCGAAATCCGTACATTTCTTTACAAATAAATACAAATACAAATTTTTATTTGTTGATACAATTATGTACATAAGGGTGTTAAATTTAATCTTTGAAGGTAAAATAGTTTCACGCCCGATTGACATGCATTAGCATTAGTTTAAGGGCTACGATGGCACATACATACACATATACAAACACAGCCAGACATGCATCTAGGTCAAATTCATACTCCTATTATTAAAAATGGTAACAACTAGGACTAAACAAATATATCAATAAATCAATGACAAGTAGGCCCATGATTGTTGGGCCATGATTGGATTTCTATTAATATAGAAAGCATGGAGAGGTAGACCGATGGCTAACGCAGGCGTTTAGCGGTCACGGGGCGTTCAACACCTACCTTTTTGCAATTGGGAAAGCTCCAACAGATAAATGCTACCACTGCGGAGAAGAGGACACCCCGAGACATGCTATTTTCGAGTGTCCGGCGTGCGCGGACTTCAGACTGGTGGCACAGGGATCGAGTAGCGCCGTAGAGTCCCAAAACCTGATTGCGTCCCAAAAAAGATTGGCACACACACGCCCACGGCGGAGTCGGAGATGGCTTTATGATTTACTAGCAGTCGCCCGCGACTTCGTCCGCGTAAAAAACCTCTTAATACCCTTCTAATTTTAAAGACAGACTTTCATACAAAATGTGTGAAAGTCACATATAAAGTGTGCTCATTCCCCGCTCCCCCTCTCAATTTAATTTTTTTATAGTTTCCCGTGAAGCAATATCTCCCGTCCCGTGTACTAAAGGTCTACATTTTTTTAAATATTGTATAACATTTCAGTAAATTAACATTAAAAATATATATTTATGGCAAGCTGATGGGTATAAATTGATATTAAATAGTATATTTCACTCTTGAGTCTAGCCTTCAGAATAAACAAAAATAATTTTACAATCCGACACGCAGATAGAGATTAGCCCGTTTAAACAAACGAACAAACTCTTCCGTGTACTAAATAGATATTATTTGAACAAAGATCGAATTCTTAATTCATCATCATATATATAACATAGATCTAAACTCCCCTCCCGCACGCGCACCCCCGCCTTGGTGACGCTCACTTCGCAACGCAGAAATAGTAATATTTTAATTTCGCCATAACTTCAAAACCAAACGTCCAATTTTAATCTTTTAAATACCAAATATTATCTACATAAACTGTACTTAGTGATGAAATAATTTATTTTGATAAGGATTAATAGCATGAGTAAAATAAATACGTTTAAATGTAGTCCAAAAAAAAATAAAGATTTTAAATAAAAAAATGGTTGTTGTGCCTCACTCGACATAGATAGGTATAGTATGTCGCGGAATTTTTTGGAGATATTTATAAGATCTCCAATTAATTAGAACATTTTATGGTTCTATCTTTTATAGTTTAGGCAGCGTACGCAAAATAACTAACTTGTCTGGTTGATTTTTTACACCTTGTGTCTGAAAAACCCAAATATTTTACGGAACCCTATTTTTTTCCAAAATAAAATTTAGCCTATGTTACTCGTGGATAATGTAACTTTCGAATGGTGAAAAAATTTTTAAAAACGGTCCAGTAGTTTTTGAGCCTATTCGTTACAACCAAACAAACAAAGTTTTCCTCTTTATAATATTAGTGTAGACGAATATATTGGCTTGACTACGGAACAATACTTCAGACGCGTTTACGTTTACTTGGCCAGTTATTTTGCGTACATTAATGCGTTTCGCATTACAAGGCTGTTGAAAAAATAAATTTTCACGCGGACCGCTTGATTTACTGCTGTAACAGAAGGCAAACATCGTAAATTATCAAATCAACGGAGGGGAAAGAAATGTTTTGTATTTGAATACGGAGGTATTTTCGACTCTGTGACGTTTTATAAATAGATAGATCAATATTACTGGACTTTTATTTCAAGATTATTACCTTCATTTTCAGTACTTCAAGCAGCTAGACACGGATCTGCATCATAAGGCTTCGATAAGCATTGTAGCGTTCTAAAACATGACATCGTAATTCTGCACCTCTACATCCTTTAACGAGTGACTTAATTTGAGGGTAGTCCCTTTTCTGATTTAAGTATATACTACAGGATGTCCGCGGTTTCATCCGCGTAGTTCTCGTTCCCGTAGGAATTTCGGGATAAAACGTAGCCAGCAATGTGGTGTGAGCTAACTGCATACCACATTTTATTAAAATCGCTCTAGTTTAGTCGTGAAGAAGTTAAATATTTTCTCGAACTTTTGCGTTTATAATAGTAGTATGACATGATATATATAGTAGTAGACCTATGAGGCTGGCTTAACATAACATTGGCTTTTTTTTATTGACTACAAGTTGGCCCTTGACTGCTATCCCACCTGATGTTAAGTGTTGATGCAATCTAAGATGGAAGCGGGCTGACTTGTTAGGAGAAGGATGAAATACACACTCCTATCGGTTTCTATGCGACATCGTACCGGAACGCTAAATCGCTTGGCGGAACGTCTTTTTCGGTGTTAACTAGCCACGGCGAAAGCCTCCCACCAGCCAGACCAAGACAAATTAAGAAAAATCTCAATCTGCCCCGCCGGGAATCGAACCCAGGACCTCCGTCTTATATATCCACCGCGCATACCACTGCGCCACGGAGGTCGTCAAAATATATATACCACATTTTATTAAAATCGCTCAAACTTTCGCGTTTATAATAGTAGTATGACATGATATCCAGACCTATGAGGAGTTTCATTGGCCAATAGTTTTGTTTTGTTAAGAAGAACTTTTACCTACTTAGGTACCTATTTATTATTAAGTGTAATGTACGCATAAAACACCTGCTAATACGTCTACATTTTTCATAGATCTGGGAAATTCGTTATTCATCTTACGGGCACAATCACAAGTTCAACAATCACCATTCTTTTATATCAAATTGACACATATTTTGTTTGCCGTGTAGTTTTGCCGCGGGTTTCGCAAACTTGTATTATATTACTGACAAATTGCTTTTGCTTTGTCGCTTCTTCCTTGTGTTAGATTTCGAGATTATCTTTTTAGAGTTCCTCTAGTGGAAATCCGTATGTTACTTGAATTAGTTTTCTTCCCACGCTGTTTTAATACGTTTTGATATTATTATCGAGCAATTTTCACACGCAATTCGTCTGTACCTACCAGTAACCACTTACATTTTTCAGATCTCGTCTACGGTTAAAATGATTTTGATAAGTTTTAAGAATTAGGAAACAGTCTTTGGTTGGGTATTCAATATTCCATTCCAAATATTTTTTCATATAAAAATATCGAGCAAACGAGCAAGTAGATCACGTGATGTTAAGTGATTACAGCCGCCCATGACCATGAACGACTGCGATACCAGAGGAGCCACTGATGCGTTGCCGGCTTTTAAGGTTTTTATTTATTCGCTTTAATATCCCTTAAATATATGAGTGAGGTTACACCGAGGATACTTGTGTGTATAAGAAAATAATGCTCAAAAATTTTTGTAGGAGCCCTAGATACATCGATAACATGAAACATGAAACTCTTGAAGAAAAACAAAAAGGATGTAAAATATCGAAGAGTGGTCTCGCTGGCGCATCACAGTGGATTTATTGACTGAGGTCCCGGGTTTGATTCCCGACTGGGCCGATTTAGATTTTCTTAATTGGTCCATGAGAGGCTTAAACCATCTAACTACCATCTCACTGGCAAAAATGTGCCACTAAGCGACTAAGCATTCCTGTATGATGTCATATAGAAACCGAAAGAGGTGTGGATGTCATCCTTTTAGTAATAAATTAACCCACGTCTGTCATAGATTGCATCATCACATACCATCAGGTATAAGTGCTAACAAAAACACTATCAATTTAACACTCATTAGCAGTCTAAGCTCGCCAACCGGTCTTGGAGTGGTGTGGTTAGCTTAAGCACCTATAAATATACTAATGATAGTTTTTAATATAAAACAAAGTTGCTTCCCGCCGGCTTGTCTCTAATAGATCATTATATATATCTTTTAAATGAGGGTGATTCAAGAGCTAGGTCATGTTTTGTGTTCCCAAGCGGACGATAACTTATAATTTCAAAGATAAAAAAGCTTAGGAGTGTACTCCTCTATAAGATTCTCGCACCAAGGCGCATTTGAATCCCTTAAAATTTAAGTTTTAGAATTTAAATTTGCACCTTTTACTTTTTATATAAAATCTTTGACATTTCAAAGGTAGTAATCAATGTCCTTGAAATATCCTTGAAAAAAACTTGAGTTTGTATTTGACTTTGATACTTTGGACTTTGATTTCGCGGGCGGTCGCTAATACAATAATATCTATTGAGTAGACGATAATTGTTCTTTTAGTTATTTTGAGTCTATACTTTTTTGAGACTTACTGCGAAAAACTTCGAAGAACATCTTAAGAAGCTTTCGCTTGGCTGTAGGATTAAGGGTCGGGTGCAGAAGACGCTTATTTTTGAGACGGCGCGTATTGTGACGTCCCTTATTCTGAAGCCCTGACAATTGGTTTCTTAGGCCCCGCAATTGGAGGATCAGATTGATTTTATAAATTTTTAATATTTTTTATAAGCATTGTTGAAAATTTAAAAACAATTTTAAATATTTAAATGATAGATCTACACTGTATATCTATAAACGTTCACTAAAGTTAACTACAATTACGAGGCTATAAACTAACAGCTAACTGATTTATTTGGGAAATGTGTACTATAATTGAAACTCGCCTAACTAGTTAATAAAATCACGCACAGGCTAGACCAAACTAATATATTTATAGCAACCGCTAATGGCTTAATTAATTCAGCAAGTAACTAATTTGGCGCACGTCATTACTTACAAGAACTGATATTACTGCTCTAATGAAATACCTACCCGTTATAATTACGACCAGAGAGCATGGGATGGCCAGATCTTTGCCATTTTATGCAAGTTTGTCGGCCTCGGAAAGGGTTGGCTAAAGTTTTAGTAGTAGAGCGAATCGTCCGGGAAATTCTGTAGCCAATTAGCCATGCTTTCCATGTCTAAAGGGTATGTATGGATGCTGATATATTCACAAGTTCATAAGGTCTAACAGACTGCCTCGTTGTGGCTTCGATCATTCGGTCCTGGTTTCGAATAGTAATTCGAGTTACTGAATAATTTTGTTGTTGTTGAAGTTGGTGGTGTTATCCCCCGTGCTTCGGAGAGCACGTTAAGCTGTCAGTCCCGGTCACAATGTTTGTCATTGCAAAATGTTGCTATATTTATACGCTCCCTTTAACCAAACTAGTAAAAGAAAAAAATTTAGGATTGTCTGATAAATTATTATTCCTAGATATGCTTAAGTAAATTAAATCACCTAAATGACACAGTTATTTTTTACTTTTTAGTGCGTTTTGAGTCGGTTCTATTATTTGTTAAAAATTTTTATTTCTTACTTTTTAGTGATTTATCGCCACGTGACGTACTTGTACTATACTGTCATAGTATATTATACGGCACTAGTAGCCAAAAAGCTACCGATACCGAGACAAAAACCGAAATATATATGTAAGCGTGTCTCCAAAATATGAAGAGTTCCTTCAAGTTTATTGAATGGATTTATTTGTTTAAGGATTTCATAAGTTATAAATTATTTTGTCTCTGTTGCAACATCAAGTATTAAAAATATTAATAATAAATCTAATATTAATATTTAACGAGATACTTAACACTTAAAAGATCGATACAAAGTTCTTCTTCTTTTTACGATGTTTTTATTTAAATGGAATCAGTTAAAAAACAAATAATTTCATTCGGTCGATCATAATGAATTTCATTACGTGGCTTAAGTAAATTTTAATGAAGTGCCAGTGTGCGATCGTCAATCTATAATTAAAATTTAAATGAACGGGGTTTTGTTCATAGCATTCTTTATATAAATATTGATGGACTATCAATTTACGTGTAGATTTTAAATGTTCCTTTTGTATCGGCAATGGAGAAAAGGATTTAACAGAGCAAAACTGGTTTCATTAAACGTCATCACCATCGTCTTCAATGTACTTTATGGTCATATATTATAACCCAGGACTATACAATATTAAAATATGAATCGAAATTGTAAAATAATATTGTTAGCGACGCTCCGACAGGGCCCATGTCACAATATGTTAAGTTGCATGCTAGTACAATTGTTAAGAATATTATTATTATAAGACATGATTGCTAAATAAATAAATAAATAAAAATAGATGGTAATGACGACAAAAGATAATGCAGCCTCAAGTAGAATGTTTTTGCGTAGGATGCCTAATTAGGTAGGTACTCTAACTTAGTAGAAGCACACATAGCACAACACGTACCTGGTTGACTTGAGCTTTGCCCGGTATTTTTTTTTTTAATTTAATAACAACGCCATCTATTGTTAAGTAGCTTTAGGTTGCTGTGTCGGCACAATTTTTAACTGTCTGAAAACACTAATAAAACAACCTGGATGGAACCTATCTAGATCGATCACTTATTTAGTGATTTACTGATATATCATTATACTTAGTTTTATCTCTGTATGGATAGAATTGCTCATTTAACCAAACTTTCAAGAGTGCACGACTAAGAAGAAACAAATGAGAAACCTCAGCTAAAAGCGACACCAATACAACTGGAGGAAGGTAATTGAATCTAGTATTTTAGCCACCAGCGATGGTGGAAGCTGGAAAAGGATTCAAAATCAAAAGCAATAAATTAAGAAGTAAAATGCAAATTTCGTTTAAATAAATCCTGAATTACATGTTTTAGTTAACAGTAAATAAAGTATGCGTACTATTCTACGTATTCACTGAATTACTAGCTTTCGTGTTAAGGGCGTAGAAGTCTAAATGCGTGTTTTTTTATCCTGAATAATTTAAGAGGGTTGGTCGTAAAGTCCTGCGTTTTATATTGCGATGGTCGGTGACATTAGCCTGGTAATATAAAGGACATGCGGGTTCTATCTGAGGGATACAAATCGTCGCGGCGTCGATCGACTCCATGTCTAATTTAACAGCCTTACAAGGCAATAAAAACCCTTTACTGTTAGATAAATAAATAAACTTCCTGTCGTCAAGGTCAAGGTCTTTCAGTTGAAGGTACTTTTCGAAAATAACTTGATTTATACTATGAAGGGAAGGATAGAGCAAGAAAAGTTTTTTTAAAGTTTCGGTTGAAGTGAATAAAGCCTCTATTGTAACACCTTGAAATTTAAATTGAATTTGATCCATTTTTAACCGACGAAAAAATATATATTCGACACGTATATATATTTTTTTTGTGTAAGTATCGGTAGCTTTTTCGCTACAAGTGCCTTATAATACACTATGAAAGCATAGTATGAGTACGTTACGTGGCGAAAAATCACTAAAAAGTAAGAAATAAAAATTAATTAAGCACTATTCTATATGTCGATTTTTGAAAAAAATACATCGTACGAACATCTCGCCAATCATTCCACCTTCAGTTCGACTGTCAGTCCAATATGGCAATATGTCATTCGAGAATTCCGATTTCTGTTACATCCGATTTGCAAACATCGGCTTAAAAAATCACGTATGTTTCAAGATTCGACATACCGGTTGAATTTTGAACTACAATTTATCATTTACAAGGAAATACTACGAGAAACGTAAACGATAATAATCGATGGTGTTCTTATAGTATACCTAATTATTATTTGGCATTAGGCACTACCAATTACCAAAGTATTTGGGTTCGAGTTTGTAGCCAATGCAGACGACAGCAGCAAGCGACGTGTCGCAATGAGTCTGTTTGTTTATATGTATTTCTATGAAGTACCTTAGGTGATCGCGCCTATTTCATATACCTAAGGTATTACGAAATGTGGCTGATGCTGGCGGATGGAGGCTGATTCCATATAAACAAAGCCAGGAGTGTCGCGGCGATATATCGCCGGCTGCTGTCATTTTCAATCGGTTCCGAACTCGCACTTTATTCTAACGACGTAATTGTTTATTAGCGTTTTCGTACAAATACGACCTTTTTTAACCGACGAAAAAAAACGAAGAAGGTTCTCAATTCGACACGTATTTTTTTTATTTTTTTTTATGTATGACCACGCATAACTTTTTACAGAGTTGTCCGATTTTGATAATCTTTCTTTTTTTTATTAAAAAGCGCACACTTCCAAGGTGGTCCGATTGTCATCATGTTAGGATCTGATGATGATATCTTGGGAAAATTGAAAGAACTCTTCAAATTTTATAGGCACACTTGCAGCGATTTCGGTTTTTATGTAAGTATCGGTAGCTTTTTGGCTACAAGTGCTGTATAATATACAATGACGTATAGCACGAGTATGTTACGTGGCAATAAATCACTGAAAAGTAAGAACTAAACAAAAAATAGAACCGACTCAAAACGCACTAAAAAGTAAAAAATAACTGTGTCATTTAATTGCTTTAATTTACTTAAGCATATCTATGAAGTCGGTGCCTAATGAAGTCGGTCTTTAGTGCGTTTTGAGTCGGTTCTATTATTTGTTAAATTTTTTTTGAAGTTTCATTTCATCTCTACACGATGGAGGCGTGTAGTTCGTAAACCGCGTCATCAAATTTAATACTGTCTTTCACCCACATTTCGAGATCCTACCTCTCAATGCTACCACAACAACGGCTGAAAAACGTAAAGTTCCGAACATAAATAGACCGCGTCAATTTTAAGAATTCATTTTATTGCGATGAAAAACAACGATTCACAAGGTAATCCAGAGTTACAGTAGATAATAAAACTCTTGTTTATACACTCCGATACGTAGGTAGGTAACTGTCATGCAAGAACATGTATAATATGATCTCCGGGGAAATAAATCTGTATTAACTTGGCTGTATCGCGCAAAATGTAAGTTTTTTTAACGAATTGTGATTTATATGCCGAAATATGGAACTGTAATATTTTCGATGTTTCTGTTCTGTACAGCGGCTATAGTGTAGAACAAGCCTTTGTGTGTCTTAATAGGCATATTCTTAGCAAGTCCACTTAAAACATGGGTATCAAACGCCAAAGTGAACTTAACTTGTGTTCTGGTTACTAAGATAATTAGATAAAGAAATAAATAGGTATACACATAATTATAATATTGATAATTTAAAGACGGAGGACTTGGGTTCGATTCCCGGCAGGGCCGATTGAGATTTTTTCATTGGTTCAGTTCTGGCTGGTCGGAGATCTTGGGCGTGGCTAGATACCAACATAGCGACCCTATTGTGGGACGCTACGTTCATTGAGATATTGGCTCCGTGTCATATCAGGGAGACAGAATCAAGACTCGGAACCGCAGTAAAGGCTGAATTGAGTGAGTCGCACAATTACGCTTCTCTGACCGAGAGCTGTTTGTTCCTTTTGCACCGCAGCTAATTGCCTCGACTGGTGACAAAAGGCTCGTTTTTGCGCAAAGACCGTCCGACGCAGAAATGAAGCCAGTATTCTTGATACCATTCTACTTGGTAATGATTTGTATAGTTATTAGGATAAGTTAGTTAAACTTTCTTCTTATATTTTTTCCAAGAAAACAAAGGCTATGTATTATCATCATTTTCATCATTATCAGCCTGTTAACGGGCCAGGCCTCCCTCCTTATAGGAGAGGGGATATGGAGCGTAGACCCACCACGCTGCTCCAATGTGGGTTGGCGGGCTTAGGATGATAATGTTTTATTTATTAACGATAACTATTAAATGTTGACGATAGTGACCGGGACCGATGGCTTAACGTGCTCTCCGAGGCATGATGGTGCTTCACCTCCAACTTCCCGACTCCGCGGTTGGAATTTCCTGAAAGTTCATAGAAGAATGAAAAACTCGGAATTATTCCGTGACCTAGGATTCGAACCCAGGGCTTAGTAATCAAAGCCACGTAGGCTAACCACTAGACCAACGAGGCAATCCATGTATAATACAAAATTAAAATAAAATAAGTACGTATGGTACGAACACATGCAATGTGTACGTTTTATAGCCATAAAAAGCAACTTCCCTGCAACATGTCTACTCCAGCAAAGCGGCGATAAAATTCAGTTTTATTTGTACAATGCGACATGAGTTTACCATGTAAATGACAATCGGGTGTGCCTCTTGGGAAATATATCTGTATGTGCGATATACTCAGTTCATATAATGCGGTATAAGAATTTACCTTGATTTTTATTGCTTTACGCAGGTACTGTAAGTAGACAATCTAAGAGGATTCTATGGAAAAATCTTATTTTCGTAATCCTTCGTAATACAACATATATTTTTGAAATAAACGTTATTCCTTTCTTTTTAACCGAAGAAAAGACTGAGGAGGTTCTCAATTCACCTATAGCTACTTATGTCTTTTTACTTATTACTTTTTGCTTGAATTTAGAAAAACGAATATAACAAGGTAAAATATTGAAAAAAAATTATTCGCCATTTTTTTGTGGCAGCCATCTTGATTTCCAAACTTTTCCTAGTGTATAGTAATCTTTGAATTCATACTCATTTTAAGGCACTTGTGAAAAAATGTATGTAACACATAAACACATACATACACACACACGCATACGTGACACCGGGTACGGGGTAACACCACCTTTTTTTAAATCAGGGCCGAGATTTTTACTTTCTTCAAAAATAAGCCCAAAATTTAATAGCCCAGCTCCGGACTCGAACCAGTTTCCTCACGACCAGAGACTACATTGTCGTGCCAGTTATTTTCACTTACGAGAACAAAATTCCCTATATATTAGTAATAAAGGAATAAAACTAATTTCTAATACACGTACCATAGCTGAAGTTCAGTAAACGAAACAAACTAAAACATTTCAAATTAAATTACCTATTCTGTTTACGAACTACTACTTAACTTTCCTAATATATGAGTGAGGGGGATAACTTTGAAAATACTTAAACTTTTGCTTTGAATCTAATCTGACTCGGTTTATTTTAGCAATTTGTATATATTAAGCGTTATGCTTACTAAGTTATACAAATATTTAAGTAACAATTTAAATAATTCTTATTTAGTTAGGCGAGATATTACAATAATTTTAGTACTGACTTAATATTAAGTAAATAGTAATTTTAAGTAGATTGTAAGCAATGCTGATCTTTATGACCTCTAACGATTTAAATTAAGTAAGTACTATAATTAAAACTGACCTTTTTTTTAACACTGGGAAATGCATTTATGCATCCCTCCCGGAAGCAAATCCGAAAATCGAGTCTGCTTCCGGAACGGTATGTGGGACTCTCCGACTAGCCGAAATACCCACAAAACGGATAATACCCAACCAACCCAACCAACCCAACGGTAACGAAATACCCAGCGGACACGTCTGCGTCATTAAATGGTACGTCACAGGATCGAGGGAGACACTCGTACTATAATGTACCGGCGCTTTCCGGCATCTTTATTCACGGTGGGAGTAGGTGCGCGTAGCGGCGCCTACTTCTGTCCTGTCTACGCCTCCGTATGTCATGAGCATCTGAATCGGCTTCCCTTGCCCTCTCATCAGCCTCCTTTAGAGCAATCATTGACCCGTAGAAGGATACTGCAGCCGCCCAACACGTCTCGCTGCTGATCATAGCATTCACTACGTTCGGCAGCAAAACGTTTTCCTCCAGAATAATTAAAACTGACCTTACTATCACCATTACTTTGAAACATAGATTAAAGACTACTAGATGGAGTCATAACGTGGCTGTAGGTTCAAGAGCGTGACAGACTTATTTCATTCGGCCTTTATTAGAAAGTGATACAAGATTATTTTTTGTCCCTTTCAGCGTGTTCGTTTTTATTATTTGTCAAGAGTGGAATTTGAGACAGACAAGGGACATATCTGAGCAATTATTAGCTTTTTATTAAATTTGCTGATAAATAATATAACTTTGCGGTTACTATATTAATTTAAACGTTATCGTGCTATGGTGGGTTGTAGTATTTTCGGCTGCAACAGTCGCAGCGAACAGAAAATCGAAGGAATTACGTTTCATACGTAAGTAGGCATAAACTTCATTGATTGATGTTTTAAAGCTTAGATATGTTATTTTTTAGCAAATTTCATGTATTATGCGTTTACTAAACTATATTATATAAAGTAATATTTTGTATTTTACGATATTTTAAAACATAACTTTTTACGATGTACTTTAAATGTTGACATGTCATGTCAATAAGGCTGATTTGCTGTCTCACGAGTGGACACGCTATGGGCTCTATCTAGAAGTCTTTAATCTATGCTTTGAAATAATTGCTTTACATGACGTTTTAAAAATGCTAGTAAACTAAGCTTATTCGAAATAAATTTAATTTGGAAATTTATTGTCTCGTTAGTAAGGTAGTTAGCATAGGTATCTTCGATCATGAGGTCCTTGATTCAAATCCTGATCGAAATGTGGAATAAGTCTCAGGTTTTTTCTTTTAAGAAATTTTCAGTATAATTTAGGCCGGAGCCAGAATGTTGGCGGTGTTACGATACCGTGCCTCGGAGAGGACGTTAAGCAGTTTGTAACGATCACTATTGTCAACATCAGATAATGATTGCTAATAAATCAATCATTGTTATCCCAAGCCCACACACCTGCATTGAAGCAGCGTAGGGGGTCAAAGCTCCAAATCGCTCTCCTATAAAGTGTGGCCTAGCCAGGCTGATAATGAAAGTGACGACGATTCAAATGAAGATTAGTGACCTATATTGCTATTCTGCAATTATAGTTTTATAACTCAATAGTGTGAACTTTGAATATTTCTCATCGGCTTAAATGGAGAGAGATAGAAAAGAAGAAGAATTTCTAAAACAGTCTAGCTATTAAAACATAGCGCTACTGTATAGACTTCAGTTGACTGGAGTTATTCATTGAAGCAGGACCTACGCACAACGGCCAATATTGTGACGAAGTGCAATGATGGCCCAGGAAGAAGAAAGAAAATTAGTATTATACCATTTAAGTATGTGAGTGACTTGTACATGTATTTGTGTACTAAAACTACATCCACGAGTATGTGGACGTCTAGCGTCGGATCTACATTTACTACTGCATCTACTCGCAATGCTTCAACCCGTAGAGATAAAATTATAATATCAGAGTAGAAGTCATGACAAAGTTCGAACCAAAATATTTGAGCTATCCGTCAATTAATTTCTCCCAACTGATCGCAGGTGTCAAAGCCAGAAAATCTTGTTCCAAGAATTCAGGACGGCCTTAGTAAAGACGGAGCATAGAGTAACAAGTTAAGATGTAGACATTGCACTTTTGTTCGTTATAAAATGGCACAACAAAGGACATTGCCAAAAATTGTATGGAAGTGTACCCCAGGCTGCCCAGTAATAATATATATGTCATTAAATAGTGCAGATTTTCTGTTTACAGAAAAACAAAGTTGTATGTAGCTATGCAGTCGCAGGAAAAAGTTATGAAGGTTGAAAAAGTTGACTTTTTATACTACGACGATGGTCACGTGATTCAGAACACAAAAAATCGATTAAAATTTTTATATTTTTGATATATTTTCAAGTCATTGCTATGAAACATGGGTAGTTGTTTAAAATACATTGTCTATTTAAATGTAACAGTTAAATATGAGCATAAGTTTGTACAGCCCGGGGCAAATTTTGGCAATGTAATTTATTGAATTTTAATGAGATTGAAAATATAATATTGAATAGCTTAGTCATCTTGAAATACAAAATACATAGGGTTAGATTATTTTACGTACGTTACGTAAGTCTACGTTCGCCTAAGATGCTACAGTTGGGACCAGAAAGCGCAGTGTTGATTGAACCTCCAATAGGTGGACTGCAAACCTGTCGCAGGGAGCCGCTAGCCACAGGCGGTTTTAGGTTGTTGTGTTTGAAAGACCCTAAAAGGCCCTTATCCAGTAGTGAACGTCCATCGGCTGCTAGTGATGATGATGATGATCTGTAAATTTATAAGAATATTTTTTTTCATCACACAAATTCATAATGTAATATTTTTTTTTCTTGAAAATATTTTACTACTGTTTTGTATGACGACCAGTAGGTCAAATATTTTGCAGATTATTGCGCATCACTTCTTTACGTCGAGTGAAATCGGCACTTTTTGAGACAAAGGGTCGTTTGGCTCTTATATTTTAATTAGAGAAGCGCCGGTATTAAAATTAGCAAGGGGTGGGAAGCGGCAAGCTGTTTTGCCACAAGTGAGAATTCTCCAACGGAATTACTGAATTAAATTCTTATAACGACGTTGTATTCTGGCGGAGTCCAGAATTAAGATTAAAAGGATTTTTTAAATTAACGCAGATTTGCTGTGAAATATTTCTGAAACTTAAAAGGGTTTGATATTATTTAGATAAGTAATTTGTTCTTACTTTTGAGCAAATGCTGTAAAGCTGTAATTTATAAAGTGGAAAGAACTTCCAACAGACCGTTGGAAATTTGGAATCAATTTGGGAGTTTGTATTTTTTAAAGTTATGACCTGATGTGGTGATGATAGTCTTTGTTTACGGTCATTATTTATTATACATCTCATATCTGGACAGCCTCCGTAGCGTGGGGGTAAGCCCAGTGGATTTATAAGACAAAAGTCCTGGGCTCGATTCTCGGCTGAGCAGATTAAGATTTTCTGATAGGAGCCTTCGCTGGTAGTTATAACCTTACCGACAAAGACGTCCCTCCAAGCGATTCAGCGTACCGGTATGATGTCGTGTAGAAACCGAAAGGGGTGTGGATTTTCATTCTACTCCTAACAAGTTAGCCCGCTTTCATCTTAGATTGAATCATCACATATCACCAGGTGTAATTGTAGTCTAGGGCTAACTTGTAATGAATAAAAAAAATGTTAGCAGCAAAGATATTTCTTTCCACCAGGAACTTGCCGTTTCACTTTAATGCAGCGAGGTATCCAATCATCTGATTCCATTTATAATTATCTAACAATAATAGTCATAACAAAATCAAGCGTTGAATTCGTACATAATAAAAAAACAAGGAGTTAATATAGAGGAAGAAAAAAAAATGGTACAAGAAAATTCTAGGTCAAAGAATGTAGCGTGCGAAACTAGGGCAAATAAAGCTATTCTGCAAACAAAAACACAGCAGCGAAAAACTTCCAAGAAAGCTTATCTGCACGAGCTCTTTGAAAGAAAAAGCTGTCTTGAGGACTCATTGAAAAAAGTAGGCAAGCGTTTCGTATTGGAGTCGTGTACCCTTTTTTATTTTAACATGAAAATTATTCCCTTTTCTCTTCTTACAAAGTGTTGCTAGTTTTTCGTTTAAGAACAGTTATAATCTAGCAAAGACAATTCAATCTGTAGCCTCTCGTATGTGATCCATAATAGCGCATCACTAATAACACTAATAACCACGTACATAATTATTATAAAACAAAGTTCCCCACTACGTCTTTCAGTTCACGAAACACTCAGACCTTAACGTGACTTCACAAAAAGTTTTCAGCAATAGATAGACTGATTTTGAGGACTCCTTAAGGTGTCCATAAATTGGCTCAAATATGATGATAATCAATCTATTAACCCCTACAGGTCCAGGCATCTCTCCTTTAACGATCACTATCGGATGTTGATGTTAGTAACCGGGGGAGACGGCTCCGAGGCCCGGAGATATAACACCACCAACTTCCCGACTCCGGGTTATAATACATGAGTATCACTACGGGAAGGTCCGCTGGTGTAAAATACAATCTAATAAAACATGAAGCGAAGCATGTTTTTCCTAATATTAATATTTCAAAATATTATATCAGGGGTTAATGTGTGAAAGCATTTTGCACTGCCTCCTGAGAAGAAAACTTTTTATCACGTAGAAAATTGTCCTAATCACGAAAAAAATGGTAGCCCATTGAAGGAAGCTCTGGCGAATATGGTGGATGACGAATGGTTTCTAATTGCATTTCCTGTAGAGTTAAATCGGTTTCTCGTGCTGTATGAGGTCTCGCGTTATCATGGAGTAATAATGGTGAAGATCGATTCATAAGTCGGGGCTGTTTCACTGCTAGTTTCGCTATCATTATTCGGAATTCGGCGCAGTAGACATCTGCCGTTATTGCTTGACCAGATCGGAGAAAGCTATAGTGAAGAACACCACGCTGAGACCACCAAACAGTTACCATTACCTTTTTATTGGTAAGCTTTGCTTTAGGACACTGTTGCGACGTTTGACCTGGGGTCAGCCATTGCATTTTCCGCTTACGATTATCGTAACGAATTCATTTTTCCATTACATGTCACAATTCGATCCAATATTCCTTCATTTCTGTATCGATTCAACAAGGCAACGCAAGTTTCAACACGCGTTTCTTTCTGCAGATCAGTCAAATCATGAGGCACCCATTTTTCATATTTTTTTATTTTATTGATTTGATGCAAATGATTCAATATTGTTGGTAAAGTAACGTTAAACCATGCCGCTAATTCCTGGGTAGTTTGCCTCGGATCGGCTTCCACCATCTATTTAAAATCATTGTTATTCACCTGTGTGGGCGGTCTTCCCGTGGTTCAAATCGAAGTTTCCATCACGAAAGCGTTTAAACCAAAATCGCACAGTGCGTTCATTAGCAGTCTCCTCTCCAAACGCAACATTAATATTGCGAGCTGTTTCTGCCGCGTTAGTTCCGTGTGGGAACTCATATTCAAAAATCACACGAATTTTCGAAGTATCCATCTTTATTGCCTAAGCTGAATAAAAAAAACTGAAAGTTCATAATCGAATGTTGCACATTTTTTAAAAGAAGAACTACACAAGTACCGTATGAAAAAAGTTTCACTTTAAAATCTTAAACCATAAAGGTTGTATGTCAATTCGAAGAACTTATTACAATAAAACGGCAATTTTATTTTTTAACCCCTATTATAAATAAACTTTGGATGGATGGATGTTTGTTAATCCTTCACACAAAAACTACTAAATGGATTTTGATGAAACTTCACGATGATATAGTTTACATATCAGAATAGCACTTAGGCTACATTTATCCCGAAATTCTTACAGGGACGAGAACTACGTGGGCGAAATCGCGGGCGCCCTCAGTATTGAATATTTGAAATAAACACTAATTCAATTTTCTCTCTCCACAAACGCAATGGACTGTCGACAATTCGAAAAGTTGTCGAGTTGATGTCGACTCTTTTAAACATTTAACTGCTATTATGTATCTAACTTTAGAAGTTTGGTAACTTCGAAGTTATTCCTGTGAAAACAAATTATGGCTTCATAATATTTGTTGAAATGCTAGTTCTGAAATTTGCTTGCTAAGTATATGTTATCATTTAATATAATAAATTAACTTTTACATTTATTTACATTTATTTCACAGTTATTTGGCGAAATGTCGATATTTTCAGGTATCAACATACTTGTGTTTATTCAATTTTGGCATAGTTATATAGCCAAAATAATTAATTAAAGTCCGTATTTCTTTTAGGAAAGGAAGAAGGAAGAGTTTTTCGAAATCTGTTCCCGTATAGTGGAAATAAAATAATCATTGAGTGAATAAATTAGGTTTTTAAGAAAGAAAAAAAATCAATTTGATAATTTTGAAGAGTAGGGTGTGTGTGGTATAGTAGGTATATAATGGACACCACCCAGCATATTATGCTACGCCAGTGGTAAATACACCGGCGCAGTCTTCAGTCTTGAGGAATAAAAATCGTAAGGTGAACAATCAACGTTAAGTATCAAATAATTTGGTACACTGGTTTTTGTTTAACCGAACAAGGTAATTTACAAGACAATATACGCCAGGCTGGGCCCTGAGCAGGAAGTAGGGAAATAAGGGGAAATTTACACGGCGTGTTAACGTGAGAATTATGTTCGGGGTAATAAGATGTCAGGTGCTTCTTTCCGGCCCTTTTCTTACGGAAAGGTATTATATTTTAAAAGGTTTCTTCTACTAAATTAAAATTCGGGATGAATTATGTGCCTTTTGTGATTAAAATACGGGCGCGTTTCTTTTTTTGGAATGGAAACACTTTAGGAATGTTTTTTAGGTGTTCATTAATGTTTTTTTACTAAAGCGATGTTTGTATAAAATAGAGTTTGGGTTAACTTGGGATAGGCTGTGTTTGGAATGATGCAGTATTATTTTTAGCAAAGGCAGTAGGGTGGCTAGGTTCAACTATGAGTTAAATGATAGATTGAGTAGGGAATCAAAAAAATATTTGTTAATTGTGGGTTTTAGGGTATTACATGGCCTTATTAATCTTAACATATCAAAACGATATCAGTTAGGATGCAATTAGTTACAGTTTTATTCTAATCTTATTGTATATATTACCTTTTCTTTCTTATAAAACATTTTTATGACTTTGATTCTATTTTTATTGTATATATTACCCGAGTTATCATATTTTTTGTCGCGCGAGTCGGACCGTGAAATTTATTAAATTTAGCTTTATGCGCGTACGCTGCCTTAGGTAATGGATATAATTGAAAACTTTATGCATCTTAAAAAAGTTCTACAAAAAAGTCCGCGATAACATATATCTATCTTTTATAGTTTGGCAGATATATAACTTTTTGTGTTTTAAAAAATCATTCATTTCATATGCTTACGTTTAGAACTAAACTTAAATCCTTATCATAATAAATTGTTTAATAATCATAAGGATATTATAGAGATAAGATTTGCCTTTTACAGTATGTTAATTAGTTACATAGTTTCGGAGATATTACAAACCTCCTCCGTGTTATGTAATATTGAATAGGGGTCAACATTTTAGTATTGATATTCTTTGAGAATTCGATCTTTGATCTTTTCTTTCAATTTATTTGGCATGGCAGACCATCCTAACTAATATTATAAATGCGAAAGTAACTCTGTCTGTCTGTCTTGCATTCACTCTACAACTACTGAACCGATTTAAATGAAATTTGGTACAAAGTTAGTCTAGAGCCTGAAAAGGACATAGGCTACTTTAATTGCGAAAAAAGGGTTGTAAGGGGTTAAAGGGGGGATGAAATGCTGTATGAAAGTATCGTCATTTTGAAAGCTTAAGACCTTTTTCTTAGGCAGTTGATTAGATATTAATAAATATGACATTCATCCTAATCCTAACTTCCAAAATAATATTATAAATGCGGAAGTAACTCTGTCTGTCTTGCTTTTACTCTACAACTACTGAACCGATTTAAATGCAATTTGGTACACAGTAAGTCTAGAGCCTGAAAAAGGATATAGGCTACTTTAATTGCGAAAAAAGGGTTGTAAGGGGTTAAAGGGGGGACGAAATGTTGTATGAAAGTGTCGTCATTTTGAAAGCTTAAGACCGATTTCTTAGGCAGTTGATTAGATATTAATAAATATGACATTCAAAGCTTAGAAAAATTAGGCTGCCGTAATAACTAATTCCACGCGGACGAAGTCGCGGGCAAAAGCTAGTATTTATATAATATACGAAAAAGTTTGTTCATTTGTTTAAACGGGCTAATCTCGAGATCTGCATGTCGGATTGTAAATTATTTTGTTTATTATGAAAGGTAGACTTAAAACTGAAATAGACTTATTAATACAAGCTATACATATCAGCTTGCCATAAACATATATTGTTAATGTTAATGTACTGTAATATCGTACAATATTTAATAAAAATGTAGATCTTTAGTACCTGGGACGGGACGGAGGATATTGCTTCACGGGAAACTGTAAAAAAATTAAATTGTGAGGGGAAGCGGGGAAAGAGCACACTTGATATGAAAGTCTGTTTTTAAAATTATAAGGGTACCTAAAAGGTTTTCACGCGGACGAAGTCGCGGGCGACTGCTATATAGCTATAATGACGTAGGCGAGTGCTAAGAAACATTTTTTCTAATGCTCACCTCCTTAAGGGGTCAAACGGGAGTTCAAGTCTACACCAAGTTTCATGCGGACGAAGTCGCGGGCGTCCGCTAGTTATACATATATTTAGTTCATTAAAAGCAGTCCCTGGAATATAAAAGGCCGTAGAAAAAGTTTATCCAATCTTAATTTGATCACAGGTGTCAAAAGCAGACCACCTTCCTAAGAGTTTAAGACCTCTCTCAGCATAACAAAAGTGGTCGTTAATATTAATTTGATCCTCGTCTTAATCAAAATTAGTGTTTAAATGTAAAACGGGATTTTCTCCAGCTCCTAGACGCTTTTAGCATGCCAGTTGCAGAATATCTATCTAGTTTAATTAGTAATTCTATTTATTTATGGTATACTCTGGTCGACATAGGCTAACCTTTATCTCGATGTTCCCACAGGAACGGGAACACTACGCGGGTGAAACCGCGAGTATAAGCTAGGTCGTAAGAAAAGAAATACAAATAGATATCGCTCTCTCTCGCAAATATTTCTTTTTCTTCATTGCTTGGGTGCCGAAGAAAGAGCGATCTTTTCGATATCGCTGCTATTAGGCGGCGTAATATATTTCTTTCTCTTCAAGAGGTATATCTAGCGGCGCTACTCTTTCTCTCTCTCCACCAAGGCGGTCTTGTACTGACTGAAACCTGATGGTGCTCCAACTCATCTCGAGTAGGCCACTGCAACTCTACCATTATCCTGTAATATATAACTTAATAGAGGGCATCTATTAGGATTCTTCTACGTAAAAGTTAATACGAGTATGATTAGTTGTTACCTGAATATATATATGAATATATCTAGCCAAATATAATAGATATTTTTATTAATTAGGAAAACACGACGTCATTTTTGTTTTTGAACTTTTCCCTAACTAAATCAACCGGGATTTATGCGGCTTGCAACCAATTTAGGGTAATATTTCACTCGTAAACGTCATTCACGTCCTAAACTGCGTTTTAGTTCCGACAGACTTGTCGTTTGTCGGAATAAACGTCGGCTTTTCGATCTATCAAAAACTAACGAATGGTCAATAAAATACAGTTTAGCGTTTACACAAATATGCTGTTATCTATAGTAATTGTCTACAAATAAAAAGCTCTGTTAACTACGGTGTAGAGACTAGAGTTTGTAGAAAAGTCAAGATTCACACAGAGCGTCATACGTTAGGTAGGTTAGAAAGTTTGTCCAAAGACATAGGCACTACTGCCATGTTTAAACGAACTCGAACTTTTGCTGAAGTATCAGGCACTTGAGGCTTAACATTTACGTTTCAGATTTTAATTCAAATGACGTGTTTCTAGTATGTCCTATGAAATGATGCTGATTGAAGTGTTGAATTTCTGATATATTTTTTCAATTACACCTGATGGTAACCGATGATGCAGTCTAATAAATGTAAGCGGGCTAACTTATTAGGAGTAGGATGACATCCAAACCCTTTCTGGTTTCTACACGACATTGTACCATAAAACTAAATCGTTTTGCGCTACGTCTTTGTCGGTAGTGTTGTAACTAGCCACGGCCGAAGCCTCCCACCAGCCAGACCTGGACCAATTTAGAAAATCTTAATCCCGCCGAAAATCGAATTGAGATCCTCCGTCTTATAATTCGACTGCGCATACCACTGAGGTCTTAAACAATTAACTTTATATAATGATATTTTTGTAAAAAACGAATACTTAATAATTAAAAGTATGCGCCCATTAAATTCTGTTACGACTTTTATCCATATTCAACTAGCTAATCATCATGAAATTATCAATTATTTATAATAATAGTATTTTGGAAATCACTTTCTAAAATACTATTATTTTTTAGTTCAAAATTACAAATCTTTTAGAGAAGCTTAGTATTTCAAAGATTAAAAGCGATCTCACACCGATTTAAATTGTTAGCACTTCGGAGGGCAATTACATGGAGCTTTGAAATTAATTCGGTTCTAATAACCGCTTGTAGCTTGCAATGTATTGCTCTCTATTTAATTAAATAAACCAACCTATATATTCATCTAGGACATGTCCTTAAAATGGAAGTAGAAGAAAAATAATGATTTGTTCTTTTTTATTCATTGCAAGTTAGCAATCACACTTGAAGATTGGTGATAATCCAATCTGAGATGAAAGCGGGCTAACTTGTTAGGAGAAGGATGCACACCCCTTCGGGTCCAACAGTGCGTTCTGAAGTGAAGAAATGATGAAGATGAAGTTAGCATCTTGTCATTACGTCAGGTTATCTTTTGTCTGAAATTTTAAAATTATTATTAACAAACAACAACAATATCATTGGCAACATTGCATCTGATCAATATTTAATTGCAACCCAAAATTTGTCGATTATCTGTGGTCTTAATTAAGGACTACGCGGACAAATATTCATAAAATACTAGATATGAACATAGTTTAGTTTTATTAGAATTTAAACTATCGCGAGTATTTTCCATATTATTAAAATATAAATTAAGGACCTCGTATGGGTTAAAATTAGTTGGGCATACTCCGACAAACGTGACGTGAGTTACAGCCGTTTCCGTTCCGTATTCTAATAATATAGTTAAGTTTTTTTAATTTTACATTTTACTACACTATTTTCATAATATTTTTGAATTAAATGGGTTAAGCAGTTCTCAGACTATTACGTGACAAAATTATGTATCTACCAATTGATTTTTACATATAGGCCAGAAAAAGTCTATAGATTTTATTTTTTAGTTGTCCTGGATTTAAAAATTGGTAGATGGTAACCCTATATTTAATACAGGTACATTTTGTCATATTTATAGTGAACTGTAAAATTTAATAACCCTAGAATGGGACAGAGATGAGTCTGAAAAGGGTTCGCTGAAGTAGTTTCAACCCGTTCACTGCAGTAATAAAAAGCTGTGTTTATGTACTAGCGACATCTGGAGACGATCAATAGTATTATCAACTTTAACAAATTGTAGGGATTTGTTTGATTACGGAAGGGATCTGTACCATCATAGTGTCATTATCATTATCAGCCTATTAACGGCCCACTACAGGGATACCTCCTTATAGGAGAGGGGATATGGTGCGTAGACTCACCACGCTGCTCCAATTGTTGGCGGTCTTAGGGTGATAATGTTTCATTTAATAACGGTCACCATCAGATGGTAATAATAGTGACCGGAACCGAAGGCTTCGTACTCTCCGAGGCACGGGGGTGTGACACCACCAACTTTGCGACTCCGGGCTTGGAATGTACTGAAAATTTCATAGAAGAATGAAAAACTTATCCCGTGACCCGACCCTGCATTCGAACCCACGTAGGACCGCGTGATCGAAGACATGTAGGCTAACCACTAGACCAACGAGGCAGTCACAATAGTACAGTTATTTTATTTTGTTTGGTTTTCAATGTAGTTTTCAAGTAATAGTGCAGAGCTGTTTATGTGTGAATAAGAGAAACGTTAGCTCAACCGAATCGTATTATAAAAAGTGTTGAATTGAACTTTGAAACCCGTTTATTCAAAAACGTTGTTTTTTAGAGAACCACTCACAGACAGCTGATATTTTTTTAAATATATAAATAGCGGGCAAACGAGCAAGTGGGTCATGGGATGTTAAGTGATCACCGTCGCCCATGAAAAGTGTTTCTGTTTTGATAACGCTCACTAACGTTCACTTTATTACACTAACGTGGCTGTGTGTACACCTTACTATTTCAAAGAAAGCCAAATCGGCTTCCGAAAGTAGAAATATCTTTTACAAATAAACTGTAAATATAGCACCCCTCTACTAAATTCTCAAGCCTTTTGTGAACTGAGTATATTTGTACAAAAAAGTCAATCGTGCATACGTGTTCAAAAACTCTTCAAACAGTGATGAAAGTTTTAGCAAGTTAGTAAAACACTTTGACGAAATAAAATACTAAGTTGTCGAGAACCGTTGATTTCTTCACGTCGGAAAGTGTTCCCCAGACAATTTTTCCTTGTTCGTGAGACATTTTCTCATGAGTGTTTTAAGAGTTTTTTGCCGCTCTGTTGAGTTACTAACAAGCTATCCTTGTCACTCATGTCACAAGCAATGAACTGTCAAGTTATTTCGAAGACAAATTATTAATACCAATTTATTACTCGTTTTTGTTTCTGACTTTATGTATTTGTTTTTAATATAAACACTTAAACAATTTGTTTTATATATTTTAAACAAAGATTTTCCTACAAATTAGTGAATTGTAAAGATTGTGCTGAGATAGATGAGATTACCTACTTTTAATAGAACCTCGTACGAATTTAAGATTTGTAAAGCAAGGTTAGAAGTCTGATTTTTAGATTCCCAAGAAAAGTTTAGATATGTTATTTTAAGTTTAAAAAACAGTTAGATTATAATATGTCATAAACTTTCTTCAAATAATTTGTAAGTTTGAATTCTGGTTACAATTAACGCTTAATTTATCGTTGGATTATAAGTAAAATTGTAAAATCCAAAGCCATGACCGATGGCTTATTGCCTATATTATCCGAAACATATTCAACTTACCAACTCTGAGAAATGACAATGTTATTGAATTTTTTTGAGACTATAACAAAATAACAAGTTCAATCTCCAATAGGATTCAAACCCAGAACTTCGTAATCTTAAGCTACAAAAGCGGACCCCAAACCCCCGAGGGAGCATGTTAAAGAAAAATTTTTGGCTGGCCCTACCGACAAAGACGTTCCGTCAAACGATTTAGCGTTCCGGTACTGTCATCTAGAAACCGAAGGGGTTTGGATACTATCCTACTCCTAACTAGTTAATCTGCTTACAACTTAGATTGCATCATCACTTACCATCAGGTGTAATTGCAGTTAAGAGCTAACTTGTAACGGATAAAAAAAAGTTCATAACAGCGAGGTCGTACCAAACGACCATTTTAAAAGCTTGCAACCATGCAACTAAATAATCGTGAAAAGCGCTTTGATAAAGGCAGTAAGTTTAACAGGCCCATTCCATTTGCAGTAAGGAAACCAACCAGATAGTCGCGGCCACTGACCAAAGCACTGCAGACTCCCGACCGGAACATGCCACGTAAATAAGACGTTATCCGTAGACTTCACGAAAATATCGTACTTAGCGTTGGCAGTTTTAAAAGTATCAAGTTTAAAACAAAAAAAAATGTGTAGAGAAAATTGATAAAGTAAAACTGATTATAGCACCATCTTAAAAAAGAAGTGTTTTTGTTTTACTAACAGCCACCACACACCATGCCTCCCTGCTTCAATGTCTTCAAGTTGATGGGCTTAGGGAGACAACGATTACTATCAGATCCTGTTGATAGTCTCCGGGACCGACGGGTCCATACGTATTCTCAGAGGTACGCGGGTGTATCAAAACTTCCCGACTCCGAGCTACGAATTTACAGAAAGTTTCTTAGAAGAAAGAAATTCTCAGAATTATTTCTCAAACCGGCCTTCGTGGCGTAGTGGTATGCGCGGTGGATTTATAAGACGGAGGTCCTGGGTTCGATTCCCGACGGAGCAGATTGAGATTTTTCTTAATTTGTCTAGGTTTAGTAGATGGAAGACTTTCGCCGTGGGTAGTTACCACCCTACCGACGAAGACATACCGCCAAGCGATTGAGCGTTCCGGTACGATGTCGTGTAGAAACCGAAAGGGGTGTGGATTTCATTCTAATCCTAACAAGTTAGCCGGCTTCCATCTTAGATTGCATCATCACTTAACATCAGTTGTGATAGCAGTCAAGGACCAACTTGTAGTCGATAAAAAAAAATCCCGGCCCAGGATTCGCACCTAGGGCCTCGAATAAAAGCCAGAAAGGCTAATCAATAGACCAGCAATGCAGCCTACGTGATCAAAAGTTTCTGTTTCTAAGATACACAAGAATCACTCATTATCTCGCAAAGTATTAGACTTAACTTTATTTCCTAAAAGTTTAATCCGTCGACAATAAGCGCGATTAAAAAAATACAGTGTACTTACTAGAAAAAAGTTTTTTTGATAAAAAATGTTTTCGCAGAATGTATGCATTGAAAAGCTGCGGCTACTTTAATTCATTAATTTTCAAAAATTAACAACTGCTGCAATGTGTGTGCTATGCGGTGTGTTTGAATTTTATGCTCAACGAACTGCCGAGATACGGGCCGCTGTTTTGTGTTTTCGGATACCTACATGTATTTAATTATTTCGTCAATTATAATTCTTTTCTTTGATCTCGGGGCTTTTATAATTATTTTTTGAAATCATAATGAAAATTTAAATAGGGAGAAGTCGGTTACATTTTTTGCTTATTTGTTACACTTCAATTGGAAAACTTAAATTTTTTTAAAATCTCTGATGACATGAATTAGGATAACCTAACGAATTTGGTGCCAGAAATTATTTACATCATTATAGAGAAATTACAAGAGTCAGAATTAAAAAAAAACCCCGGACAAAATTGTAAACCTTTCCTAAAGTAAATATTCTATCCGTCTAGATCTTTCATTTGATACCCATATTGAATGAGTTGTGAAAAAGTATTTTACCCGCAATTTTGTAGCGGCGGTCAATTTGGACCTATTTTCATCAAACATAGCTCTCAAATTTAAAAAATCGCATCGAAATCGGTCCATCTGTTTGAGCACACACACTTACATTCCTTAAAACCCTTCTATTTTTGCGTCGGTAGGTAAAAAAAGTTTGCGAGTGAATAGTTTACGTGAGTGTATAGTATCAGGAATAAACGAGCACGGACGAGTATTATCTCTGTCCTTATTTCTCGTTAGCAAAAATGTTGTCAGTTTTCCAAGAATGGTTCAATTGTTTTCTTTTATTTCGATGGCTCAATTATAGGTAGATTCTTAAGTTCTAAATACTACTGAGCCTGACTTTACTTAAGTGATGATGCATCACTTAAAATCAGGTGAGCTAACTTAATATTTACAGAACACGATTTTTGAAGTTAGCTAAAGATAATGGCGGAAGTTTATTTTCTCTTCAAGAAAAATATGAAAACGAAAACCTCTATAGTATTCCTAAATAACTAGTTTCACCGTAAAGTGGTAAAAGATAAGATCTTTTATTTACGCGGCCCGTTGCCGAGTTAGGACACGTTATCTACGCTATACTAAAGCCAAACTCGATTGAGAATGCTTGTCAACAAACAAATTTAAAATGAAGGTAAAAATTGCAACATCTTTTGTGCCTAATAAATTTAAAATTATGTTTCGTTTCTAAAAAAATCTTATTTAAAAGATATTGAATATATTTATTAGTTATAAGCTTACTAATCTAATTTATTGTCATAAATTCATCATTAACTAGTTAATTTAAAAAAATAGGTGTAAAATGACTACTGATACTACCTTCATATTTAATTTGTTTGTTGACAAGCATTCTCAATCGAGTTTGGCTTTAGTATAGTTTGACCAACTAACGCGCCAACTATTTCACGGTGTGGTATAGTATTTGCTCCTCCTACCATTTATATTATAATGAATACATCGGCGACAGAGGCATAGGAATATGGTTTGATGACGAGCACTTTTGAAACGTCGAGTTTCACTATTTGAACTGACTCTACCACCGGTCGGGGAGGCAGATTCCTACTGAGAATGTCAGTAAGAAACTCAGCAGATTTTCTTGCACACTTTTTTTAATTTTTAATACATTCCAGTTATATATAACTTCTTTAATTAAGTATCATTATAACACTAAAAATAACTTACTCATTTTCATGAACGTACATTATCATTCTCAGATATCTATTTTATTTTTTTTTTATTTTATATTTTGCATTGTACGAGTATTTTGTTCAATTTGTTATTTTTATCTTTAATCCAATCCTGAGTATCTAACTATGAAATCATAAATAGTAAGTGTACTTGTATATTTCGTGTGGTATCTATTGGTAAGAATTCCGATCACAATCCTCCGATTGTCTTGCAATTTCTTCCTCGGATATTGCGCGAGTAAACAAAGAATTTTATTATGACCAGTTTCAAAGAGTCAGAAAGAAATTGTACATTATTGGGGCATAAGTTCAATATCGTATGGTCAGTTTATCTAGAATCTAGTTCAATTTTCTAGATAATGTGCTATTTCTAAGAATTCTAAGTATACCTAGTATATTAGCAGTTTTGTTTTAAGATTTGTTTTTTTAAAAAATTTTTAAGAACACATAATAATTATCTATTCTAATACTTACTTTTAATAATAATACAATCATGTTGTTTAATAGAAACAACATTGCAGTTAGTAGAATTAGACCAATTTAAAATACACTATATTTAAACAGCAAGCTTAGGAAATTGTAATAGTAAGCTTTTGTTTGGCTGTTGGATTAAGGGTTGGATACAGAAGGCAGCAACCCTTAAATCGGTGCGTATTGTAAGGAGGTTCCTCATTCTGGAGCCCTGACTACTGGTTGGTACTCAACAACGCTGCAAGCGAAGGAGCAGATTTTTTTCATAAATTTTTAATAGTGCTTTTATATATTTAGGTATTTTGTAGCATATAACATTGTTAAAATTTTTTAAAAGAAATGTAAATATTAATAAATGAGAGTCATATAGATAATTAACTATACAATATTTTTGAATCAACTGTTATTGTTCCATTGGTCGGTTCAGTCAATGGTCTTATTGCGTAAAGCTTCGCCTAACAAGTTTTGGCCTGGCTGTAGGATTAGGGGTCGGATTCAAAATCCAGTAATCTTTGGAATGACCATTTCATTTCGAAGAGTTTCCTTGCTTCGGGACCCTGACCACCTGGTTACATATACACTTCAAAGCTCCGCAACGGTAGGACTAAACTTTTTATAATTTTTTAAGTGTTTTATTTTATGCAAGAGGACGCCCGCGGTTTTACCCGCGTATTGCGTTCCGTGGGAATTTCAGGATAAAATGTGGGTAATGTGTTATTCTGATATGTAGGCTCAAAAGCTATAATATAAGTAAGGATTTTTTACAAACATTATTAATTTTTTTAAAAATAACTTGTTAAAAATAAACGAGAGAACTATCAAAGTATTTAAAAAAAAAAACAATTTATAATTTGCGAAGCTTTAATAATAAGCTATAAATTTTTCTGTATTTCATTACAAAACTGACTCTAAGAACTAAAAACATTTAGCTCTCAGAGTCGCTTTTGCGCGATATTTTTCACAACCGCTTCGATACTAACCAGATGTCGCGCGTAAACAAAACGTTTTATTACAGCGCAATACGTCGGGGCGAAACTACCCCCGTTTTTATTGAGAATAAGTTAGAAACAGTCTTAGAAAGAATCAGAGATAATACAAGTTTCCTCTATAAATTCTACAGGTTTATATTCCACCGCATACATAAAACTACACCTAAACAAACAAGATAGATTTCAGATATATAACTTTATCTTTATCCTTTGTATTTCTACCTATGCGGCCATTGATTTATTTTTAAGATTACAGATTCAATCTAAAATTTACTAAGAAGTTTAGGATAGTCTTATTAATTTATTGTTGAGTCGTTATTAGATAATTATTAACATAATACTTATTTGGATCCTATTCGATCACGCAGAGATACTTAATCCGAGAACTGCTCTTTCCATTAACTTAGTAGGTACTAGCTTTTGCCTGCGACTCCATTCATGTGGAATTAGTTATAACGACAGCCTAATTTTTCTAAACTTTGAATGTCATATTTATTAATCAACTGCCTAAAATACGTCTTAAGCTTCTAGCTTTAAAAATTACGATAGTTTCATACAACATTTCATCCCCCCTTATAACCTCTTATAACCATTTTTTCGCAATTAAAAGTAGCTTATGTCCTTTTTTGGGCTCTAGACTATCGGTGTACCAAATTTCATTTAAATCGGTTTAGTAGTTTTAGCGTGAAAGCGAGACAGACAGACAGCTAGAGTTAGAGTTCACATTTATATTAAAAAATAACAACTGTCTAAAATCAAGTTGAACTGTCTCAAAGAAATCTTCCGACAATGATGAATTGTATTAACACGAAATTGAACTATTCATATGGGGAGCACAAGAGTTTAATTTTGGAGTAACTATAGAAGCATTTTCCTGTAATACATAAACTTCATAATTACTGTGGTAGCCGCCTTGGTAAGTAATATCATATTTCACACAGAGGTTCATATTAAGTCTGAGAGTAAAATATATTATGTGCCTTTGTACTGTGGTGTAGGCATAGAAACCCTTTTGTGTAGACAGTATGTCAGTTGTTGAAAGCTGCGAGAAAATTAGCATAGCAAAAGGAGATCAATCAAAACGTTCTAAAATTTCAAAGTGCCGGCCAAAGAATAAGAAGTATTACTTGGATTGAGTGTATTATTTCGAACATTTTTTAGTCAGATTTTTCTTTGGTCGGCACTTTGAAATTTTGATATTTCTTGTATGGCTCGTGAATTTAATTCACTGTAATTCTTTGGTTCACTTACGATACGCTAGGTTATTACGAAAATATGGTACCACGGGGCTGGCCTGATAATGGAATCAAAATGGTAATAGGAGCTTCTAGATTAAAAATAGAAAATCTTTCTTTTCATATTCTCATTTTATTTTTTGACGGCACCTGTACAGTAGATTCATAAGAAGTTCTGGGTTCGATACCGGACTGGGCTGACCAAGATACTCTAAATAGGTCCAGGTCTAGCTGGTGTGATGCTTCACCCGTGGCTAGTTACCCTTCTTCCGACAAAGACGTACCGCCAAGCGATTTAGGGTTCTGGTACAATATCGTATAGAAACCACAAAGGGGTGTGGATTTCATCCTACATATAACAAGTTAGCTTGCTTCCATCTTAGATTGTATAGTCAAGCGCTAACTTGTAATGTATAAAAAAAACCTAGCAATCTCTTATTATTTTTATTTTTTATTCTTTATTTTCAAGTATTTTCTGAGAAATTCGCACTGCATTGTATCACTAAAAATGGCATCCAATTTATTTGAAAGTAAATCTTAGCGTTCATGCTTTCGTTGTAAAACTCTTTATTACAAATTTCCCTTGGGCGCTATGCTATAAAAATTTACATAAAACATTGCGAAATGAGAATCGACTGGGAATTCCTAGTTATAAAGGAAGCAGTAAGTTTGCCTTGTCGCCACTCACCTTGGTTTATGTTGGCGCCCCCACTATTTTCAATTCGCTGAGGGATGCAAATATTCGAAGCTTTGATAATAAAATTTGTTAAACAAACTATACGTGGAAGTCTTGGCAAGGGTTACGATTGTCCCATTTATAGTATAAATATTAATGTTTGTGTTCTGTAAAGTACAATGTGCCTTGTCTTGTTAACTTTGTTACATATGAACAAGTTTTATACCTTTGGTTCACGAGCCAGGAAAGTATTTTAATGCCCAATAGAGGTTTATATTTGTACAATGCTTGGGGACTGTCGTGACACTTTTATTAAGTGAGGGTTAAGGGTGATTCTCTCCTAATCACTATTCCACGCTGCATAGTACAACTGATTTCTCAACTAAGGCCTGTATGCACCAAGATTTCGGCTATCATGACCAACGGTTAACATAAGCTAAACGTAAAATTTACTGCTTACGACAACCCGTGCGCCGGTTAAGGACGTAAGCTCGGTTAAGATAACCGCCCGGTTTACGTCCTTACGGCGTACGGGTTGTGGTGAACAGTAAATTTATAGTTAGCTTATGTTAACTGTTGATTATGATAACCGAAATCTTGGTGCACACAAGCCTTAATACTCATACATACATACATAACATCACGCCTCGCCCATGCGTCATAGGGATAGGCAGACTGCAGGCTTCGCTTTGCCACGGTTCTTGCATACTGCCTTAGTTTCTTTCATTCTCACTAATCCTTTCTACAAGTTCGACGGTTTAGGGTACTCTTGACCTGGCCAATGTTTAAAATCTCCTGAATTTGGTCCAGGAACGTTCGCCTCGTGAGGGCCTACTTTCCTTTCTAACATTTCTATTCACCCTCTCCTCATAAATCTCTTTTGTTAATCTTTTTTCATCCATTCTCTCTACCAAACCATCTAAGCACCCCTATCACAATTTTAGTTTCTACATCTTCTTTTACACAACACCGTTCTCTTATCAATACTTACTTATATAGAGAGTTTTTGGAGTATAACAAAATATAACAAAATAATTTATTATAAATTTTAGAATTTATTTTCAAAATTGTATTGTTGAATTTCCTGCTAGGTAGGTAGTTACTCTAAATGACTAGAATAGTAAAAATGCTCACTAAATAAATCTTGAGTGAAATATATTGAAATAAATGATTTTGGAGTTAAAACAATACACAAAACCTAACACATAACGTACAACAGTTAGGTACAAACGGCACGGAACGGCTTTAATAACTATTTCGTAAAGGTTATGGACCTGTGAAATATGAAATTACGTTCAAGGGCGGTGATAACGTAAGTGAATAAAGGGAGGTTTGTTTATAGAGGGTAGGTGCCTGTATTAGTTGGGCAGATTATCCCTTTACCCGTTCGTCCGTTATTGTGGACTAACGTTTAATAACTATTGCGTCATTTTCTTTTACTCTGGTACAAAATGTTTTTGCTAGACCAGCATTCGATTTATTTTATGTGTAACACGATTCTATAGATAGAGAGATATAAAGACTCGCTCTGTCTAGCTACGTTACTGGACTTGAAATTTTTATGCGCAATGGCAAAGATGCGCTTGTTTACCTGTGTTTTTAATTGAAAAAAAAAAACATGACACCCTAATTTTTAAATATAAATTATTTTTAACCGACGAAAAAAACGGAGGAGGTTCTCAATTCGACACGTATATTTGACATCATGTTAGGATCTGATGATGATATCCTGGGAAAATTGAAGAAACTCTTCAAATTTTATAAGGCACACAGACTTCATAGATATGCTTAAGTAAATTTAAGCAACTAAATGTCACAGTTATTTTTTACTTTTTAGTGCGTTTTGAGTCGAGTCTATTTTTTTGTAAAAATTTTTGTTATTAATTTTCGACTAAGGCAAATAATTTATGCCTAGGAGTGTGCATGGTATATGTGGGTACATATACAATTAAAATAACACGTCAATTTATACGAAGGATATTTAGGATACGAGTAATTCAAAGATCTTAATATTTTTCTAGATATTTATAATAATAAATTGGTCTATTTTCTATTTATCCCGTTATTTTTCAATAAATCATGCTTAATTAATTTAATTTTCCACGATACCTACTCAAATTTTCAATCTTATGTCACTAACTAAATATGTCAGTAAAATATGGTCTACAATCAAAATTTTAGATATAACTTTGCATTTTGGATATAATTTGGCCTTAATGCAACTAAGTGTAAAGGACTTAATGTTTGCAACTCCCGACAAGTGTATAAAATAATAGTGTTTGCAATTATGCGAAAAAACGGTCAGAGTTAGACAAAGAGTTTCAAATGAAAATTTTAATGCTTAAAATTTTACATAGCTTAATTTTCTCTCTGCCTGGTAATTTAACTGACCTAGAGGCATTTTAAAATAGGGGTTGAATATTTGAAATATTACTCATACTAGTTAGTTATATCTATCAGCGAAGAATAATGCGATGCATCAAAATTGCTGCTAGTCATATGTCCAAACAAAGTACTTCATACCTTAAATACTAAAACTGGAGGAAAAGTCGTTAAGCCTTTTTTAAGTAAAATTTTAAGCTCTACAATGTTAATTAGAAACGTTATATCTAACTCTAAAATAAGTTTCACTTAAATTCGATTAAAACACTTTTTATTTTTATTCCTACGCTTGTCGGATATTTACGGTCATTAAAACCTTTACACATTGTTTTAGTTTCTTTAATACACATTATATCCAAAATGCAAAGTTGTACATACAATTTTGATTTCAGAACTCATTTTACTGGCCTTATAATAGGAAAATCGAATTTCGATACCAAATATTAATCTAAATATTTATACAAATATTAATGATATTGTGAAGCGTGCCACCTCTATAATAATCTATAATAGTTTAATATTGATAACAATGTTGGCTGATAACATTAGGTATTAATTTCACGCTCTGAATAACAATATTAACTAACATTGAATGTATGAATTTATGATGGAGCAAGGGTTAGGTAGTGCATAACAGGTGTAATAAGAATTAGAACAAATTAAAAATAAAATCTTAGTATTGTCCTTGCTAATATTATAAAGTGAAAGTTGGTATGGATGTATGAAACTTCACAATAACATAGCTTACATATTATCAGAATATTTTATAGTCCACATAGTATCCCGAAATTCCTACGAGAACGAGAAATACGCGGATGAAACTGCGGGTGTCCTCTAGTATACCATGAACACTATATCATAATTACACACATCATATCATCTATACTCTATACTAATATTATAAAGAGGTAGTTTCCAAGTTTGTAAATGGGGCATCTGTTGGGGCTAATTTTCGGAACTACTGATCCAATTTAAAAAATTCTGTCACTTTTAGTAGAATGCTACACTATCGGGGAGTGTCATAGGCTATAATTTATATTTGTATTATATATATATTAGCCGAGCTATCACAGTTTTTGTCGCGCGAGTTTGACCGTAAAATTTATTAAATCGGCTTTATGCACGTGCGCTGCCTTAACTATTGTATATAGTTGAAAACATTGTATGAAAACTTTAAGTATCTTTAAAAGTTCTACAAAAAAGTTCGCGATAGTATATATCTATAAATATATATTGTTAATGTTAATGTAGGTACTGTAATTTCGTACAATGTTGAACAAAAATATAGATCTTTAGTACACGAGACGGGTCGGAGGATATTTATTGCTTCACGAGAAACTATAAAAAAATTAAATTGAGAAGGGGAGCGGAGAATGAGCATTTTTTATATGAAAGTCTGTCTTTAAAATTAGAAGGGTACCTAAGAGGTTTTTCATGCGGACGAAGTCGCGGGCGACTGCTAGTAATTTATAAAGGGATAAAATAAGGTAAGTAGTAGTAAGGGTAGGTAAAAAAACTGTTTTTGAGATGTACTAAAATATTTCCAACCATCATCATTATCGCCTTTGACGGACACGTCAAACCGAACATTATCATCATTTGACAGCAAAAGTCTAAAGGACAAATTGTTACCTATATCAGTGTTGTATTTTTTTCCGCTTTTATATTGTAAGGACCTATCATTTTATGATTTTAGATTATCTGCTTTTTAAATAATCATGTTAGCACGATTATGTAATTATATAAATAGCATGACTGGTAACTTTAAATTATCTGCAACAAAATAAAAAACAGAAGAAAAACAGCGGAGCATGGTCGCCAAAATATTACGGAATAATACAACAGCTCATCTTAAAAAAACAAAAGAAAGCACGGAAGACAAGCAAAAGTTCCTTAATAACTACACCCTAGGCGCACAACCTGTGAAATATGAAATAATTTTCGAAGTTCGCCGCGATAATGTGGGGTGAAGTTTGTTTATAAAGGAAAGGTGCGTTTATTAGCCCAACAGATTATGCCCTCCCTATTCGCTCGTTATTATGTGCAGATATAGGCAGTTGAGCAACTTCCCTTTGTCTCTGTCGAACAATCTTATCTTCATTTTACCTTAATAGGTATCTATCTACCTACTGGATTTTCGTGTTACCCAATTTCATACTGTCGGAATGAAAATATCTTTTATGATATTGTTTTACGTAAGTAGAGTATCTAACTCTACTTACTTCTTCTTACTTGCTTTAATATAAAAATAATACCTATATTAATGTTTTTATACTTAGGTTTGTGTGCACCAAGATTTCGGTTAACATAACCAACGGTTAACATAAGCTAAAAGTAAAATTTACTGTTCACGACAACCCGTACGCCGGTTAAGGACGTAAACCGGGCGGTTATCTTCACCGAGCATACGTCCTTAACCGGTGTACGGGTTGTCGTGAACAGTAAATTTATAGTTATCTTATGTTACCCGTTGGTTATGATAACCGAAATCTTAGTGCACACAGGCCTTAGACTGTTTTGTGTTGTTTATTGCTTCAATCCTTATTAATATTATAGGCGAAAGTTTGTATTTATGTGTTAGAATTTTAAAATATTAGACTTGTTACCATAGACAATATCGTATAGTATTGTCTATGGTAATGTAACGTTAGACGACGATGTAAGATAATGTCTGTCGACCGTCAGATGATGTAATAACTGAAAGGACTTGATTCCAGGTCTAAAATAAATTATAAGAATTGACATGTCAGAATAGTCGCGAGTAGTGTTTTTTTCATTGTTACAAAATATGCATGTTTTTAGTGTAATGATTATTGTAAAATTAACTGTATATGTAATATGTAAGTGCTTAAAAGAGCATGTGTCGAGCACGGACTGCTTTTTCCGATGCGGCGGTAGATAAAAGATTAACGAAAGAATAAAAAGATTTTGAAGACATCGGAATATTATTTCAAAATCCCGCATTAACATATAGATCGATGTTTGTTACTCTTTTCTGTTCTGTTTAAACTAAATCAAATCCATTTATTTAAAGTAGGCATCTGTACAAGTAATTCTGAAAAGATCCAGTAAGAAACCCAGCAGTTGCTTTATATAATGCGATTCAAATAAGAATAGGAATGAAACTTGGGCCCCTAAGATACGGGCTTACCTAGTTTAGGGGCCAGGGGTTCATTGTGTAAGCTAATCCGTAACTTTCCAAATAAATATATTCTTCTTATTCTTATTCTTATCTTGGACCAACTTCATACTGACAACAGTGTAAAAGTGGCGTCAGTTACAAACACCGAACACTAAAATTTACGTAAATATAATAAAATAAAACTTTGTTATTTTAGTGATGATAATTATAACTATTTATTGATTTATTGATAAATATGAGCAAATCATCATAAAGTGTCGACCTAAGATATCTGCCTCGCTCCTATCGACAAATAATAAAAAAAATAAAACCTCTTCAAGATTACATGGTGGACAATTTATTTAGAAGCTACGGACACGAGACAGTGCTAAGGTTGCCACCATACAATTGCGGCCTTAATCGTATTGAATTTATTTGTTACCTTATCAAAAGGAGAGTGGCAAATAAGAATGTAAGCCAGCTAGAAAGTGAAATTGAACAATTAACATTAGAAGCAGTTTAAAGCATCACTGCTGACGATTGGCGGCCAGAAATCAATCATGTAAAAAGAACAGAGCAAGAGTATTGGACTCGAGAGATGTTAGAGGATGACGACAATGGCCCTTTTTGCTTCATAATTAATTTTGCTTTTCGTATTTTTTTTCGTTCTTCTACAATACGTAATTGTGTGGGTACAAGTTAAATACTTCTATTAGTAACTCCTTTTTTTTTTAAAAGAAAGTGATATTTTATTTCAGTAAAACCTTTTTTACAGATACTCGTACTAATTTACATAATATTTAGATTTCTCTGATAGTGATTACTCAAACTCACAAGAGAGTGAAGATGAAAATGTATAGTAAAAATAAATTTATTTTTGTTAGTATACCCTTATTTTTTTGCACATCATACTACAAAGTTTGAAGTTGTCTACCAATGCGGTCCAAGATGGCGCTAGCTTTTTTCCTATTGTTATTTGAATCGCATTATAATGTGGTATATACATAGCCGAGAAGATAAAGCAAGAAACAGCAGTTTTTATTTTTTTTTATTCATTACAAGTCAGCCCTTGAATGCAATCATACCTGACGGCAAGTGATGATGCAATCTAAGATAGAAGCAAGCTAACTTTTTAGGAGTAGGATGAAATCCACACTCCTCTCAATTACTACACAACGTCATATCGGAATGGTTAATCGCTTGGCAGCGCGTCGTTTTCCGTAGGGTGTTAACTAGCCTCCCACCTGCCAGATCTAAACCAATTTAGAAAATCTTATTTGGACCAGCTGGGAATCGAACCCAGGACCTCGGTCACATAAATACACTGCGCATACCATTCAGTTACAGCGACCAAGTTAAGTAGTTGTTTTAATGGTTTTTACATATAATTAATGACACCTTTACGTCAATAACCAAATGCGATAGCCACGACTCTCATTGTTTTCCGGTGTATGATAATAATAGTAGAAGCCAGCGACTTCGTCCGCGCCCTCAAACATGAATAATGTTCCCCGCTTTTTTCCCAATCATTCACTGATTTTTCGCTCCTATTGATTACAGCGTGGTATTATATAGCCAATTTCAATTAGAGAGATTAGCGCGTTCAAATAAACAAACAAACTCTTCAGCTTTATAATATTAGTATAGATTTCGAACCAATGTAAATTCTGGATCATGCTCTATCTCGATCGAATGCAGGGTTTGTGTGCTATCGTATTTTACGTCGCATTCTATCTCGGGCCAGTCCGTGATTTCGCTTACGATGATCATAGAAGGTATGCATAGCTCTAGTTCTTATGAACAAAATTAAAAAGAATTCTACTTAATGTTGCACTTGAGTTCTGACATAATATTCATCAATGTCTACATGACTTTGTGTTACAATATACACTTCATTAAAATATGCTTACTTAACAAAAGTGAAACTGTTATTACTCGCTAGAATTTCAACTTGTCAATTATGTCATCTGACGGTGGTAAGTAAATAATTCAATCGAATGACACATCGAGAACCATCGTATGGTAGCGTTAAAGGAGTAACACCAAGATATTTAACATTCTGGTACGATGTTGCTTAAGAACTCGTCCTGGACAGAAGTCAAATGACATACTGGATTGTCGTGGAAAAAAGGTAAGGTTTCTAATTTGTAAGAAACTTAGCAGAAATAAGCTGAACTGACTGGCGATACTGGGATAGAGGCGAAGCGAGATCACTTTTGCCAATGAAATGAAAAAAGTATTTCATCCCCATTTTTTAATTACCCACGTTTGAATACAACTTTGTACCTTATTAATTTGATAATAAAAATAAATATCATTTGAAGTTGACAAACTTGAACGCATCGCTTCGTTTCCAATCTGTATGTCGATTCTTGAAAAAAACGTCAGTTTTGAAGCCGATGTACCACGGTTGCGAAGCGGACGTAACAGAAATCGGTATTCTCCAATGACATTTTGCCATATTAAACTGAGAGTCGAACTGAAAGTGACACAATAGATAAGATGTATGCGAGATGTTCGTACGATGTATTTTTTTTAAGAATCGACATACTGATCTGAAACCAAGTATTTAATGTTGCGCTGAAAAAAGTTCACCGCCGCATTACGGCTTCCTGTTCTAGTTTAATGTATGGTTAGGCAAATGCAGTCATAAGCAAACTTTTTTTAGAATATAAAATACAATATAAAAGGACTTTGGACATTTCAAACTTTTAAAAAGAGTTAAACAGAGTTCGGGTGAAAGCGAATTTAGAATAAACTTGGCAAAGGGAGCCATCACGCGGTTAAAAGCTTATAAAAGTTTTGTGTTTCAGGAAACACAGAACTTTAACAGCTGTACATAATATTTTGGTGTTCGGGCAAATTACTTCCTTTACTCCTTCCTGCATGCGTGTTGCCTGTTGGAAGTTTTTGTTGTTTTAGGTTACTACCTACACGTAATACTACGTAGCGTTTTGTACGTGAACTTCCGTTTTGTGGTATATCGGTTAAATAAGTTGTAGACTCACGAAACTCTAACATTACATCTAATAAATAATAATACAAAACAGAAAAGCTTTTTTTTATTTGTTTTATTATTGATCATATTTATTTATGTGATAATTAAACAAGATTTGCCAATTTTTTCGCACGCACGCACGCACGAACGTACGCACGCAGGCGTATTATTATAATCTCCATTTCATTCATATCCACTCTTTTAAATGAATGTGAAACATGGCTCCTAAAGAATTTGTCGTCGGTTCCAAGAATTTGAGATGTGGGGCTTAAGAAAAATGCAAAAGATCTCTAACGAGCCAAGTGCAAACAGGCATTTACAAAGAGGATGAAATTTCTATGAATTCTAAAGGTTGATTCTTGAAAGCAAGATACCTGGAAATCGCGCGGGCGGGAATCATCGGAGATAATGGATTGATGATATAAAGAAAGGAGTGGATGAAGCATAGCTACACGAAGCTGAACACTGTTTCGCAGGATCGGAAGAAATATTGGATGATGCATATAAGTGACAAACGCGACGCGATGCGACACTAACTACGCAATCCAACACAAGTGCCCATTACGTCGCGTCCCGCCGGAGACTGCTACATAGGCAACTATGCTGTTGTGATGTTCGCGTTCGTCGCGTTGGCAGCTTCGCGTCGTGTCGTATTCGTCGCTTACGACGGATAACCCGTAAGTTTTTCGCTATAAGGCAGTAGAGTAAAACGACTATTGGAACCAAAGTGATTAACTTAACATGGCGGCTTATGAGGAATACCCAAGGATTTAAAAAAAAATAAACGAACAATTTATAACGAGGGATGACATCAAAGCTATTTTTAAATAAAAGTTTTAAGTAAAAAACATCATGTGAGCGAACATTTTTAGAAGAAATAAATCAAGTAGAATACACAAAGAGTCGTTCCACCGTCGCTCAGGCTTCATATTCTAACATTAACCTTATCTTTATGTTTAACGTGTCACTTGAAGAAGCGACATTTTACTGCCGCTGTGAAATATAGTTTACAGATTCGTGCCTTTGAAGCTTTAAAGCTTGAACTTGTAATTCAATATTCACCAATTCGTCAGTGCAGGAGAATTCGGGTAGTGACGTTGATCATCGTGCTCTCCAGTTGTAATACCACCAACTTTTTCTTTCTCTAGTTCAGTTCGCTTTATATTGTGTTGCATGAACAAACAAGCTCATGATTAAGGGCCCTATATGGGCTCGCAACTAGTCGAGGATTGTTTCGACAGTATTAAAATTAATAAATAAGTAGCTTGAGTTACGGATATTAATATAGCTGATGAATGATATGGGAAATACTCACGTCAGTTTAAATTCTAATAGAGATCCACTAGGTACACCATTTTAATTTAGGTTAAACTCCGCAGTTAAAGTACTCTTCGAGGCACAAAAGTGTATAACACTAGCATCTTCTAAATTTGAAGCTGACATAGATTTCATTAGACAAAGGAAGGCTCAATATCCCGTTTCAAGACAGTAAACCAAGACCTAACGTTTGAGTGCTGCTAAAGACAACGATTAGTTAAACATTAATTAGTAAAATAGTAGCAAATAAAATAAAGCTAGTAATAATATAGCGAGTAAGGTATGCACTAAAGAACATCTTTTACAACTCGCAAAAACTTCGGCAGTGTTTGATTTGTAGAGTGAGCCTCTTGAGAATGCTTCGCGAAACGTGCGTAGAGTATGTTTTATATTATAATAATACTAGCTCACCCGATAGAGTTCGTACAATCTGATATTTCCATACAAAATTATATTTTACTTTTAGAGGATGCCAGCGGTTAAACTCGCGTAGTTCTCGTTTCTGTAAAAATTTTAGAATAAAATGTGGTTTATGTGTTAATCCAGGGTATCAGCTAACTCCATACCAAATTTTATTAAAATCGCTTCAGCCGTTTAGTCGTGAAGAAGTAACAAACATACACACTCGCAAACTGTCGCCTTTATAATATGACTACAAGACGCCTGTGACTTTGCCCACAAGTAAAAAAAAAAGAAAAACGTTTATTTCTGAAAATAGTGCCACAAATTATAAGTATTATTGTCGTGTCCGATGCATCGACCACCTGGGCTTGCAAAACCAAAACCAAATAATAAAAACCACTTTGCGATATATGGTACTTACAATACAGGTGAAAAATGTGCCAGCAGCATTAGCATTGTGCTGCATGATCCCAGCATATGCTGGAGCATGATTTTCAGCCAACATCTTGACCAGAGTAGGGACAAATAGTGATTTGTTTTTTTTAGTGTTGGATGCATCAAAGAACACGTGATCCTGTTTTTAAGAAAAGAATGAGTATACCAAGCTATCTTTATAGGGCATGCCGTCGCTGACATGTTTGCAGTCCAAGTAAATACAGAAAAACAATCTTTACATACAATGTTTTGTTATATATCAGATGGTTTAGGCAGCGTTTTCAATAAAGCTCCCAGAATGTATGACTGTTCCTACAATTATCGTCATCAATTTATACAAAACCCTAACAAATGATATTATACTAAACTTACCTAAATACAGATAAAGAAATATATAAATGGAAATATTCAAACAAATACATAATACATATCATAAAATATTATAAAATTGTCAATTTTTGTTTTTGATAATTTTCTTGCTAATGCTAAGCTAAATGTGAATTTAAGTTATTATGCTTGTGAAGTATGGCTTGCTAAAATATCTCGAGAAAGTTAACAGTTACGGAGTACTTAATTCAGTCAGTATGAATTTTACATGAAATTTGAATCCGCAATACATAAAGTTTAGCAATAATGAATATATTTAGGAATTTTGCGAATACAATCTTAATCCTGAAAATTAAGTAATTTTTGTCGGATAAAGTCCGACTAGTCTTACTCCCTACTTGTGTTGTAACAACTACGGCCAGTGCTTTGTTTGATGGATTTATAAGACGGAGGTCCTGGATTCGATTCCCAATTCGATTCGAATTTGGCTGGTGGAAGGCTTCGGCCGTGGCTAGTTACCACTATACCGACAAAGACGTACCGCCAAGCGAGAAACTGAAAAAAAATTACAAAACAAGCTTAGTTCTGGGTTCAAGTCCATTGTTCGGATTAATTTAGAAATATAGGTCTCGTGGTCTGGTCTTATATTTACTAATCAGTCTTGTCTATTTGTTTTTGTATATTGTTTTTTTTCTTAACCATGGTTATGGTAACCAATAAGTGGGTCTATGTTATAACTGTAAGTGTCAGTACTTAAAACTCTTACATTACTACTATAGTTGACGGCTCGAGATAATCACGTAGCTATAGTAGTAACTATTTGTTACGCACTCAGGTCTTGCGTCACAGTGACTGTATTTACACAGATGAGTATTGCAAATAAATTACTGTTCAGTGTTTAATTTCTCTCTGCAAACTTCCTGTGTTTCCTTTGTCCTTCCACGAAACGACGGGCGAGCGGCGGCGTGACGATGTGGCGTGAGGTGACGGGACGATGTAACGCACCGTAGGTATTAGGTAGGTAGGTAGCCTGTAAATTAACTTATCTACTATTAAATTTTAGTGTTATCTACATAAAGTACATCTTCGTAATTCGATGAATAATAAATGAACTCGGGTCAGATAACTGCTTCCAGCTGTTCACTCTCCTGAGTTTCTGCTACGCCCGATATTTAACTTTACTTGGACTTTTCTTCTTTCGTGGCGCAGTGGTATAGGTGGTGGATTCATAAAACGGAGGTCCTGGGTTTACCGGTGGGGCAGATTGGGATTTTTCTTAATTTGTCTTGGTCTGGCTGGTGGGAGGCTTTCGCCGTGGCTAATTACCACCCTACCGACAAAGACGTACCGCCAAGCGACTTAGCGTTCCGGTACGATGTCGTGTAGAAACCGATGGGAGTGTGGATTTCATCGTACTCCTTACGAGTTAGCCCGCTTCCATCTTAGATTGCATCATCACTTGACATCAGGTGTGATAGCAGTCAAGGGCTAACTTGTAGTCAATAAAAAAAAAAAACTTAGGTCAGCCGAAAGTAGCTAAGAACACTCCTCTGACTTTTTCTTATAAGGATATGTCATCATATCGATGATCGTTTTGGAGCTGTAAGGGAACTTATAAATAGTGCGGACAGACAGATAAACAGAACAAGAATTTAAAACATTCCACAGAAAATTAATATAAGCCGATACTGGATTACTTTTATTTAACGATTTTGTAGCATAACCAACGAGATATGTAGCATAAATATTTATTTTAGTAAAATATTATATTACTATCAAGTCTGATAAAATATAATCTGGATCAGTAAGGTAAAATACACGTGGGAGTTGACATAATCCCAAATATGATATAAATATTCAGCATTAAATACGCCCCTTCCGGTTTTTCATGGGTTATTCATTTTTAATTAGCGAATGTAAATGATGGATTGTGGATACAACGCCAGTTATTTTAAGCCAGCTTATGTATGGCTTGTTTTCTTAGAGCTTGTGTACACGGCGTATTTATTTTGTATTCCTCATTTGCGTTAGAACGAGCATTGTCTGTATTTTTTTTAAAAGATTTTGAATAGGATTTTTTTTATTTATTACAAGTTAGCCCTTGCAATCACACTTGCTTGGAGTAAGATGAAATCTACACTCCTTACAATTTCTACTGGCCCGAATTGTTGACGGAAACGGGCACTAAGCGGGCGAAACCGCGGGCGTCCTCTAGTTACAAATAAATATGTTTTAATATTTAGAAAAATAACTTCGACTTACCAATATTGCTCAACATTTTATAACTCTCCAATATGACGACATATTACGTCGCCTCTGACATTATTATAACATGTATACATTCCCGTCCGCCATCACCGGACCGCAAGCTGTAACAATAACAAATTGTAATTTCATATCTGAATTATTCATAACCTATTTGAACGAATCCACGGCACATCCCAATTCTGAATATCTCCGCGGTAGATACGGCTCGATGATTTCCATGTACGCATAGATACGGGTACGTTTCGTGCATACAGTGATATTATACTTGAAGAGAACATCGCCCGGAGGATTGACGCCCTCCTGTCTTGCTTTATAATCGACAGGGCCAGGGTTTGATTCCCAGCTTGCGCAGATTGATCGTTTTCATTTTCTGAAGCTTTGATTTAGTGATAGGCTTGGGACTACCTTCACATTAAATGGATGAGAATTATCGACAGTGAATTTTAAATTTTCGAAGATTTTTCCAATTAGCTTGTTTATTTAGGGTATTCAAAAGTTTGTTGTATGAGGTGTTAACTTCCGCGTTAAACGCATATTTCATACTACATTTCTTTCCCAGCGGGAAAGAAGAAATACATGCGGTACGGTATGGTATCACACCATACAGCCATCAAAGGGATAAGTCGTTTTTAACCGACGAAAAAAAACGGAGGAGGTTCTCAATTCGACACGTATTTTTTTTTTTTATGTATGACCACGCATAACTTTTTACAGAGTTGTCCGATTTTGATAATTCTTTTTTATTAGAAAGGGCATGCTTCCAAGGTGGTCCCATTGCCATCATGTTAGGATCTGATGAGGATATCCTGGGGAAATTGAAGGAACTCTTCAAATTTTGGAGGGACGCATACAGCGATTTCGGTTTTTGTCTCGGTATCGGTAGCTTTTTGGCTACTAGTGCCATATAATATACTATGACAGTATAGTACGAGTACGATACGTGGCGATAAATCACTAAAAAGTAAGAAATAAAAATTTTTAAATAAAAATAGAACCGACTCAAAATGCACTAAAAAGTAAAAAATAACTGTGTCATTTAGCATATCTAGGAGTCGGTGCCAGTCAAGGTTTCTACTTTAAGGACGTTACCTAGAACCCACAAAATGCTTTACTACGTAAAATAAAGGTTCCTTAAACTTGGCTGGCACCGACTTCATAGATATGCTAAATGACACAGTTATTTTTTACTTTTTAGTGCGTTTTGAGTCGGTTCTATTCTTATTTACATAGGTAGTAACATTTTTTAAATAAATATATTAACATTACATTATTGTATCTACATAAATATTTCATCTGATAAAGCTTTGCTTCCTACCAAAACTGATGCTATAATAGAGTTTTTGTCTGTGTAGGAACAATTTGTGACGCAAGCAAATTACTTGCATTTTTAAGCTAAAATATTCAAGTAATTTGCTCCCAGGGCTGTAACAAAGTAATTTTGTTAACAACAAAATCAGTGGAGCACCGGGTTTTGTGTCCGGTGAATGCAAAAGTTTTTAGAAGCTAAAAGCTTCGAGTACGGCACGAATGCTCTCACCTACACTTTCGGTATTTTTTATGTTCTATGTACATATTTTTAGTAGCTTTTTTATTTTTTTAATTAGAATTTCTACTGTTTTCATATCAATATATATATATCCGGAACTATTAATAACAGTCATCGTTATAATCATCATTATAACAAAATATATTCATATTAATTTTAAAATCATCGTAAAATTAATTTAAAATTTTTAATAAGGAAATAAATTTAAAAGTCTATATATTTCAAAGTTTATTATCTAAGCAGCACAGGCCGTCAAATTCTATACTTATATATAATAAGTGTTAGAAGTAGCCATGAAGTAAACGGGTGCCTATAATAATAAAATCACATCTATATAGCGTACTAGTAGGTAGCTATGTAGTACCTACTAGTACGCTATGATAAAGGTATACGATACTGTTAGTTAAAGACGTAAAAGTTAGGAGATTTTCTGATCTCCATGAGTTCTGATAAAATAATTACGGAGCAAGATCCATTCGTTTTGGCATAACTTTACATGGAAATGTAAATCTTTAAGCTTTTCCACTGTAAAACGTCGATTTTTTACTGACGATATTTCTATCCACGTACGATAAATAAGACGTTAATTGCACGGATAGTGCTTAGAAAATCTTGTCGTTTTATCGTGGTACCTAAGTAACCGTTAAAGTAAATACTCCAAATAAATTCGATATCAATTGAAAATAACATTTTAACTGGCTCTGAGTGATCAAGGTCCCATTTCACATTTTATCATTGTGAATAAATATGTTTAACAATGAAATAATTTTAAAATTTTTCATGACATTTTAAAGCCATATTTCATTACTCCTAGTTCGTAAGATTTAATCTTTAGCACGAAATTCGTAAAACCTCCTGCAGATTGTTTATTCCAGCACGCCATCCGTATGTCTTCCTACATGACGCCATGCTAAGAGCAGAGCAATGTCTGCGGCAGACAATACAAAGTGTGACATATGCGAAGTTGAATTATCTCTGATGGACGGCCCTCGGTTTAGGCGACGAGGCAAAATGTCGAGCTAATATGTTAAATGGTGGCCGGGAAATTCGTGAACTTTAGTGAACGGCTAGTGGGAATGGATTATTAGGCTACGTATTTGCTGTGCCAGGGGAATGACTATATGACAATGTTTTACTGTGCTCGTTTTGCCGCAGAAATAAATAAAGTAAAGAGTGATATAACACGCGAGATTACTGTGGAAAACTGTGTGTTAGGAAGTCCCCCTCTCCTATAAGGAGACTATTGGCGGCCGTGGCTAGTTACCACCCTACCGACAAAGACGTACCGCCAAGCGAATAAGCGTTCCGGTACGATGTCGCGTAGAAATCCATTAAATCCATGAAATCCATTTCATCCTACTCCTAACAAATTAGCCCGCTTCCATCTTAGATTGCATCATCACTTAACATCAGGTGTGATAGTAGTCAAGGGCTAACTTGTAGTCGATAAAAAAAAATAAGGAGGGAGGCCTGGCTCTGTAATGGGCCGTCAATAGGCTGATAATGATGATGATGATGAATGTTACAAAGTTCTGAGAAATAGGATATAATAAAAAAAAATTTATCCACTACAAGTTGGCCCTTAACTGCTATCACACCTGGTGTTAACTGATGACGCAATCTAAGATGCAACTTGTTATTAGTAGGATGAAATCCACATCCCTTTCGGTTTCTACACGACGTACGAGGTACGTCTTTGTCGGTATGATGGTAACTAGCCACGGCGAAAGCCTCCAACCAGCCAAATCTTCCGCGTGGAGTTCGGTTTTTCGAACAGCTTTATTTTTTCATTTTTCTTTCAATTTTCCTTAAAAGATAGACATAATTTATAATTGTAGATCTTTCTGAAGAACTGTAAAAGTGGAGATAATCCTATATTACAACCAACCAACAAAGGCGCAACGCCAAGCGTTCCGTTACGATGTGGTGTAGAAAACAAAAGGTTTATGGTATTTCAACTTCTGACAAGTTACTTCTATCTTAGAATGCATAATCAGTTACTATCTGGTGTGACTGAAATCAAGGGTAAACTTGCAATGAATAAACAAAGTTGGGTACGTTCGACGACGACGATCAGTCTAAGGTTGCCTGGAAGAAATCGTTGCTTAGCGATAAGGTCGCCTTATGTACCAGTCTAATTAATGCTGCTTATGTCTCTGTTATATGTTCTTCTTGGTTGTGGTGTACAAATAAAGATCGGTGCGCATAATTTACAGAGTTGATGAATTAGGGTCCCAACTGGAACAATTATGTGGCACCAAAATATGATTAGTCGACTGGTGAACCTAAATTCCTGTTCAATTTAGTCACTCGATGGTGTTTTACAGAGTTCCAAGAAGAATATTGTTATTTTTAGATTCAATCAGACATAATTGAATCTGCAGTACCTACTTGTACTACTGCAGATTATAACTGCTCTATTTTTATACATTGCAGTATAAAAATAGAATTAGAGACTTTAGCAACTTATCGTAACAAGTTATTAGGATAAGTTAAGTTCTAAGTAAGAACCAAAGTAATCATGCCCAAATTGAATGGTGACTAGTATGCGAGTAATATTCATCTCTAATCTTTATGGGTGCATCCCAGTAGTACCCCATACCGTAGTTCTATAGAACTGTTGGGATATTTTCCGGGCTTTCAAATTATATCCCAATAGTTCTATATAGTACTGTAGTACAGTTTTTTCTCTTGACTTTACTTATAGCATATAAGTTATAAACTTTATATTATTTTATTTTGCTTTTAACAAAACAATGTCCCTTGCGACAAAAGCTAAGTTGTTAAACCAGGTAGTAGACGTGTCTAAAAAATATTCTCTTTAGAAGTTACAGGTGGGATACATTTAACCACTTTGGAAGTATCTTTCGCGTAAACTATTCAGTTTAGAAAAAAATTATATTAGAAACCTCAATATCATTTTTGAACACCTATCCATAAATACCCCACACGTTTAGGTTTAATAAAAAAAATTTGAGTTCCAGTTCTAAAAACGGGAACCCCCAAAATTTATTGTTTTTTTTTTCTATTTAGTAAATTTCAATAGTTTCGGAAAAAAGTGGCTGTTGCATACAGACGGACAGAAAGACTTCACAAATCTATAAGGATTCCATTTTTTGTCATTTGGCTACGGAACCCTAAAAAGATAATTCCAAATCCTCTACATCCGTGGAAGGTATAAAATGGCAGGTACACTAGTGCCGCGGAGGTAGGAGGGGAAATCCTCCACATCGATCGAATTGCTCTGCTTATGATCCATATCGGTCTTTGACTACTTGAGCAATGCTATTAGCATGTTGCCAAAAGCTTTTTTGAAAGCTTATTTTAATCTTTCTTCATTCCCAAAATAATCTTCAGCAATTAAAGAAATAAATTATTGCTGACGTTTTGTGCAATTTAAGCAAAGCTGTATTCGATATAGTATGTTTAGATACTTCACCATAATGCATTTCAGTTTGTGTAGATACTCTCAAATTTAAGTGAACATTTATTATTGCAATCAAAAGAGATCTCATATTATATTTATAAAAACTAGGTAATTTATATGTAACGTACAAACAAGATGTTGATATCGATATTTCTTTATTTTTGTCCCATTAGTTCTATATAGAACTCTTCCGTTCTTTACATTCTATATAGAACTAATGGGGCACTAAACTCTAATATGGTGTATCAACAGTTCTATAGAACTAAAATTAGGGGGTACTACTGGGATGCACCCATCTTTATTAATTATTAATTCTTTTAAACGTGTGTCAATTACTTAACTCTTCCTTAACGAGTGTACTGATTTAGATGACATTTGGTGTGTATATTTGATGGAGTTCAATTGGTTCGGAAATACAATCAAAGCAGACAAGATGAGGTCCCCTAACAATAATATAAAATTAAAATGTAATCTGTATACAAAAAAGCTCCTCGGAAAAGCAAATTTAATATGAACGCTGGTAGCCATTTACAAAGGGCAAGACCCACATGAACAAGATTAGTTCTGAAGAACTTTATTTATAAGCATGAGAAAATTCAATCTCCCTATCTCCCCTCGCCAAGTGAAGACCCTCTAGTTGAAATGAACGTACAAAGTCCCTCTCAATAAGTTAGAGGGATATTAACGCGGATGCGAACTGTTTCTGTACTGGCCACGGTTTGAATAACTTACAGTTTGATATAAACTATTATAATTTGTTCTCAATTATTGTTTTAATGTCTATCATTTATTTATTTACAATAAAAAATTAACAATGCTTATAAAAATTATATAAACACTATTGAAAATTTATAAAAAAATACAGTCATCTTGCAGCAGGGCTCGAAGGCCCAAGCAACCGGTGGTCAGAGCTCCAGAGTTAGGAACCCTGTGACAATACCCACCGTCTCAAGCCTTCTGTATCCGATCTTTCATCCAACAACCAAGCGAAAGCTTCTTTAGGTATCAGTGGAAGCTTTATTATAATACTGTAATTAAATGAAATTTCGATCTGTTTAAATTTAAAACCCAATGAAATTTCGATCTGTTTTGGTATGAAGATACGTTGTTTCTTTATCAATCCTCACATTCTTCAGCTATATTATGTAGTTTTCTGAATTATTATTTTCTGTGGTGGTTCCGACAGGTCTAAAGCTTAATCGTATCTATGTTTTGCAAAAAAAAATATTTTTTTACAAGTGGCACTTTCGTGACATGGCTTATTTAGTAAATAAATAAATAAAAATTACAATTTAAGAACTCTATACAAAACAAAGAGTTCAAGATATACATACAATATTATGATTACGGAAAATAGGTTTATTGTCTTCTGCTTGCTTACTGTATAATATCTAAACTGTGAGGCCGTGCAAAGGTATTATGTAAATAAAATGTGCAGAGGCGGGAGAGTGGGATTTAGTAACGTTATGCTAATCGTATAGCTCGAGACTAGCTTGAGGACGTATTCGCCATTTCACATTATATTTCATTGCCTCTTGACACCCGCAGGGTATATTCTACACATTAAACCTACTTACCAAGTTTCTTAGTGTTACCGTTTTGATAGGATTAAAATTTTCGTAGCAGTGGATTTAACTCTTTACATACTACGTAATTATATTGAATACATTCTTTATACTATGCTTTTGATTAAGTTAAAGCGTTCCTTTGTAAAAGTCCATCATCATCATCATCATTTTTATCATTAACAACCAATGGACGTCCACAGATGGACATAGGCCTTTTTAGGGAATTCCAAATACAACGATCCTTTAGCCAGCGGCTCCATGCGACACGTTTGATGTCGTCAATCCACCTAGTGGGGGGTCCGCAAAATTGCGCTTTCCGGTGCGGGGTCACCATCCCAGCAAGTTGGGCGCCCAACTTCCATCAGCTGTTCGAACCACGTGCACCGCCTGTTGCCATTTCAGTTATGCGACTCGCTGAGCTACGTCGGTTACTTTGGTTCATCTGCGGATGTCGTCAGTGAAAATTATACCCAAAGAAAATTATTTTGATATTGCTTAATAGCAAAAATAGGTAAAATAGTAGGTTAACAGAATAATTTAGATTTGGTTTAGTTTTGACTTTTTATCTCAATTGAATATTCCTTGAACGCTTGTCCGAAAAATCATCCATGGGTCCAGATTGATTGATAATTTTGTATTCATTCCAAATTCCTGATCTTATTTTTCGAGATAAAAACGATAGACTGATAACGATAGATAACAGGATAACCAAGTGTCATTTTGCTTGTGTAATAAGGTTTCTGATATTCCCCTAAGCGGAACCATAAAAAAGATAAACATTTGAAAATGTTGATGAATTTGCCATGTTTTTCAAAATTAAATCAATAAAAACCAGTTGATGGGGCGTAAATATAATATAATTGGCGAACAATGTCGAATTCCCCACCCGATGGGAATTATATTATGTGTCCAGAGTCAGCGAAAACTTGATTCAGGGACGAAGGGACACTTTCGAATAAAGATTTTGTGTGGAATTTTCCTTTGTGTTTTTCGGGGTGAGATTTTGAGATGGGTCGTTTCGTGTAAAAATAAAGGTTCTTTTTAAATCACTTGAAAAATAAAAAGGTTTTCAATTAGATTTTTTTGATTCAGAAAGTTATACATAATTAACTAACGTTTCTACATAAACGATATTGCAGGTATTAAAACATTCCGACGGCCTCCGTGGCGCAGTGGTATGCGCAGTGAATTTAAAAAGTGTAGGTCCAGGGTTGGATTCTCAGTTAGTCGGATTAAAATTTTCTAAATTTCTTTCCATAGTTGAGTGCTTAGGCCCTGGCTAGTTACCACCTAACCGACAAAGTCCTCCCTTCAAGCGATATACCGTTTATCGAATTGGAGTGCGATGTCGTGTAAAAACCGAAACTAGTGTGGATCATCCTAATTCTAAAAAGTTAGCCCGCTTCCATCATCACTTACCATCAGGTGAGTCAAGGGCTAACTTGTAATGAATAAAAAAAATAGAAAATCTTGTCAAGATTTTGTGTATTTATTTACGTCACTTGATTCAACCAAGTCATAGCGAATTTACATCTATGATATGTTTTATGAGGCGGCATAAAGTATATGCTTTTACGACTATTACACAATGTGGAATCGGAGAGGGGAAAAATCTTTTTACGCAATTGTAACTTTATGAAATCCGACAGTCGTGATGAAAACGTTATATTTCCGCCTTTTTTGGCTGCCGCAAGATGATAACGGTGTGAAACCATAAAATCAACGCACAAAATTTGAGAATAGGCGTTGCTCGTGGAGAAATCCGAATATCTAATTATAAATCTGGAAGGGAAATAATTTTCTTTTAGGAATGCACATTGAGAGGCTTTAATCAATGTTATAAGACTATTTTAACCTCCCAACATAGAGCCAATCCTCTCTTTGTAGAAAGATTTATGAAAATCAGATCCGTTATGCTGTTCCAATGCGGTTTGGCGGATTATGGGGATTTGTCCCTGTAACGACCACTAGGTTAATGACAATAGTGATAAGATGTTCTCTTTTACTCGCGGTTTTGGCAGGTGGGAGGCTTTCGTCTTTTAGTTACCACCCTACCGACAAAGACGTACCGCTAAGCGATTTAGCGTCCCGGTACGATGTCGTTTAGAAACCAAAAGGGGTGTGGATTTTCATCCTACTCCTAACAAGTTAGCCCGCTTTCATCTTAGACTGCATCTTCACTTAACATCAATGGGGCAAGTGCGAGTTTTCACAGAGCGACTGCGTAAAAACGTATTCACTCGTAACGTCAAATTATATAGAAAAAAAGCGTTTACTCTCGCTATAACTAGATGGCGCTACTCCAATTCTATATAAAATTTGCGTTTACTGTTTTCGGTATCGACGCGGTAAAATCTCACACTAGCCACACTGGTGTGATAGCAGTCAAGGGCCAACTTGTAGTCGATAAAAAAAAAGTTAATGAACATTTACTACTCAATTTTTCAAAGTCCGACTTAGGAATCAAAGCCAATATCTTATACTCCAACGCCGCATAAACACTAGAGGCGTTGGGGTGTCCAAACGCGATAGGGACTATCGATAAATAAAGCCCCAGTGAAAAAGGCTTAATTGTATTATATAAGATTTATATTTTTGATATTAACATATTAATATGCAGTTACTAGCGTGGTTGTATGTGAGGGAATCATTTGTGCAGAAACTGATTAATTGAAGTGTTGATTTAGGAAATAACTATTTACAGTAGCGATCGGATATATTTAGCTGATTAATTGCATGTTGATCGTCGACAAAATTTCAATTCAATGTTGCCCGCTACAGATGAAAAATTCAAAAATTTTTTCTGTGGATTCTTTTATTACAATATTTTATTTGTAACGACTGAAATTTCGCCCACGTGAAATCCGAATCCATTCTTTGTAACATCCTTATTAAATAACTTTTTTTCGAATCATTCTATTTATTGATGAAAATCGGGTATTCAACCCGGTGTTGCAAACTTAAAAATTTCCATGTCTGTAGATACCTACGCTTAGATTTTTCAAATTATGCAAGGGGCTGCGAGAACTGACTTTGGTTTATACTACGTTAGGACTCAAAACATAAATACGTATACTTACTTAAAACTTAGTTACATTTTTATTATAGGTTGTTGTTGTTTGTATATTTGTCTGATTTTGATGATACTCCACTCGTCTAGTTAGCGTATAGGTATAACAACGCAAATGAGTGACAAAATACTTACAAAGCTCTATTCACTCTAAGACCAGAGTTTTTGCCAGAGACAATGTTTAATTGCAGAGAGATAAATATTTTATTTATTAAAAATGTTTTCGCCTTTCGCCTTTAAGTCTGTTTCTTTATAATTTGTGTTGTATTTTTAATTAAGCTTTTGAAAAATGTCCAGCTTAATTTTTAAGATCTCAAAAGGAGAGCTTTGTAGCTTTTTATCTGTAGTTTACAGCTGTACCGCCGTGGGGCCATCATTAGTCTGACTGTTGGTTCAAAGCGGAGTGTTCTTTGCTCTCCAATTAAATTCCAAACATCAACAAAAAGTAGAGTAATTTTTAAATATATTAGAAATACTGCAAGGCATCACTCAGACTCGCATCGATTCAAAGTAGTATTAATCAAAAATTGATTCAAGCGTCGACACGCGTCAATAACTTTGTATCTTAACGATTTGAAAATGGATATGAATTTGCTATAACTAAAATCAAGACGATTTGTTTCCAGTTTGAATAAAGAATAAGTTTACGGCGGTAATGAGGCCGTTTTTTGTATCCTAGTATATTATTACATCTCTATTGTAATTTTACTTTTACAATATGGTATACAAATAAAAAAAAAATTGTTGAGGTAAAAGTAATATACATAAAGTGGAGATTATGTGTGTGCAACGTTAAGTTACATGTACTAACTTGGCCTGTAACTAGCAAAAATGTAGCCAACCGCCAGGTATTTTGGCGGAGCTCCAAACTGGCTCATATTTAAGACATGCTAAGTAGGTTCTAATTACTATACTTACCATGGTTAACGCAGTAGGAAAAGCTTTAACTAACTTTATAAATAGATTAACTAGTGGAACAAGCTCAGGTGTATTTAAAGGATTATGAAGTAAAAAACATACTTACACATCACTTGGTTGTACACGTACCTATGTAGAAGTATGTTTTGAGAGTTTATGATCACCAGACAATCGTGGTTTTCAAAAAGCTGACAGCTGTTAGTCCATTAGGTAGGAGTTCTTAAATTAACACAGGCGAGGCAGCTATGCAGTCCATACCATGGCGGTGATGAGATGTAGAAGTGTCAAAAGTTCAGACCATCAAAAGACCAAGTTCAAGTTTTCTTCTTTTCAGTTCAAAAATTCCTACTTTTACAACAACAGAATAATTGTAAAACTCTAGACAAATTTCTTAAATTATATAAATAGTTTATGTATATTCTATTATAATATCTTAGTTCATCTTTCATTTACCTTTACCTATCTTAATATACACTTATATATAAGTACCATATTTTATTTAATCTTACGTTATCACCCACTTCACTTTATTATTTCGTCCGCGTCATCACTTGGTGACGGAAGACCAGTATTTGCCACTGGCGTAGCATATGCTGAATGGTGTCCATTTTTATACCGCACACTTTCTTCTTTTTGATTGTGATTGCGTTTTCTTGCGTGTGTGTCTGTATCAAATAAATGTTGGCAGCATTGTATACTGTTTGATTATAGACAATATAGTGGCCTCATTTGCTGTATTGTTGGTACCGCGTTTAAACTATAGATTATAGACTAGGGGCGGTACTCGTCGGGCGTTAGGCTATAAAATATGCCCCTATGGATAATTCTGTTCATTTCACGTTAGTGTCCAAGTCTTGTGCAGTCATACTGTTTGTTAGAATCTGTGCTTGTAATGTTTAATTAAGTAATTACTGTAATAATGTTTCATTTTGATCATATTTGATGTCTTTATAAATAAATTGTTATTAAATTTGTCTTTTGGTGTTTTAAGTTGTATTCCCTTCTGGCTGTTTGTTAACATAAATTGTTTTTCTTTTTTTCTTTCTTTTAAAAATGCAGTAAATGAACATGCTTCGAAACAGGTGGCGTTTTACCTACCTGTAACAACACACTAAGGCCTGTGTGCACCAATATTTCGGTTATCATAACCAACGGTTAACATAAGCTAACTATAAATTTACTGTTCACGTTATGATAACCGAAATCTTGGTTCACACAGACCTAAAAATATTCATCAAAAAATATTCTGCATTTAATTTTCATTGTTATTTTTTTCGTCATATTAATTTGAATTTATGTATGAAAACTATATGATATGCAATGAAAGTTTCATGCCCCTCAAAATAATTTAGTCGGATATAAGCTTGAATGCAAACTGTTTCACGGCGTGCGGGTATTATGCAAATAAAATGTGCACAGTTAAGCGGCTGGATTTACTTACCTTATGCAAATCCTCTAGCAACGTTTACTATTTAGTTTATATTGTTATTTAGCCTGAGGCATCGAGTTCCTTTCAGGCTATCAAGTAATAAAGTTAAATGAAAAAATCTTATCTATATACAAGTATGCCTACCAAACCTATATAGTATATACCATTCTTTTTGACGGGGAAATTCCTATAGAGATACCCGACTTCGTGGGGGAGTAATAGGGTTATGTGTGTATTCGGTTGCCATTCTCAGTGCATATGGGAGGCAACGGGCTCTCCAATGAATTGCCATACCAATGTCTCCCTCGCGCTATGCCTCTTGGGTTTATCTGCGGACACTGTCCAGAAACAGCAACTACTTCATTCCTATAGTATATTACTAACACGAGAGGTAATTTTTGTATGGTTAATGGATCTAGTACTAGATCAATTAAACATAATCTATTAATGCGCTTTATCTAGATTCTAGATGATCTTGGGCGCATTAATAGATTAAAATCCGGAATAATACATGGCTACTTTTGTCGTGATATTTCATTTAACCGACTTCTAAAAAATGAGGAGGTTATTAATTCGATGCATATTTTTTCAAACCGTTCCATTGATTTAGAAACTACTATAAAAAATGTTTTACCTGAACTTTCAAATACATACATTTTTTTTTGTTTTTCTCTCAGTCACCCGCACGGTGAATCCATGGAATGCTAAGATATTCGTCTCTCTATTTTTTAAAAACACGACATGAGACGCTTGATAAAATTCTGATATCACAATGCAAGTTAACGTTTACGTTGCCATATTAGTCTTGGCTGCTCTGTCGAGTGCCTTTCACTTACCGATGCACGAAAAAATGAAAAAGTTTCACTTTAATAAAACCGGAAAAACTATTTCAAAACACACTAAGTTATGTTTTTAACGCCGCGGTTCATGCTAATTGGCGCGCGAAGAACCCTCGGTCCTCGCGAGTTGTTGAATTAATGATCGTTCGCCACCACTGACAGCTGTACACTAACAGACCTTTACAACTCTTCTGTATATTCTGTGAATGTACATTCCACTTAGATTCATTAAGCTTTAACAAGTGCTCAGGTGTAACTCTTTGCGATGTAAGTGTGGACTGTGTTAAAAACACTAAAATTACAAGGTTTATTTCAGCTATACACTTACCAGCTCTGCCTCGTTGGTCTAATGGTTGGCCTATGTGACATTGGTCACGAGGTTCTGGGTTCGAAACCTGGGTCGGGTCACAGAATAATTCTGAGTTTTTCATTCTTCTATGAAATTTCCAGTACACTCCAAGCCCGGAGTCAAGAAGGTGATGTTACACCACCATACCTCGGGAGCACGTTAAGCTACGATCCCGGTCACTATCATCAACATCTGATAGTGATCGTTAGTAAATGAAACCTTATCAACCTAAGCCCGCCAACCCGGATTGGAGCAGCGTGGTGGGTCTACGCTCCATATACCCTCTCCTATAAGAAGGAAGGCTTAGCACAGTAGTGGGCCGTCAATAGGCTGGTAATGATGATGCTGACACTAATCAAGTTTAGTCCGGGTATCATGATACTAAAGAAATAGTAAAGCACAAAACACTGTGCTTATTGCTGCCGGCAAAAAGCGTTACTGCATGCTAGTGTTGAATTGTCGATGTAAATTACAGTCACATGCTTCTTAATACGTATAGTTCAGGTCGACGAGCGTAAAGCAGTGCATTGTAGGCCGTTTTCTAAGCATGCTGGTCTAGGGGTTGGCTTTCCAAATTAAAATAAACATAAAGTTGGCCATTCACTTGTTCTGTCAAACATTAATATTAATATCTACGTATAAATGAAAGTTAAAAAGTAAATGCATTCATAAGACACATTTATTTAAGTAAGCTTTATTCTATGACGGGTCTCCAAAGCTGCTATAGCAGGATCCTACCAGATTTGATTGGGCATGGGCAATAATTCGAGCAGAGAAGGTGAGCGTTGACCGGTCACAAAGGGTGCCCTTGAGCCTACATCCGTGCCGGAAGTCTCGGACTCTGTTGAGCGTTTTTCTCTCTGCCGCACGATGGACCCAGCACCCGCACTGTGAATCCATGAAATGTTAACATATTCGTCTTATGAACTAACTAAGCATGTCTCTATAAGTCCATTTTTAACCAACGAAAAAAAACGGAGGAGGTTCTCAATTCGACATGTATATATATATATTTTTTTTTATGTATGACCACGCATAACTTTTTACAGAGTTGTCCGATTTTGACAATTCTTTTTTTATTAGAAAGGGCATACTTCTAAGGTGGTCCCATTGTCATCATGTTAGGATCTGATGAGGATATCCTGGGGAAATTGAAGGAACTCTTCAAATTTTGGAGGCACGCTTACAGCGATTTCGGTTTTTGTCTCGGTATCGGTAGCTTTTTGGCTACTAGTGGCATATAATATACTATGACAGTATAGTACGGGTATGATACGTGACGATAAATCACTAAAAAGTAAGAAATAAAATTTTTAAAAAAAAAATAGAACCGACTCCGCACTAAAAAGTAAAAAATAACTGTGTCATTTAGTTGCTTTAAATTACTTAAGCATATCTAGGAGTCGGTGCCTGCCAAGGTTTCTACTTTAAGGACGTTACCTAGAACCCACAAAATGCTTTACTACGTAAAATAAAGGTTTCTTAAACTTGGCTGGCACCGACTTCATAGATATGATTAAGTAATTTAAAGCAACTAAATGACACAGTTATTTTTTACTTTTTAGTGCGTTTTGAGTATATTTTTATTTAAAAAATTTTATTTGACACAATAATGATGTTTCTAGTTATATTAAATTGCGTGTTCGTATATAAATAATAAAAGTGGAAATTGTAGGTCTATTTTTAAGGACACAAAAATTACGTTTTTAATTGTAATTTCTGTTTCCGTCAGCAAAAAAATAGAGTGTTTTTATTATTTCAACATAAAAATGACGGTTATAAAACGTCAGTAAAATACGCTCAGGACACCGAGCTATATCGAGGGAACTGTGATACAAAATTATAATAAAAAGTGTCCCTTATTTCACACTACATTGAGCAGCCTTCCGCTGGCCGGGTAATGGGGAACTACTTTGAAAATCATTCGGGTGATCGGAGAGACGGTTTATTAATTCTGCGTTAATTCGGATTCGGTTTCACAAAGCAGTATTTTAGAGTTTAAATTATATCGAGTGGTGCCCATTGTTCTTAATTAGAATGGAATTTCAATATTCCACAATACTTTTCAATCAAAAGCTGATGGCTTCTATTCATTAGTGTCTTATAACGCGCTTGGTTTTGTTGTAGGTATCCTTTCGCTGTCCTTACCAGTGGTATGTTTATTATTGCATGCGTAGTCCTTAGATGGAAATGACATGTATAGAAATTATCATCGTACCACAGTGCAATAGTTGTCATCAACATCATTATCATCATTAAGTATCAGCTGATTATGCATCCACCGGCTTTCTACAAGCAGCATGATGTCTCCGATACCGGTAGGTACACCCAGCGGGACTATTCCGCCCTTTGTTGTTTCAGTTTGAAACACAGTGAGCTAGTGTTTTAGTTTCTTTTATTTATTTGTTTCTTCCGTTCAAAAATCTTGTCTAATAATTCAATGATGGTAACGGCAAATCAATAATATCTTTGGAATTTTATTTCAAATTTCTTTCTTTCATTCTATTTTCATTGTATAAGAAAATTTTCCCAAAAACCGTTTAAAGTCGTAGCCATACATTGAGAGTTGTGGATGCACTTGGTTAACTCAAAATACTTCTTTTTGCATTTGAGTAAACTTGGAATAAAGTTATAATTAATTTTTTTTTAATTACTTACATTGTGTCGATACATGCGTGGACGTCATTACGTGGACTGTAAGAGAGAGTGAGAAAAAGAATATAGAAGCTTTAGTAATGTGGTGTGTGTGGCTGGAGAAAAATATCCTGGATATAGTTCCGAACCAACGTTTCGATCCTCCAGGCATTCGGCAATAAACAGCGTCTGTCTTCCATCGCCCAAGGCCGCATTCTCACCTTCATTGGGTATATTATATCAGGGGTTAAAGTATGAAATTGCCGATTCGTACTGAAAAATAAAAATTAGTTTTTTTTTTAATTTAACATGTTTATTTAATCAAAATAATTACCATTATTATCCATACATTGCTGCCATCTAATAGGAAGCTCATTTATGCCTTTGCGATAGATGTCTGGTGATCTAGATTCGACAAACTGTGTAAAAGCATTTTGCACTGCCTCCTGAGAAGAAAACTTTTTATCATGTAGAAAATTGTCCAAATCACGAAAAAAATGGTAGTCCGTTGGAGCAAGGTCTGACGAACATGGAGGGTGAAGAATGGTTTCTAATTGCAGTTCCTGTAGAGTTAAAACGGTTTCTCGTGCTGTATGAGGTCTCGCGTTATCATGGAGCAATAATGGTGAAGATTGATTCATAAGACGGGGCTGTTTCACTGCTAGTTTTGCTATCATTGTTCGGAGTTCGGCGCAGTAGACATCTGCGGTTATTGCTTGACCAAATCGGAGAAAGCTATAGTGAATAACACCACGCTGAGACCACCAAACAGTTACCATTACCTTTTTATTGGTAAGTTTTGCTTTAGGACACTGTTGCGGCGTTTGACCTGGGTTCAGCCGTTGCAATTTCCGCATACGATTATCGTAAAGAATCCATTTTTCATCACATTTTTAAAAGAAGAACTACACAGGTACCGTATGAAAAAAGTTTCACTTTAAAATCTTAAACCATGAAGGTTCTATGTCAATTCGAAGTACCTATTGCAATAAAACGGCAATTTCATTCTTTAACCTCTATTATTATAGCATATCTCGCCGAGGAGACGCATCCATGGAGCGCCTTGTGGTACAAGGTAGGTCGAAGGCACAAGAGCGCGCGACAGGTCACTAATACGCTGGACTGACGACCGAAGTTTCCATGAACCGCACCAGAAGTGCTCCAGTACGGGAGCAATGGCGACGGGTCGTGGAGCTTGCCACCACTCCTATGTTACGAACACAACGTCTCAGTCTACAGTGTAACAACAAGGACGAAGAAGACATTGTGTCTTCATTATTTCGCTGTTTCAGTCAATTGAATTTCAGTTTTAAGCAATATAAACTAAAACAATGGCTGTTTGCTTCCTGTTTTATGTGCTATTAGAGTTGGATCTCGTTTGCAGTTGCGAGCTGTTTATAAACGCTTCATTGAATTCAGCTACAATGCTCTTATCTTAGCTTCCAGAGTGAAACAGTTTTCCTTGGAAACAATTTATTAATTCGTTGCAGAATGTTCCTTTTTCACTATATTTATTGTTGTGTTCTTGACTTTCTATAATTGGACTAAAGGTTCATAAAGGATTGAAGATTGTTTCCTTTTTATCATTTTAATTGAAGTTTTCTCCGGTCTGTACAGGTTAAATATAGAATCATTGAATGTTCTTTATTTTAAACCAGAGGACGCCTTCGGTTTCACCAGTGTGGTCTCGTTCCCGTAGGAATTTCGGCATAAATTATAACCTATGTTTTTTTCTAATATGTAAGCTATTTTATTGTGAAGTATCATCAAAATCTGTTTAGTAGTTTTTGCGTGAAAGATTAACAAACATCCATCCATCCATACATGCAAGCTTTTGCCTTTATAATATTAGTAAGGATCTATTGCATTTTGAAAGTTTAATGAAGCTATTAGATAGAACGAGAACTTCGTATTGATCATCCGGTCTTATAGTTTAGTTAATAGTTCTAAACTAATTTAAAATGTCATGTGCATAGACTAGGCTATTCTGTTAGGGACGACCCAATTAATGTTCGAAAATCATAGATTAAATTATTTATGATTAAATTACCTATATAACTCATCATTATCAGACTGTTAACGGCCCACTACAGGGCCTGGCCTCCCCCTTATAGGAGGTCCACCACGCTGCTGCAATGCGGGTTGGCGGGCTTAGAGTGATAATGTTTTATTTATTAACGATCATTATATGGATGATAGTGATCGGAACCAACGGCTTAACGTGCTCTCCAAGGCACAGGGATATAACACCATCACCTTCCCGACCCTGGGTTTGGAATGTACTGAAAATTTCATTCCAGAATGAACGAACCCCGGACCTCGTGATCGATGCCACATAGGCTAACCACTAGAGCAACGAGGCAGTCGGTACAATTATGTAACTAACCTAAAACTATTAACTAAAAATGGGGATGTGGTTAGTTTATATGCAGTTGATGTAAATGCGAGATTAGATTAGATTAATCTTTTTACATTCTGCTTAAAGACCTTGACTGTCTAGATCTTCAGCAAGTTCTACCAGCAAGTTCTACCAACAAGTTTTACCAGATTTCAAGGCAGGGAGATATACTCGAACTAAAGAGAGAAGGTGAGCGTTGATCGGTCAGTTAGACTCGGCACGCGCACGGTGAATCCATGAAAAGCTACGATATTTGTCTCAGAAAAGTGACATAATTTCTTAATAAAATAAATAATTACTAGATAATGATGTCGTGTAGAAACGTAAAGGGGTGTAGATTTAATCCTATTCTTAACAAGTTAGTCAGCTTCTGTCTTAGATTGCATGATAAATACTAAATTGTAGAAAATAAAAAAAAAATTTTAAACAAATCTCTTAATAAGAAATACCTACTGGCTACAATTTGTATTATATCTTACAGAGAATTAGATTTATCAAAGTACTAAGTATCTGACCACACGTTTTAATCCCTCGCGAAACTAATCCCAGATGAGTTTAGTTTAAGGGCTCATTTTACGACTCTCAATGTTATCTTGGACACTTGTAATCCTTAGTAAGTGTTCACGGTTAATAGAACTCGGGTTAATTATTGTAGGGAATTAGTGGCGGTCCATTAAGCTAAGAAGGATGTTTTACATTTAAATGTTGTAGTGTGTTCTTTCGCTTAACAAGCTTTTTCCCTTTTTACGTCACCTGACTAAATAATGAACTGGGAAGTAAGATATTTTTTTATTTACTACAAGTTGGCCCTTAACGGCTATCACCCCAGATGTTAAGGGAAGATGCAATCTAAGATAGAAGCGGGCTAATTGTTAAGAGTTGGATAATATCCACACCCCTTTGGTTTTTACACGTCGTCATACCGGAACTCTAAATTGCTTGGCGGTACGTCAGCAGGGTAGAGGCCTTACAAAATCTCAATCGGCCTTGCCGGAATCGAATTGCCCGGGTATCCGTCTTATTAATCCACCGCACATACCACTGCGCCACGAAGGCCATCGGAGGAGTTAGTTCTGACGTTGTTACCGGAAACATATTATAGATGTGTACAAAATCAATAAATTATCACATTTTTTAACGTTTAAATCAATTTAATGCTGCAATTTTCCGCCTCCTGCTCGCGAAGATGATTCTCTCATTTGTAATGTTTTGTATAAAAAGCGGTTGCGAATTTTCATAATAAAGTTTTTTATTTAATGTCAGTTACAATGTATCGCTCTGCGGTGTTCTTGGTCGCTGTGATCGTATTGGTAAGAAATGTACATCACGCCTCATTTGTCACGGTCTTTGCTTACTTCCTTAGCTTCTTCCACTCTCATTTATCTTTTTATACATGTTATAATGTCCTATAAATTTAGTTCAGGAACATTTGCCTACTGTTAGTTTACAAACATCGTACCGGAATGCTACGAGTATTCGCTTGGCGGTACGTCTTTGCCGGCAGGGTGGTAATTAAAGCTTCCCAGCGGCCATACCAGGACCAATTAAGAATATTCTCAATCCGCCCCGCTGGGAATCGTATCCAGAATCCCCGTCTTACAAATCTATTGAATATATCACTGAGATATTCAAAAATATTAAATATATTATTACTTAAATTTCTATTATCATATTATATTTTGCAGGTCAAAGCAGAAGTTGATTTACGACGCTGCATTGATAGTGCTGTGGTAAGTAGAAATCCAGACTTTACTATTGTTTGTTTATTACTGATTATTTTTATTACTTATTCTGATATCATCATTCATCATTATCAGCCTATTAGCGGCCCACTACAGGGTCAGGCCTAGAGGAGATATGAAGCGTAGACACCACGCTGCTCCAATGCGCGTTAGCAGTCTTCGCGTGACCAGGCAAAGATGGACTTTACAATTCTTTATTTATTACTGATTATTTTTATTACTTATTCTGATATAGAAGCAATTCAGAGCTTTTGTGTGAGTAATAAACATACTCACACATACAAACTTTCGCGTTTATTATAGAAGTATGATATTTTTAGACTACTAAAAAGTACTAAATGTACTAGAATATTCTAGAGAAACTGTGGTTAAAACTCATAAAAGTATTTAAACACTATATCAAAAATGGAAACCACTTCAAAAGCACTTGGCTCTAGTCTCAGCTTTGAGACATGTATCCCTGAACTGCATTGATTTATTTTCATTTCAGTTGAACTCAGGCTGTTGTCGCTTTAACACCACTGAGGAGAAGGCTGCTATGATGTGGAAATGTGCCGAGGCTGCAGCTCCTCAACCACACTCAGTAAGTAATCTTTTTCTTACTAATTTAAGCGAAGAACTGATGCAAACCGCAACGTTAACTAGACCCAAAAAATCACTTTTATCCTGCGTTTTATTACAAAAATTTAATCCTCCTTGCTAAGTATCTTTAGCAAATATTAACTAGAAATTTTTCATTTAAATTATACGTTAATTCAAATTAAAAACGTTTTTTGTCTAATTTATTGTAAAGTAAAATTTCTTTTTCGCTGCAAAAAAGAGTATTGTTTTTGTGTAATATATTAAATTATTGATTTTTAATAAAAAAAAATATATTATAGTTTACCTTTTTAATTTAATATCAAATGATGATTTATTTGCACAGCACAATAACTTGACACCTTTCTACAAGGAATTGACTTCGAAAGATAAATTGTTTAAAAAAAATAAGTATAAGCAAATTCTAGTTTTACGATTGCAAAATTTTAATTTTGGCTTATGGAAGGCTTCGGCCGTGCTATTTAACACCTTACCGACAAAAACGTATCGCCAAGCAATATAACGTTCCAGCACGACGTGGCGTAGTGACGAATTAACTTTCATCCTACTCCTAACAAGTTAGCCCGCTTCTATCTCAGATTTCATCATCACTTACCATCAAATGTGATTGGAATCAAGTGCTAACTTGTAATGAATAAAAAAAATCTAAATTTAGGCAGGCAACAATGCGCAAATTATTTAGTCATTAATTAAAAAAAATGTTTCTTTTCAGTGTGCTTTCGAAACTTGTGTTGGAGAAAATAGCGGTTTTCTGCTAACCAACGGAACCATAGATAACACCGCTTTGGAGGCGACTTTAGATGTTGACTATGAGAACAACACCGACATCTTGGAGATTGTTAAAGAGAAGTGCTTAGTGGATGACTTGTCAGTATACGGCCCGCCTGACATGTGCGAAGTCAAGAAATTGAGGACTTGTTTAATTGTCTATACTTTGGTGGTAAGTTCAACCTTATTGAATGCATAGAAAGCGCCGCGACTTTACCCACGCTCCACAAAGTGTTTGGTAAATTCCAAAGACACCCAAAGAATTAAAAGCAAAAATTGGAGAATACTAAGCTTTCCTTAATTAATAGATATATGCCATCGCGTACTTTTTTGTAGTCCTATTGAAAAGGAGCAATTCTTCTATACATGGTTTTGTTATAGCTTAAACGGATAAAGCTGCGATTTCGATGAAAGCTCCCAAGTGGCTTAAATTTTTCTGACACTAAAAATTATCGTCATATTTTAGCTCAAATACACAAAACCTTAACAAATTATATTTTAAGACCTACCTCAGGAATCATTCAGAATCATAATTTTTGTAAATACGAGTATATACAAATAGCTCTTTTATATCTTGAACATAAAAGTAGCTGTACGGAGTTAGAGACTTGGTATACTCGGTAGTGTACCAATTTATAATATACTTTAGTGTGTACGATAACTTAATGAACAAAACTCAAACTACTTAACACAACTGTAGCACAAAAATCTCCTAAACATTTTCTTCAAATATGTTTTTTTTTTCAGAATTGTCCTCAATGGGGAGACTCAGATTATTGCAACAAAGTCAGAGACAACGTTGAAAAATGTGAAAGTGTTTTTCCCTGAAACAACACCAATAAATATATTATAATGTATAGTCTCCTACAAAGATCGGTCGCCTGGAAGAAATTAGTCTAAGTGATAAGGCCGTCGCTTTGTACATCATAAATGTCTCTAATTGTAAAATTATAATGTATTGAATTGTATTGTTTTTTGAATAAATAAATAAATAAGTTATAAATAATAATTAACCGGTAGTAAAATAATTGTTTGCAATATATATTAGATAGAAAGTTGAATAGAACATTGTGGAATATAAAATAAATATTTAGTAATATCTGCCTTGTTTTATCCCGTTGAATAATCTGCCTTGTTAAATTATGAGTCCTGAGCCATATTAGGTAAAACTATAGAGCTTGCTTTTGAGGAACTCTCAGTAAAAATAGTAGCCCGGAAAACACTGCGTTTTCTGAAAAATCTTTATTACTAATACTAGTAGCATCTAGTATTTTCTGATGCTACTAGTATTAGTTAGCTATATAGTACTAGTAGACTGGGGATTCCTCGGAAGGAAGCTCTATAGTATATACATTATATATAGCCACATCTGCTGTATCTCCCGCAAAGATTCCCCTTCCTGTAAGAGTATCCAGAAATCTGTTCTCAGTCAATTCGTCCGTCCGCATCGCAAAAAGAGCAATTGTGTTAAATTTCAAGATCTTGTGTTGAGTGTAAGGTACACCCTACTCTACACTCTGATTACATAACTTTGTACAGACTTACTATTTCGAAGGTACAAAATAAACTAGTAAGCAGCTGCTGCTTTGACTCCATCCGAAATACAAATCTAATTCGTTCGAGTTTGTAGTTTAAATCCATTCTAACTCACGAATCCAGTTTACAAAGTCTCAAATTTAAATTGCATGAGAAGTGCTCATACAGCGGAGTTACAGAAACTATGTATGACCTAGTGTTGCATGTGTAATAAACTAAACACCAAATTTTGATGTTTAACTGCAGGTAGATCTAGTGCTGAGTTAAGCAACTTTTTGACTTTCGATTCTTTTCCAAATTCCTTTAACACCGTCATTATCAGCGTATTTACATATTTTTTTAGTCTAATTAGGGCCACATCTATTTTCTAATAGGAAAATCTACCACACTGCTTCAATGTGGATTAATACTATTTGAATTTGAAAATGATGATGATGTATTTTTATTAAATAGTGTTACCCACACTTTGGGATTATATATATTTGAAAATAAACTTTTTTTTTATTGAGAAAGAATACAATAAGGAACTTAAGCTAACTTATACTAATAACTATACAAATCATGCCCACGTGGAATGGTGGCAAGAATAATGGCTGCATTTCCGCGTTGGATAGCCAGGCTAATCCTTTAAATAAACTTAATATCAAAGATTGGGGAACTAACTGCGGAGTCTCCCTGAAATTCCGGGCACTACGAGTTGTCTTACCGCTAGGCTACGGTATATCCAGGTATAAGGCCTTAACATGATATATCTAGCGGTAAGGCGCCCCGTAGTGCCCGGAATGCCAGGGAGACGCCTATTCGAATCCGGTAGATTCCGCATTTATTGATAATATACTTATTTTCAAATATAAATGATCTTTATTATTTTTATGGCAAGAACAATAACTGAGACCGACAACTTAACGTGCTCTCCGCGGGCGTGGGGGTGTAACACTTCTAGCTTCCAAACTTCAAGCTGAGAAGTTTTGCGGAAAATTTCTTGAAAGAAAGGAGAACTCAATATTTCGTAGCCGGATTTAGAACTGCAATCCAGGAACTCTATCTCCGAAGCTTCATAAAGTAACCACAGGATTAACAAGAGTCCCAGCTGTACATATTTCACTTACTAGACACACAGGTACTTAAAAAATTGAATATATAATGTATTGGAATTTGAATAATACCCATGCAACCGTTTTATATATACTAATTTATTAAATCACCCTCAGAATTCCCAGTTGTTCATCTAGCCATATAATAAGTACGTATACAGAGTAAGGCCGCCATAACATTAAACATTTCGAGAGATTCCAAAAATTTACGAGATTCGGATTTAAAGTATCAAAAGCTGAGAATATTTGTAGGCGGGATATTTCGGACCCTCTTTGAAACCACTTTGCACTGAAATTGACGGCCTCCGTGATGCAGTGGAATGCGCGGTTGATTTGTAAAATGATGTCCGGAACGGATGTCCCGGCTGCGATTCTCGGCTGACCAATTAAAATTTTTCTAATTTGGTCCAGGTCCCCCTGGTGGGAAGCTTCAGGCTGGAAACTACCCTACCGACAAAGACGTGTACCGCCAAGCGATTTAGCGCTCTGGTACGATGTCATGTAGAATCCGAAAGGGTGTGGATATTATCCTATTATGCAATCTAAGAAGGAAGCGAACTAACTTGTTAGGAGTAGGATAAAATCCACACACCTATCCGTTTCTACACGACATCGACACAATCGCTTGGCGATACGTCTTTGCCGGTAGGGTGGTATTTAGCCAAGGCTATAGCCCTCACCAGCTAAAATCAAACATCAAAGCGTTAAATAAGTTGTCAAGTACCAAGGCTGTCTATTGAAGCCTCAATATACATATAGGTAAATGCACATATTTCAGCGGTACAGTGAATGCAATCTATATTTAGCGAAGTGATCAGTCAATACGACGTCATGTAAGAACCCGGTACGACAATTAATCATTGACTCCTCCCAATCACAGGCCAGTGGTGTCCGAGTATGACACATCTCTTCCGTGATGGATGGACGCCTCTTCAGAACGTGATTACTCATGGTCCATATTCGAGAGCCGGCTTAATAATTCATAATCGTTTTGCTAGCATACAAATGGAGAAGTTGGTGGGAAATAGATGTCTATTTAAATTTGAGGGATAGCGTTTTTGTTTTATCTATACATATAAATAAAACTGGAGTGTCTGTTTGTAATATTGAAATAGCCGTTTTATGCTGCATGCATGTAAATACGGTATATACACCAAAATAACATTTTTATAATTTTTGTCTGTCTGTTTGTTCCGGGTAACCTCTGAAACCACCAGTCGGATTGTAAAAAAACCTTTTGTATATGATAGCTAGACTCATGAGGAATGACATAGGGTAATTTGTATGCAGATATTCCAACGGGATCAGAAACTACGCCGGTGAAACCCCGGGCGACCGCTAGTGTGTGATAGACGTCGCAAATCGTTAAAAGTCTATTTTAACGGCCTAAAGGACAAGGCTTTTGTTCTTAGGAGAGGAGATAAGGAACTCACAACCACCCTTGTTGTGCAACTATTGTAAGGCTTTGGATGATATGTTTGATTTTGTTACGATCACTATTAGATGTTAATGATGATTACCACACCACTAGCTTCCCAACTAGTTAAGAATAAATTAGATGATAAGCTCAATGTCAAATGTTAATGATAATATCACGACCGAACGCTTAGCTATCTTATTTTTTAGGTATGTTGATGTAACACCATCAAGTCTTGCCAGGTCGCGTAACTGTGCCCGTGTGCTGCGGAGTCCTTTGGACAAGGCTGGAGGGACGAGCATCATTTAGGAGCATTTGCTTCGGCGAATATCCGCAGGCGGAGTCCGCGGTTTTATCGCCCGTGTTTCTGCCGGGGACACCTCACGCACCACAATCCACCACAAAAAAAAGAAAAATACACTATCGACTTTCTAACTCCGGCTTGCTACTGATTTTTGGAAAAAAGATTGTTATGTATATATATCACATTGTTGTGTTTGTATGTATACCATATTGATTATTTCTATTGTACGTGCGTAATCTTGCTAGAAGATGATCTTTCGATTTAATGAAATCCATAAAATCCCGGAGAATAATGACGTGTCACGGAGTGAACCGTTTATCTTTAAAGATAAAAGTGAAGGTCAGTAATAACCCCCGCTTTCAGTGTCATAAGCTTTCGAGATAAAAAGTGTAGGTATTTTTATTAAAAAAATATTTCAACGGTATTGAAAATATCCTCCCACGCGCGTTTTGTTTTACGCTGCTTTTATTTTACACGTCTGAAAAAATATTTAATGTTTACAATTGAAGAGTAGGCAGGGCTTTTTTATGACAACCTTAGTTATAAGAGTCACAAAGCAGTACTGAATAATACCTGAATTACGATATTTAACAATATCATAATGACATGAATTATCTACAAAAATTCTATAAAATAGCATTTTAACTATTATCTGTAAAGTGTACCTGTAAAAACAAGCTTTCTATTTTGTTTAATTATAGTAGAAAAACATAGAGTTCTGTGTGTAAGAAATAATGATTATTTATTTTGCGTCACTGGAATTATATTTAAGTTAATTTATTTAATTTCTAACTATATTTGGCTTAAAAAGGTTGTATTAGATTAGATAATGTAGGTAGAGTATGAAGCGGTACTTTTTTTCTATAACTTCTTAGTATTTTTTTTCTATAACAAAACTTCCTTCGTCCATTTTATATAATGTATTGGAATTTGAATAATACCCATACAAGCGTTTTATATATAGTAATTTATTAAATCACCCTCAGAATTCTCAGTTGTTCATCTAGCCATATAATAAGAACGTATACAGAGTAAGGCCGCCATAACATTAAACATTTCGAGAGATTCCAAAAATTTACGAGATTCGGATTTAAAGTATCAAAAGCTGAGAATATTTGTAGGCGGGATATTTCGGACCCTCTTTGAATCCACTTTGCACTGAAATTAGAAAGATTAAAAGCCGTTAGAAAGTAATTAGTCCGATTAACATGAATTTGTTGGTTCCTTGACCTAAATGCTCTACCCTTGCCTATTTCGGAATGTATTAAGGACTTTACGAAGACTCGAAACTTAAACTACGTTGAACGTTATACTTTATTGTTGTTTCTCGGCGAGTATTTGTATTGTAATTATGGTTGCGGGGGATGGGCAGGCGAAGTTGTGATACCTAATTATTATTTGAAGTTTTTTGAGCAAAATATAATGTTACCGTCCCAACTAGGTCGCGTTTTTCCTAACATCCACAACGTATATCTTCAAGTCATGGGAGAATAGATAGGTATGAAGCCAAACTCGATGTAAAATCTTGTCGTTTGATTGTTAATAACAAATTAAAAATAAAGGTATATCATGCTAATCATCTTACACCTAATAATTTTGAATTAATGACAATAGATAAGATTCCAACATTTCCATGGAAATGTTGGAAGGGGAAGGCCTAGGCGAATGTTCCTGGACCAAATTCAGGACATTTTAAATAATGGCCAGGTCAAGAGTACCCTAAACCGACGAACTTGCATGAAAAGATTAATGAGAGTGGAAGAAGCTAAGGAAGTATGCAAGGACCGTGGCAAATGGAGGGATGTGGTCTCTGCCTACCCCTATGGGAACAAGGCGTGATGTTTATGTATGTATGTAGATAAGATTAATCAGCTTATAATTAGTTACTATCTGTTGAATAACATTTATAAGAAACAATACACAATTCCAAATGTACTAGGCATGAAAGTACATGGCCTTTTCTACTTTTATTTTTGATTTGTTTATTGATAAATATTTTATATCGATTTTGCTTATAGTATGAGTAAGGGCGTTTCATTGTAACCTAAAACTTCATCTGATGTTAAATGATTGCCGTCGCCTACTGCAATACCACCACCAGTGGCTTTATCGACCTTTTAGGTATTTGTTGATTCGTCCCACGAATAAACCCAAATTATGATTATGTGGGAACATCGAATAGTTCCCGAGGGATTGACAGAAAAGTCTACACGCGGGCGAAGTCACGTGGAAGAGCTAGAAGAAATAAGGAACAAACTGTAACACAATAGCGAAGTAAACAACCGAGCTGCACTATTTTTGATTCCGGTAAATTTGAATAGACAAACAATGAATATTACAATAAATTTCCAAGTTGCGAGCTTAAAATGCAGATTTAGATGCTTGAGTTTGATAAAGCTTTGTTTTAAAACAATGTAGCGATAAAGCTTACTGAACAAAGCCAAAATACGTTTTATACCCTTAACGAGCGTTGAAGAGGCTATTATGAAATCGCCATAAAATTTGTAAAACATTACAGTACAAGAGACGGTGTAAGTTCTGTTATTAATTTATGTAAATTTTTGCTAGAAGAACATTTCGAATGGTAGCACGGATTCCTTGAATAAAAAATCTGTAAAATAATGATTGCCTTGTGTATGTCTCATAATAAATGGTAGTACTGATACTTTACAGCTTCGACCATATTTATGCATGTTGGTATTTCTTGGTACGAGCTGATATACGTACTATTAATGCGAAAGTAATTTTATCTGTCTGCTACCTACTACCTATCTACAAACTAATTTTAGTAAATATTGAAAAAAAACAGGGGAATTTTTAAGAAAATGACCCTGTATCCTTGAAATCTTATTCATTTTTGTGAAAATGACGGGTGAAATATTCAATTTATACCTATTTATATAAGTTACTAATAATTAATATAAGGACTATAGATGCTAAGAAATAAATTAAAGTTAATACTATTTTTTTCGCGGACGAAGTCACTGGCTGGCGTAAATTAATATTTGCAATTTTAACGAAACACTGCTTATATCTAAGTTTAGTTTAAGAAAACTAGCCCATAACTTTATGACAAATGCTCGTGCAAATAAACAAATGAAAATTAACAAACTTTTATAAAGTATATATGTAAAAGATTACCTATTAAAATACACATTTTGCATCGTTGAAATATGATCATAGTAAAAACAGTGGGTATGTGCATTCAGAATTTAAAATTTATGACATTAATTAATTTTTATAGAGCATGTATTTTTTATTTATTACCTAATCTAAACGAACTGTTGTTACAAAATGGTACAATAACTAACATACTGCAACCAATTTATTTCAGCGTTCAATCAATCAATTATTATTATCCGTTGTCAAATAGTATTGTTTGCACACAACCGAAACATCTGTTCCATTATTCTAATGTGTATGACCCAGTTCTAGCGTTTTCTGTTATCGGGTCCCTAATTTGCAGTAGTTTCGTATTCCCACTACTGTGTTACTGTACGATAGTCACTGTTGTTAACGACAATGGTCCGAAAGGGCATTCGGGTAGATTTTGCGACCACTCTTAAACTATACAAATATCGTCAGTAGGTCAACTAATTATAATATGAACTTTGAAAGCGTTTTTAAATAATAATAGTTGTAAAACAAAATATACTTTAAAATTAATGTGTGGTTATATGGACTCAGCTGGCGATGTTATTTTTTTCTAAATAATATGTATTTGCTGTTGCCTTATTAACGGGACCTTAATTACTATGTATCTTATCATGTATTTTGGGTCTTTGGTAGAAGTTTAGACAGAATGGAGTTCGAGGGCTCAATGTAGAATCTGTTCGTCAAAGGTATGGAATGAATCTCTAAGATCTCTCTAATGAGATTTGCGTTACCTACAGAAACAAAACCACTGTCATAACGCCCTGAGCGATGCGTTACGGTCTTTACTTCACACTTTAATGTTAAAATACGTTAAATCTATCATATAATGCGCCGCTCTGTCAGTTAGCTAAGAGACATTTATTTTAAGCCTTATATGTGTTTAATTTAAAATTAAATAATACCTATTAGAGGGTAAGAATATGCACAGCAGTAGTACATTCCCTGAATAAAGTTCTTGCTTCTTTAGGAGACAAGTGATATAGTTAATTAAATTTGGAATGATCCACGAATAGATGTTTATTTTTATGTATATGAAAAATAATGAAATTAAAAATCTTTAACAATTGTAAATTTTTGATATTTTACATTATACATTAAAAAAAGAAGGGGAATGACAACCAGACAGACTAACACACAGTCGTTTAAAAGTATTTTTTCTTTCGGGTTGGCTGCTGCCTATCTTTTGATAATAATTCAGGAAAGAATGTTAATAATCGTGAAAAGGAATTCTTCATTTCCATACAAAATTTTTCTTATCGCCGTAATATTAGGGAGCATTCCGCGAAAATTATATAATAATATTAAGATTGCGTGTCTACATAAAACCTAATGATTCCGTTATCCAATTTAGAATTACTCGGATCATTTCTACAAAGACGTTTTATTCCCGATTTTCTCAGCATTGATGTTATGACGTCATATTACCGTTATCATCTAGTGGCAGGCACCAAATCAGCATTCCGTTTGCTGATTCGAATAAAATGCAATTGTGTGCTTAACAGGGGTTAACGGTTTTGATTTGATGCTCAGAGCATCGAAGGTAACATTGAAATAAGTACATTTTATCAAATGCTTGGAAATTGCTTTATTATTTAAAAAAACGTCAATAGGCTCTTTGTTATTTGCAAGTCTGTTCTAGGTACAAGTCCTGTGTTGGCTATGGGATATTGAGCTTTTTTAAACCCACGAAAAAACAAAGGAGGGTCTCAAGTTGACGTCTATATATATTTTTTATGTATGACAACGCATAACTTTGTACAAAGTAGTTCGATTGTAATATTTTTTATTAACAACCTAACACGATGCCTATGGAAGTACCCAAGTTGTCTACTGTCAGGACGTAACCTAACACCCACAAAGTGCTTTTCTACTTCGTTTAATAAAATTCCTTCAACTTGGTTGCCACCGGCTTATAATAAAAAAGTAAATAACACAACTATTTTTTACCCGACTGCGTCAGAAGGAGGGTTATGTTTTTCGAGCGTATGTATGTATGTATGTATGTATGTATGTATGTATGTATGTCCATTTCTTCGGCACGCGCTACAGCCTAAACGGCTGAACGGATTTTGACATGTAAGGTATCGTTGAATTTGTCAAAATTGTGGTAGTGACATAGGCTATATAAATTTTCAAAATGGCGGCTGTAAATGGGGGAAAAAAGGGGGGATGTGTGTATTTTTTTCTCTTATCTTAGTAATATGGGTACCAATTGAAAGGTTGTAAAAAGACCATTTGAAAAATATAAATATCATATCATGTTCATATTACTTTTTTAACAAAAAAATGGCAAAAAGTGTACTAAGTGTACCGTCTCATTTCTATACCATAAACTAAAACTAAAGTCTCAAATAAAATTATTATTATAAAAACAAAAAACCCGACTGCTTAGAAGTTATGAACTGAAAAGAGAAAAACAAGGATCACTATATCTGTATAAAAATCTAAATACTTTATGGTGTTGCAGGCGGGGACAAACGTAGTTTTGGTAGATCTTTCTTTCCCCGCAGGTTAAAATATTTTGTCCCTGTTTGCAGCACCATAAAGTATTTAGAATTTTATACAGATATAGTGATCCTTGTTTTTCTCTTTTCAGTTCATAACTTCTAAGCAGTCGGGTTTTTTGTTTTTATAATAATAATTACTTATTAGGGCGTTTCGAAGTCGATTGCATTTTGTATTCATTTGTTTTTCTAAGAACAGTAGCAGCCTCTGAAATAGATAGTTGGTGCTTCATCATTTTGTCTTGGTCTAATTGTTAAGCTGATGGTACCGGCCATTTTTATACTTAACATACGAGGGTGAGCGTTACAGAGATAAACGTTAAGTGGGTTTAGATTCACTAATACCCATTAGATCGGCGAGGTGGTACTTCGCTCCATTTTCTACATAGACCTATTTAGTTGCTTACAAGGAAATATATGCTAACAGGTTTTCCTCATGTAATCTATAAGAAAAAATCGATCATCAAAATGTAATTGCTGATATATATCGGCAACTCATTGATGTCTTACATTGCCAGTCATCCATTAACGTCCGAAGAACGAACGTAGGCAACAACAACAAATTGCAATTTCATATCTGAATTATTCATAACCTATTTTAACGGAGAGAGTTTAACTTCATATTAATGATAGATAGGATAGATAATTCACGAAATAAAAGAATTCTTAGTTGCTTTTTGTCAAAATTTAAATACCTTACTCTATGAAGGTATATAAATTGTAATGATAGTAATAAATTATTACATAGGTACATAAGACAAACTTTGCGCCATCTCGTTTTCACTTCAAAGTTTCTATGCAGTATGTTAAGTTTGTATGCAATAAAGCTTTTGTTCTTCTTCTTCAATTGCCTTAAATTAATTATTAATTACAGCATCTTGGATCATTTATGTTGGGGGTGTAAGGGATAATATAGTACCAGTTGACACTCCCCAATTGCCAACTTCTTCTTTTTTTCATATACTATAAGTAAGCCACTTGTTAAGAGTTGAATGAAATCAACATCCCTTTTGGTTTCTACGTGTCGTCGTACCGGAACTGCTATGCTTAACAGTACAACGGCAGGGTGGTAACTAAAAAAAGCGCAAAAATCTAGCCCTGCGGTGTCTAATACGCCTGTCTAATGTGGACACTGCTGGGCAAAACCTTAGTGTATGGATGCACCATAACTCTTATTAATATTCATTTATCATCTCTGTCATTTAAATATCTATGCAATATTTTAACGATCCCATGTTCAGTGTTCCAGTTTGGAACAGTTCAGCATTAACGTATGACTGAATGATTCTCGCATCTCCCACGTGAATGTGCTAATGTTATGAATAGAAAGTGGTTATGAGGCTAAATATTACGCTGAATATTTTTCCATCATAAGTTGCGTTCTAATTTTTTATTATTTTTCATTCCATGCTTATTTGTGCCGTAATCACTGTTGTAGGGTTTCGGCGTTGACTTATAAGTCAATAGGTTTCGGTCTTTAGAGTTTTGCTAATAAAATTACCGGAATGTACATGTGCCTTTAGCTTTGTAGGAAGGTGTTGGAGCTTTGACCCTTTAATTTGCTGCATTATGGGTTGACAGGGTGACAATGAAGATGTTTATCTTTGTGAAGACGAATCTAGTGCTTTCAAGTTACAACTCCGTGCTGGATTTGAGAATTTGTTGTAGAAAAAATTAAGCCAATATTATATTAATTATCAGATCAAAGTTTGAAACCCAGAATCTCGTGGTTCGTAGCCAAAAGGTTTACTTACTAACTAACTAAATTCTTGAACACAGTAGCAAATACAGGGGAAACTAACTCTGAACTGGAAGTGTGGCGATCCTAAACAAACTAGACTGTGTACATTACACTCGCTTCTGAAGGTTATAAGAATAGGGATCACGTGGGATGAGGTCATTGACATTACTATAAAACTTTCATCGATTCGCTTAGTTTATCCATTGACTTTGACGGCTTCTGTAAGGCAATAGTATGCGCAGTAGATTTATAAAACGGAGGTTCGGCCGAAAAAAAATTTCAAAATTGGTCCGGGTCTGGCTATTTATCAGCCTACTGACAAAGACGTAAGACGTTTTGCGTTTCGGTAGGTGTCGTGTAGAAACCGAAAGGGGTCTTATTTCATTCTACCACTTACCATCAGGTGTGATTGCAGTTAAGGGATAGCTTGTACATGAATAAAATAAAATCCTTCGACTATTTTAAATTTATCTTGAAAAACGAACCCGAATACGAGATAGATGCCGATATTATGTTTAGATTGGTCTTCTGGTTCTATCGGATCTTTATTTTATATAGCTAAGAAACGTCTCAATCACGCGAGTTATCAAACGAAAAACAGCATCGTTACTAGTCTCTTTGTTTAGAAGTTACAATTCCACAGACACACATAAAGACGGACTTGTTAAAATTTTAAGTAAAACTGCATATTTTTAAATCAATGGTTAAATATACAAAATCATTGAAATTCTGCTCAGTTTTTTGAGTACCTAACATCTTTGTGTATCTATAGTAGCGGAGAACTTTTCTTCCGATATCCTGCAAGCTTTCCGTCGACTGCAAAGCTTGGAAAAATAAAATTTTCACCGCCAAAAATAGTCCGTCATTCTCAGAGCGGTCACTTTGTGTTCCATAGTGGACGATTGTTTCTCCATTTTTAAATAAAATAGATCGAAATGACGATAGTCGATCGTACTTGTTGTGATTTTTCCCGAATTTCATTTTTCGTGATGTTCCACTGAATTTCGTCGGTATTCTGACTGATTCGGGAATTTCCAAAACCTGTGTGTAACGGGTGTCTATTATCTTGGCATATCAAATATCAGTGAATTTTGTTTCAGTTCAAAGAACTGACAGTTTCGGTGAAAGTAACAAGTTAGAATTATAATTGTTGAAACATTTTGACGGCTTCCGTGGCGCTGAGGATTTATGAGACTCAGGTTCTGGGTTCGATTACCAGCTGAGCCGATAAATTTTTTAACGTGAAAACGTCTTATAATTCGATAGAGCCGCCTGCACGCATGACGTCATGCCGCGTTACCTCGCTTTGAGGCGTTCCATGTAAGGCTTGAAGTGCAAGCGAGAGCGCGGAACGAGCGACAAAGAAGGACAATCGGCCTTTGTGTTCGGCGGCGTTCGACATCCGTCTATTAAATATATTAATTTTAAATTAAACATTAATATATTTATAAATTAATATATTTATTATAAATTTAAAATATAAATTTATAAAATCAAAATCAATTATTTTATTAATTTAAATTAATATTTATAAAAATAATACTTAAATTAAAAACTTTAATAACCAATTAAATGCTACCATTCCATCAGTATTTTCTTAAGCCGTTGTCACGTTCAACTATCGTCAGTAAACCGACTTTACAGACAACCAATTTTTTTAGATTGGTCCAGGTATGGCTGGAGGGAAACTGTGGCCTTGGCTAGTTACCACAGTACCGACAACGATGTACCGCCAAGTGATTTAGCGTTCCAGTACAATGTCGTGTACAAAACGAAAAGGGTGTGGATTTCATCCTACTCCAAAAAAATTAGCCCGCTTGCAACTACGATTGCATCTTCACTTACAATCAGGTGTAACGTCGGTCAAGGGCTAACTTTAACTAACATACCTAACGAGTTAAAATTATTTCCCATCATAATAAAAAGCCTCGATATTATTACGATAACATTCGCCAAACCAGACACATAAACGAATGGCTTGGCAAATCTTTTACCTTAGTTACAGCTCAGGACCATCTCGATAACGTCAGCTTTGAAACTAACGAAGCCACATTATAATCTGTATCTCTAAAAACTGATTTTTGTCAATAATTCGGTGGTTATGAGTTATACGGAGTTTTATTTCATGTTGATCTGAAATATAAATTGTTTAACAGAGTAGTAGTTCCCTTTTCGCTATTCGATGGCATCGCGAATTTATTTAGAGCATAGATAAAAACAAAAAATAATAACTATGCGCTAGTGGTACGACTATTACATCTTGTCTGTGGCAACCCTAAACGTCACTTCTTTTTCGCGCTTTCGCTCGGCATCGTGCAATTCTTGTAATTTATAATAAATTTGCCTTATTGGTGCTAATAAGTGTAAAAAGTGGCTCAAAATCGTAAACTGCGTCACGCTCTATACAAAATATGGGTGGCAGAAGTCTAGAACGGAAAATTGAAAAATACAAACGACGCCTCGACCGGCTTCAAAGGAAGCTTAGTCGGAGCCCGTCAAGGTCCAGATCTCTTCTTCGAAACCCGTCGCCAGATTCGCACATCTCAGATCATTCGGAAATACAAGGTAAATTTATGTTCTTAACCCAATTTACAGATTTTCATCTTTAACAATAATTTTATTTCATACCTACCACACAACAACCGTGCCTGTACGTGATACTCTTGAGCACGAAAATTGAACGTAGTACGAGATACTATAGCTTCAATTCGGTACGAGATACCAACAATATGTACGAGATACCTACTATCAAAATATGAACACGCGATGTTCCATTTTTGTCAATATAACCTCACAACAATTACAACATGACAAATAATTTCAGAATGTGTATATGAAGATGTCGTCGAACCCGAAAGCATAACGGCTGACTTGCGTGACGCGCTGGGCACAGAATACGAGGACAATACTAAATTTGAGGGGGAAATTCAATCCGACATTACAAAACGCTGGAATCACATCCTAACCAATGGCCTTACAAAAGAAGAAAGAGAGAACATAATGAAAAAATATAAATTTCCAGAAAATTGCCAGCTCCTAGCAGCACCTATACTCAATGAGGAAGTAAAGGCTGTTATGACAGAGAGCTCCAAACAAAGGGACAAATCTATTGAGATGACCCAACAACAACTAGGATTGGCCTCTGCTATTATAGGTCAGGTCATGACAAAATTAATAGGAAAAAAGGAAATCAACAACATAGAATTACTCTCACTGCTAGCTGACTCTTCAAAATTACTGACCGACATCAATTTTCAAAATACAAAAACTCGGCGCGTTCTCATTTCCCCCTTACTGGACAAAAACTTTAATACCATAGTAGAAAAGGTGAAGAGAGACGAAAATTTATATGGTGCTGACCTAGCAAACAAAATTAAAAATAGCTTAGATTTGAAGAAGTCTTCAAGTCAAATTAAAAAACCCATACACAAACCGCCACAAAAGCATACAACGAAACACAGAACATCGGGAAACCATTATGGTCCACCTCAGACCCAACCAGGCCAGCAGACAGTAGCGGCAGCACCCCGAG